>WNWU01000017.1:9027493-9051547 GCA_012654045.1 Ptyas mucosa | reverse complement strand
TCTATCTATCTATCTATCTATCTATCTATCTATCTATCTATCTATCTATCTATCTATCATAGAAAGGAAACAAAGTTTTCAATTAGGAGTTGTTTATTTTATGTTTCATTGACAGAACTGGGGTGGAGTCAGCCCTTTGTGACCATCAGGGGCTTTTCAAGAACCCCAGTCCTCTCTTCCCATTGCCACAAAAGACAATGTCTGCCAATTTGCTCTTTTGCCTTCCAGACTAACTAGGAAGAGCCTGGAAGGGACACTTAGCATTAAAAATGTAAGATCTTATTTATCTGCATAATATGCTCATGAAGAATTTATGCACCCAGTTAGTATAATTGTTGCTGCTAAAACTAAGCAAATAAAAATGAATTTCTTTGTTGCCACTCAGCTGAAATTGCCAGGGGATAAGTATTGGGTTATAAAATTCCTAAGCCAGAAAGAGACCTGACCTCCCTTAGCATTTTTCTCTTTGCTGGAAAACATTTCACCCTCTTGGCAAAAGGACAGCCCCTCGGATGCACATCAGTGTACCATTTCAAAGTCTGAATTGGTGTCAGAAAGTATGTATGTACAGTATGTATGCATGCATGCATGTATGTATGTATAATATATAATATAATTTCAGAATAGAAACAAGATATATAGAGAGGTAAATATATATACCTT
The DNA here is from genome assembly GCA_012654045.1 of Ptyas mucosa. NCBI lineage: Eukaryota > Metazoa > Chordata > Lepidosauria > Squamata > Colubridae > Ptyas > Ptyas mucosa. The sequence goes on along the minus strand of WNWU01000017.1, from coordinate 9,050,884 downwards.
GTTTCTATTCTGAAATTGCTTGATTTTGTTTTTGCTAATTAGATAGGTTTATTGTTATAGAAATGGCTTGTACATACTGTTATGTAAAAGTAGAAAGTAGAAAGTTGCAGTTGTAATGTTGTTATCTTCTACTGTGCTAAAGAGAGTCAGAAGTCAGTGCCTTTTTCTTTCCTTTTCCCTCTTTACACCATTTTTTTCTTTTCCCTCCCTCTCCTCCTAGTTTTCTATTTTTTGAAATTTTCTTTATATTTTATAATTTGATAAACCAATAAAAAAGTTTTTAAAAAAGTGATATTATACCAAAGACATGTAGCCACTCTTGGCAAGCCAGGAGCTGTCCTGTGAGAAGTAGGACAAGGATTTATTAAATAAAATATTCAGTTCAAAGATTAGATGAATTAATCATGGGGTTATTCCTTGTATAATGTCCCTTTTCTACTACATGAATAATTGCAACATAAAATTTGGTAACAACGCTTAAAGGAATTCTGGAGACTTTACCCATGCCTTGAGCACGCATGAGGTTATTGTCTGCTTATAACTTTCTCCATTATTCTGCTGGTGGCAACATTTCTGAGTTAATTAATTATTTAGCCTACTTCTGAATTAATTTGGTCAAGGTGCATTTATTAGGAAGAAATGAAAAATTGAATGAACATCCAACTTCCATTCACCCATGCTGCTGGGAGGTGGGGGTGCCTTCATTTTATGAATGACAACTAGGGAAGCCATTCTTGTGGTTTTTCATCATTCAATTTTCAGCCTTGGTAGTACAGTTGTCTAAAGCACCGTGTTATTAACACCAGCAGGTTCGAATCTCACCAGACTCAAAATTGACTCAGCCTTCCATCCTTTCTAAGGTAGGTAAATTGAGGACCCAGTTTGTGGGGGCAATAAGCTGACTTTGTATAAATATACAAAAGTATGAAGGTTATTGCTTAGCGCATTGTAAGCTGCCCTGAGTCTCCGGAGAAGGGCGGCATATAAATCAATTTTTTTAAAAAAAATTACCCAAAATGCATCATTTCAGGAAATTGATGGCTTCCAACGGGAATGTTCTCTGTTGCCATGGCACCATTAATGTCACAGAAGGAAGTCAGAATAATAATTTACAAAAAAAAAAAAAACCAACAGTGAAAACAAGTGGCACGATGAAAGGACTGTAAATCCAAGAAAGATAGTATTAGAACAGATTAAATCATGACGATAAATGAAGCCTCAAAATCAAACCAATGTGCGCAGTTCCAGCTGCCAGCTCAACTGGGTTCCAACTTAGATCTTTGAAAAAGCACATCGGAAATTGTATGCTTTTGAAAGTTTATCTCTAACCTTTGACATGGCGCTTCCTTTAAGCGTTTTTAAAATGTATGTGCGGCTAGGAATTTAGAGGGTAACTGGAGGCAAGGTATATATATTATTATTTTATTTCCATTGGTTTATCAAAGATATACCTGCTAATATAGCAGGTATAGAGTTTGGGAGTCAGAGTTTGTCCAGACAGTGTTCTAAACATCACTACCGTGAGTGGGAGGGGTAGGTATGGCGGGAACAGGGGGCCATATCGAGTTAGGGGAGTACGCACCCGCTGTGTACAGGCGGTGGCGTGCTCCGGCCCCCAAGGTTCCACCCGTTCCCCAGGTTGCATAGACCCTCAGGGCCCAGCCCTCCGGCTGATGCTGTGCAATGCCAGGTCCGTAGTAAATAAAGCCCCCCTCATTTGTGATCTTATTTGTGAGGGGGGAGCGGACCTGGCAGGTATTACGGAGACCTGGTTGGGCCAGGAGGGGGGTTCCCCTCATTGAAATGTGCCCACCAGGTTTCCTCGCATTTCATCACCTGAGGTCACAGGGCAGGGGCGGGGGAGTAGCAGTTATTATTAAAGAAGGTCTGAGACCGAGGGAGGCCACTGTTCCTCAGACGGCCGGCTGTGAGTCCCTCCTTGTGAAGGGATTCAGATGGGTTTGCTGATCACGTACCTGGCTCCCTGCCATGTGGCAGCAGCCCTGCCCGAGCTCCTCAGCATCATCGCCGCAGTGGCGGTTGATACCCCCAGACTTATGGTCATGGGGGATTTCAACTTGCCATCTGTGGGTGAGACGTCGGAGGTGGCTCAGGAGTTCATGGCTTCCATGACAGCTATGGATCTGACCGAGTTAATTCATGGCCCTACCCACACGGGGGGAAACACGCTGGATCTCGTTTTCGTCTCTGGACAGTGGTTGAGTGATCTTGAGATAGGGGACTTAGTCACCGAGCCCTTGTCATGGTCAGATCACTCTCTCCTTCGTCTCGACCTTCTAACCGCTGCACCCCGCCGCAGGGAGGTGGAGCCGGTAAGATGGTTCCATCCCAGGCGCCTGATGGAACCTGATAGGTTCCAGATGGAGCTTGGGCCATTTCCTGGGGCTCTGGCACATGCCTCGACCGGAGACCTAGTGGCCGCCTGGGACAGGGCGGCCGCTGGAGCTCTGGATCAGGTCGTGCCTTTGCGGCCTCTGACCCGGCGCCGATCTCAATTGGCTCCTTGGTTCTCCGAGGAGCTGAGGGAGTTGAAGCGCTGGAAAAGATGCCTAGAGAGTAGTTGGAGGGCCAGTCGTAGTACTGCAGTACTGCACTCTAATCCCTGTGCCACCATGGCTCATTATACCTGTCAGTTCCTTCATTCATGGTCTCCAGGCTTCCAAACATTTCAATACTCATTCCATAAATTGCAAACTCATGATTGTAACAACCTCCCAAACATGGTACCAATGATTTGGCAAGTCATTCACACCAGTAACTCCAACCACATCTACTCATCCCCCTTATTTTATACATCTCTCCAGACCATCAGTAAGGAAACCTCAGCATTGAAGAACACTTCCATTAATGCCAATCACTAATTCCCCTCATCCTATCCAATTGAGTGATCAACAGCTGGACAGTTAGCCTCACCTTTGGCCATCCTCGTCCAACTCTGTGACTGGGTTCACATAACGGTATTTACCGGAAGGCAGGACAAGAAGCAATGGGTGGAAACTAATCAAGGAGAGAACCAACCTAGAACTAAGAAGAAATTTCCTGACAGTTAGAACAATTAAGCAGTGGAACAATTTACCTCCAGAAGTTTTGGGTGCTCCAACATGGAGGTTTTCAAGAAGAGATTTGACAACAGTTTGGCTGAAATGGTATAGGGTTTCCAACCTGAGGGGGGGGGGCAGACTAGAAGACCTCCAAGATACCTTCCAACTCTGTTATTCTGTATGTAACGAGACAGGAGGAAAAACTGTAGACTAGACAACAGTCTGATAAGAGGCAGCTGTGGCTACAGAAGTAATGGGGTTATGGAAAACATCTCATAAAAGTAACCCTCCCTAGTTTTGTAAAGGCAAAGGGGAAAAGATGTATTTTCAGACTTGCAACATTACAGTATGTTAATGTAACCTTACAATAAGAGATCATACTCCTGGGTATACTTGTTATCTGGATTACCTCACAAGTCTGACAGTTCATCATATCCTCAAGAATGGTTGTAACAGTTGTTTCCTTTCAGTTGTTTCATTTCCCTTTATAGAGGCCTAATACCAGCAACCCGCAGTAGTGTCCTTCCCAATGTCTCTTATCCAGCCCCAGCACTACAACTGGAGCCCAAAAGCTGGCCTCCATCTTCTGCCATTCCATCTTCCCCTGCTCCAATTCTTGTGCCAGACATTTTGCCAATATTGGCACCTGCCATAGGATGTTAATGTCATGCTGCAATAATCGCTTCGCTGAAGAGAGTAGCTCAGATGGCAATTTAAATCACGTTGCAAATCAATTGAGTGGCAGTGCTGAAAACTGAGCGTAGAACAACTCCAGTAAGCTACCAAGTAAGTTCTCACAGATTATGTTCTCTTGGGTTATGTTCTCTCAAGTTACTATCTTCAAAGCTACCAATCAGTCTCAATCCAAGGCAGTGCCAGCCAAGTCCAGCTCTTCTCCAAACACCATTCACCTGTCTTCTGACCTCCTTTACATGTTCCAACACCATCAAACTAAAACCAGATTTGAAAATGCACTCGCAAAGGAAAGACAGATCAGACACCAATTTAGGGAGAAGAGGGGAGGGGAGACTCCCACTATATAGATAGTCCTCGACTTATGACCACAATTGAACCCAATCTTTCTGTTGCTAAGCAAGACAAGTATTAAGTGAGTTTTACCCCATGTTACGACCTTTCCTGCCACAGTTGTTAAGTGAATCACTGCAGTTGTTAAGCTAGTAACAGAGTTATCAAGTGAATCTGGCTTCAGATTGACTTTGACTTTGCTTGTCAAAAGATTATAAAAGGTGATCACATTATCCCAGGACACTATAACTGCCATAAATACATGCCAGTTACCAGGCGTCTGAATTTTGGTCACGTGACCATGGGGATGCTGCAAATGGTTGTAAGTGGAAAAAATGGTCATGTCACTTTTTTCAGTGCTGTTGCAACTTCGAACGGTCACTAAATGAATTTTGTAAGTCGAGGACTACCTGTAAAATCTTGATTGTTTTTGTTTTTCTCTGAATGTCAGGAAATAAAAATTTAGCTTTTTGTGATTTTTCAGAGGCCACAAAAATCAGTTCACTGGTTAGGTAAAGGTTCCCCTGACACATACGTGCTACTTGTTCCTGACTCTAGGGGGCAGTGCTCATCTCTGTTTCAAAGCCAAACAGCCAGCGCTGTCCGAAGATGTCTCCGTGGTCATGTGGCCGGCATTACTAAATGTTTAAAGGCACACGGAACGTGTTATCTACCCACCAAAGGTGGTCCCTATTTTTCTACTTGCATTTTTACGTGCTTTTGAACTACTAGGTTGGCAGAAGCTAGGACAAGTAATGGGAGCTCACCCCATTATGCAGCACTAGGGATTCGAACTCCTGAACTGCCAACCTTTAGATCGACAAGCTCAGCATCTTAGCCACTGAGCCACCGCATCCCTCTTCACTGGTTATTCATCTCTAAATTACACGAAGATGTACTTTACTTATTTCTGTAATTCAGTTGGCTTCTCTAATTCAACCACCTCATCTGAGGAAACATTTTTAACCACACACACACACATATATATATATACCTATATCTGCCGCAACTCTAAATGTTTGATGAGAAGAGCATGTAGACACTTCCCTAAAGACTATGGGAGGGGGAGTTACATCTTCTGTTGCAAGTCTGTATACTTTCATGCATAAAATTTACTACTTAGAAGTGATGTAAAAAACACGGCAATATTTGTCAAAGGAAGAAGACACACATTACTCTCTGTGTTTGCAGTTGTTCTTTCACGGAGTCAAGATACTTTAAAGAGACATCTTCGAAAAAAGCAAAACGCGATACCATCCCTTTGATTCAAAATGATCTCCTACAATGCTATCAAGTAAGTTTCCATCAGCTGACTTACAGTGCTCGGTTCCACTACAGAAGCAAACAGAAATTTAGGCAGATAATAGACATGTTCGAAGTAAAACGCTATTTGGTAAATCCTACCAGTGTCTGGAAGGTGGCAGATTAAAAGCTTTATACATTTGGAATTAAAGCTGTCTACTACACATAAAAACAAATTAGTTCTAGAAACCTGTCACCTTGGGTTTTTTTTTAAAAAAGTGTACTTTGAATGTGTGGAGATTCATAACAGGGATTCATACTTCTTCAGTTTTTTGTCACCGGGCAAATTTCAGATGCTGCTGGCAGTTGTTTGAATGTGATTAATGGATGCACATTAATGAATATTAATTAGATCACTTTACAAATTTGAGAGTGTTGAACTAGCATCTATTCCAAAACATGATAGCCTTTTATGTAAATGATGCCATTGGATTAAACTTGGCCACTTGCTATTTGTTTTCTAAAATGGATCCACATGAAGAATGTATTCAAAAGAACAATACTATATTGGTGAACAACCAACAGTTATTTTTGGTCATCTAATGTGGAATCTCAAGCTAGAGTGGGAAGAGGTATTAAGAGGAGGCCAAGCTTAGAGTCTTTGGCCAGAAGAAAGTGGTACAGACCTTTGGAGTTGCTGAAGCCTTCTCTGATCCTTCCCATGAGAATACAGCCAGTCTGGCAGAGATTCCTGTAAATAAGCATTGCAACAATAGAGAACTAACGACCAACTGACAGTGCGGGCCTGGTTTCTAACACCTAATTTTCAAGTTGTACAAGTCCGTATCTCCCTATTAATGTCAAGCCAAGTGAAATCTCATCTCCCAACTGAATTCAGTTCCTAATCACTGCATGGAAAAGTCCACAGAGGGGGTAGTGAGGATCTACAGGGGGAATCAACTAAACCAGGGGTCTCCAACCTTGGCCACTTTAAGACTTGTGGACTTTAACTCCTCCCAGCAAAGCTGGCTGAGGAATTCTGGGAGTTGAAGTCCACAAGTCTTAAAGTGGCCAAGGTTGGAGACCCCTGAACTAAACCATTGAAGCCCCATTCCTTTGAAGATCCATGTGACTCAACCTACTTATAATAGGGGCATTCTTTGGTCATACAGTCATGATCACTATCTCTTTTTAAATCTCTCCTGTAGATAATATTGGAAATCCATGCGGTTTTCCTGGCTTCAATACAGAAATGATCTGTCTTGTTTACTTCCAGGATTTCTCCCCCCATTTTCCAATTATATCTATAACCCTGATATTTCCTGGTGGCCTCTCATTCAACTGCTAGCTAGGTCCAACTTCTCTAAACCTTTTAGCCCAATCAGTATTTGGAAATACTTTAATTCTAATACACTGATATAGGCTGCAATAACAGAGTCTCGAAAGCCCAGTGCTGTTTCTCTTTCCCTTATACCAAAGAGAGTCGAAATAGATCAATCTTTAGTTTCTTTCTCATACCTTCCGGTTTTTCTGGGCTCAAAGCCATTTCTGTACTGTTCTACATGAACAGAGGAGAAGCCTGATGTGAAGAACGATCTAATAATATCAAAAATATTTGTATTTTGCATGCAACTAGTAACTTAAAACAGAACAAAATGCATTTATTTATATGTTAAAAAGATGACCAGGCTTTTTCCCCCCAAACAGCACATGAATATATGGTGCGAGATGAGAATCTTTAAATCCCATCTCCCTACAGCAAATAGAAGTCTACAAGATGTTTAGAAAACATATAGAAGTAAAACAATGTACACAGTCAGGATCCCCGTGTGAATAACTGTGACCACTTGTCTCTGAATGAGGTTACAGTTCCTTGCACAATGTCTCACCAACATGAGAAAGAGCAGCTTCCCATCATAAATAGATATTTGTACAACTGAAAAATTCTTATAAATGACTCAAGTTCCCTACTTCATATATCTCCGCACCAATTGTCATTTTAGAGTACTCCAACTTTCAAGTGAAGCTTTTTCAATAGAAAGAGGGCTATAGGAAAAGGACAAGCAAAGCACTTTCTCTTGCTTGAATGCCATTATGTACCTTAATTATTGCTTCCTTTCTGTGCAAGTTTCTTGTTCGCAGCCTTGAGTGTTCTTGAGTCCTCTCTTCATCTATGTAACTCAACATTGAGGAGATCTGGTGATCATATTCAGAAGTAGAAACATAGATTAATGAGTGTTGGATGGATGGTCCCTGCCTTAAAATCTGCATTTACTTATTTCTGTGATTGAGAGAAAAGGATGGGTCCTTATGTCTTTTATATTGAATGATCACCAATGATCACTTCAAGAGATAGCTGTCCTCTCCCTATGAGTAGGACTAAGTGGCACTTAAAAATGATTAGTGTAGAAAATGAACATTTATTTTCATCAAGTGGTTTTGTTAGATACGGGAAGTACACTCCTTAGGAAGGGGGAATAGTGAAAGGAGACACGAATAACTACTTGTTATAGGGAAAAGGGAATGGCCTTGTGGGAGAGAAGGAAGAATCCCTGCCAAGGACATGATCAGATAAAAGAGAGCTGAATCTATCAATGGCCCAGACTGTTGACTCAGATTCTGAGAAGCTGAAGAAATTGGCTCAGCTGAGCCTGTGGATAGTCAACAGCAGGAAAGACGAAGCCAGGCATCACATGAGGTTGATCAATCACCTGAACAGAAGGACCTGTCAGGATGACATAAAGCCTTCCTGTCTCCGCACCAAACAAGTAGAGAAGAGAGTAGAACAGAGGGAGTCTATTAGGATACCTGCCAAACAACCGAGTAAACATTCTGATTAGTGACAGCTGGCTGCAGCCTATATCACAGACTTTCTTTACTTCTGTTCTTTTCGTTGAAAACAGCATTTAGCTTGTGCGTGATTCCTGTGTATGAATTCCACTCTTGGACCTTAGACCCCTTGGACTGGCTGATAACTTTGCCCTGGCTTTAACATTGTCCTGGTTCTTGAACCTTGGACAGACTTTGGATGACTGTTCATGTCCTGGAGGAACTCTGTATGTTCCTCTTTGAAAACAAATTTGCAAGCAAACCTTTGCTTTGTTTGACAGTTTTGGCTACCTTGCTAGTTCTATTGCTACATTGCTAAAGCTGATATTATCTCCCAAGAAGCTGTTTGTGTGGGTAGAGTATGTGTTTGAAACCTGAAGGAGTTTCTGGAGTAAGAATGAAATGAGTACAAATATTGCAGACAAACTCCTTCCTTGTTTATTTGAACTTATTGAGAGAGGGGGATGGAGTGCCTTTAGAGAGGCAAAATTGTGTTGGTATAACATTGCGATGGAGGAGCCTGAGTGGTGTAGCAGGCTAATGCCTCCTACTAAGGCAGCATTTAACATCCAGCTGTCTGCAATTACTCTAAGTTCAAATCTCACCAGGCTCAAGGTTGACTCAGCCTTCCATCCTTTCTAAGGTAGGTGAAATGAGGACCCAGATGGTGGGGGCAATAAGCTGACTTTGTATAAAATATACAAAAGTATGAAGGCTATTGCTTAATGCATTGTAAGCTGCCCTGAGTCTCTGGAGAAGGGCGGCATATAAATAAAATTAAAAAAAAAAGAATTGAAAACAGCCTACATGACATTGATTTCCTGGGCTAATACTACTAGTAACCAGCAATAAAGGGTGGTTGGATGTTGCACACATGTTGTCACCTGTATGCACTACTTGAGGGGTGTAGACTGATAGGAAATTTTGGCTGAGTTTAATCTGTTTGATAAGAAACTATTCTGCCACCAGTGAATGTCTCCCCAATCAGATTTATTTTACTTCTGTAGGGATGGAAGACAGTGGTATCGGTAACAGCTGGCAACTAATGGGTTCACTGCAAGACCTGTAGCTGATGGAATGCAAAGAACATATTCCACCCCTGGACAATGGTCTATCACTATTAACACTAAAACAATGCATTAATTGATTGGTACAAGATGATAACCATTAGGTAGCCCTTCTATTGATAGTAATAGCAGTAGCACTTAAACTTATATACCACTTCACGGTGCTTTACAGGCCTCTCTAAGCAGTTTACAGAGTCCACATATTGTCCTCAACAATCTTGGTCCTCATTTTACCGACCTGGGAAGGATGAAGGCTGAGTCCACCTTAAACCAGTGAGACTTGAATTGCTGGCAGTCAGCAGAAGTAGCCTGCAGTACTGCATTCTAACCACTGCACCACCACAGCTCATGTGTTATCAGAACTGATTGCTTTAAAATAAACCAAATAACATTTTACAGATTTTCTTTGTATTTACCCAGTGGGTCTTGTAATGTACTGCAAGATAGCTTTGATTTTCTTTTTAAAATGTCCTGACAAAATTTCAATAAAGCAACTTTTGCCTGTTGGAAAGCAACATTCAAATATCAATGTTCCACTAGTAACCATGGGTTATTGACCCAGTAAAATGTACATTAGGCACCTGTACTGAGAATCCTATAAAATATGTCAATTTTACAATTTATATGACTATAGTACTTCATGCTTTTCCTTAAGCACTTTAGAGGGAATATATTTTAATGAGAATTCAACCCTTGCCCTTCGTTTTGCTGTCACCTTCAATCTTGAAAACTTTTTTTATATTCCATCTCTGAAGGGCTTGCATAATTAAAGCACTATTAGTATTATAAGGGCCTCACAATTTGTTGCCTTTTCTTTTTATGGCCCACAGAGATTCAACCCTGGAGCAATTGACAGCTAAAACTAAACACTGTTGTTTCATGACCTCAGACAGGATTATATAAATATATTTTCACATGGGCTTAATGGTCCGGCTCCAGGATGCTTCTTCTTGAGATAGTTTCCATTCCAGAAGATCATTTCTGGGGACAACACAAAAGAAGCGGGATTTTATCTCCATGAATTTTTTCCTTCCAGCAGAAGGGGAGGGGAGAACAATTTGGTGAAAACCCTTGTGTCCCTTTTCTGCACCTCCTATGCTCTATGAGGCAATGAGCACCAAGGCTGTAGAAAGGAGGTATAAATCAATATAACCTTTACCCAAAGAGAAGATGTAAAAGAGTTTATATTTACAATATTCCAACCAATGTTTACAATCCACTTAGTGTTTAAAGTAAAGTCAGGAACTACACAATGATGCAAGAGTAGATACCTCATATGAGAGCGTGCAGATTGTACCTCAAAAGACCAGAAAAGGAGTTAGAACAAGAAGTGAAAAAGATGGTACAGTGAAGTGTGATCAAGCATTTATAGAGTAAATGATGTTTCCTTACAGCAAGGGTGTCAAACTCGCAGCCTGCGGGTCGGATGCCTCATGCACTGGCCACTCCCACTCCCAGTTTAGCAAAGATGGGGGGAGTTGCGATACGTCACGTGACGATGTGTCATCGCGAGTTTGACACCCCTGCCCTACAGTATTCAGATGCAGTTCTTGGTAGCATGAGTTCATCCACCTCTATATTGGATCCATGACTAACTTGTCCCTTTCAAGAAATCAGGAGACATTTGTGTGGCAAGATTCAGGAGGTGATTAAAAATTATAAGAATGGAAGAGATGGTGCCCCCTTCTTGAAGTAGATGGCGATGTGCCCCTGCTGAAAAGGCAGCAAAATTTATGTATTTTACACTAAGTATATTCTAGTATGTTTAAGATTTCTAGCAGATTGATAGGCTATGAAAGAAGGTTTAATAGCAAAGACATACCTCTGATTTCCTTTATCTAAATTATGACTGCCATGAAATGTGAGATTAACTTTCCTAACCTTCAGCTTTATCCCCAGGTGTATATTCTGACTTTTATTAACAATTAGCAAAGGCGGTCTCTGCATTAAGAAAAGTCATAATAGCTCTCTAACTTTTCTGGTTTATATTATCAATAGAAATAATATATCTCCTCTTGTATATCTCTTGGTAATGAACCCAGCTGGATCAGGATGTATCATTTCAGTTTAAAATATCATTTAATCTCTTTGCAATAACTGTAAAAAAAAATAAAAGCCTTGTAATCTACATTCAGTTTAAAAAATGGATCTGTAAACTCTGGACATAATATGAAAGTTGAGCAAAGAGCAGGATTTTTTTTGTAAATCCAAACCCTTTTTTTGTAAATGAAAGGACTAAAAGCTTCTTAGCATGATGAAGAAAAGTACTTGACATTGTTGAATCTCATTCATTACCAGAGTTAATGGTTTAATCAAAAGGTCTTGAGAAGTTTTATAATATAATGCAGGAAAATTGTCTGGTCCTACAGATTTATTCCACTATAATTTCTGAATTGCTTTTTTTGTTTCATCTTCTGTAATTAATGTATGGAGAACTTCCCTTGGTTGATTTTCAGCGCTCTTCTTCCCTTTCATATAGTAAAATAACAATAATAACAATAACAATAACAATAACAATAATAATACAATGGGATTATTAGGACTGTGCATGCTTTTAAAATGATTCAGAAGTACTTCAGATGGACTGGAGGATATACATATTATCTCTTTGAGGCATGCATATATATATTTGCCTTTTTTTCCAGCTTTTTCCAGAGATACGGCTAATTTAAGAATCACTTTCAAACACAATTGTTTTAATGCTCTGACTCTTTAAAGGAGCCACATCTATTTTCAAGCTAATATGGAAACCTAGAAAAAGATGTGCTGCTTTAAAGAGGTGCCACATTTATGTTCCCACACATTTTGAGACCCCTTTTTTTCCAAATCTATCTGAAACATGCACAACTGTATTAGCTATGATCCTTATTCCATTAAAGGGTCAAAATAGTAGGGGAAAAGATCCTTCATGGCACACATGGGTGTGCATCAGGGATGGGTTCTAAACATTTTTACTACCGGTTCTGTGGGTGTGACTTATTTTGTGGGCGTGGCTTGATGGTCATGTGACAATTATTTAGGATTTAGCAGAGGTACTGGTCTACCAGGCTTTTAACTGCTTGCAGAGCTGTATCGATCTACCCATTTATTTTTTGCAGGCACTGGTCTACCCATGTATTTTTGCAGACACTGATTTACTCATGTATTTTTGCAGGCACTGGTCTACTCATGTATTTTTGCAGGCACTGGTCTACTCATTTGTTTTCTTTTAACACTGATCAGCTGTAGGGCGGCCCTTTGAAGCCCCATGGCAAGAGTTTAAACAGTTTTTTTTTCCCTCTAGCCATTAGCTGGGACTCAGGAGACAGCAGTAGATTGGGGGTGGGGCCAAATAAAAGGTAAGAATAATGCGGGGGATGGGAAGGGTGCGGGGGGTGGGGGGGCAGAACCAGTTCGGTGACATCATATCATCACCGCTACCGGCTCGGGAGAACTGGGCCGAACCGGGAGGAACCCACCACTGGTGTGCATATACAGTAGTCCTTGACTTACAATCACCCAACATTGAGCCCAACATTTCTGTGGCTAAGTAAAACAGGTGTCAAGTGAATTTTGTCCCATTTTATGACCTTCCTTGCCATGGTCATTAAGCGAATCACTGCAGTTGCTAAACAAGCAACACGGTTGTTAAGCGAATCTGACTTCCCCATTAACTTTGCTTGTTAGAAGGTCGCCAAAGGTGATCACATGACCCCGGGACAATGCAATCTTCATAAATATCAACCAGTTGATCAGGTGGCCATGAGGATGCTGCAACGGTCGCAAGTGGGGAAAAAAGGTCATAAATCATTTTTTCAGTGCCATTCAAATGGTCACTAAATGAGGACTACCTCTATCGGCAACTTGTTAAAGCAGCTATCCTTCGCTTGAGTTGCACCTTGCCTGAAATTTCACAGCAAGTATTTCTTTTCACTAAATGCTTTAAAATTCATGCACCTTAACGGCATTCACACACAATTTTATTCCTCATTAGAATTATAAAAGCCTTTGGATGCCTCCTTTAACGAGAGGCATCCTTTAAAGAGGGATTAAAATTCCACCTGAGCTGAAAAACGAAATGAGACTGTAATAAAAGTTCGGGAAGTTTCATAGTTAAAATTATTCTTTAATTATATCTCAAACCTTGGCGAGTACTGACAGTCTCCTCCTGGTCTTTATTCCTTAGCAAGCAGGGATGCCTTTGGACTTTAAATCAGGGCACTAAATGAAGCCAGTCTCCCCCTTGCCACCAGCTTTATTTGCAGTTTGCAGGAAAGCTTTCCTCTGGATGCCACCGAAGCTGAAGATTTTGCATCTGAAAGGCAGTGTGGGGGCTCCTGTGTGTCTGCCGTAGGCAAAGGTTAGTTATATTTTATCCGCCGGGAACGTTGCTTAATGATGTTAGTTAGAAAAGGCTCAGCACTAATTGAATTCCTTAAACTCCCCAAGTGGTTGTGCATTGCAATCTAAGATTAGACTTCCCGAGTAACTCATGTCAGCACAGTAAATTTTGTTTATCGAGTGAAGATGCCTTAGCTTGCGAGGGAGCACTTGGAGCGAACACGTCCTCGCAATGAACACGATACACATTAAGACGGTGAGGTTCTTTTGGACTGGTTTTTAGCAAGCAACTCTTTTGCAGCATTTAACAAACATTGGCGAATGGAGGAAGCTGCTTTTGAGTTCACTGGGCTCCTAGGAGACTACGTGGACCCATCACATGCTACCATTAGTGGGTTCCTCTTACCTTCGCTACCGGTTCAGAACCAGGAGCTCTTGCGCGCATGCGCTTGCTTCACTCACACATGGTGCTTCTGCGCATCTGCAGAACCTTCTGCACATCCGCAGAACCTTCTGCGCATGCACAGAGTGTCCATAATGACATCCGGGCAGGTGGGTGGAGCCTCCCGCCACCGCCACCCCTACTGGTTCACCCAAACCAGGACGAACCTGTAGAAACCCATCACTGCGATCTACTCAAAAATGGTGCAGAGCTAGCCTGTCATTGCCTTCTTCAGGATGTTACCAGGTTATTTTATTTGTTAAATTTATAGGCCACCCATTTCACTGTCTGGTGTCTCTGGGCAGTTTACAACATCATAAAAGGAGAGACAGAAACATTAAAACATTAATATTATCCTCCAGCTTTGGACTTTCTGGTGGTCTCATATCCCAGGACCAACCAGTCTGATTCCTGGTTAGGTTTTCAAGGTCAGCTAGGTTTGATTTGGTACTACCTTCTACTTGGATATTATCAATGGTGGTTGTCCATAGAGATTCTCAGTCATCCAGGTCATGGTTGTCCCAACTATGTGGTTTTTTTTTTTCAAGAGGCAACTGGACTTTCTGATTTTTCTTTGAAGATGTTTCGTTTCTCATCCAAGAAGCTTCTTCAGCTCTGACTGGATAGTGGGGAATTAGACATCAATGGTGGTTACTACATCAGTGGTAAACAGATAGTTACTTTCAATACAGAACATTTGCATACAAACAGGATTTGAGTGTAATAGTCACATTCCTGGTCCCCTTAGGAGATCTTCAGAGCTTGGCATCAAGTAGGACCAGGCTGAAAACAAATGAGTTGGATTCTGTTCTCTTTGAATTTCTGCTAGACATGCCAGGAAGGAAGTTTTCCTACAACTCATACTTACAGAAGGCACTGGAGTGCAAGAGGGGTGTTAACTCTGCCCTCTCCAGCTTCCAGTGTAAGAATTGAGCCAATTGTCAAACTAGCCTAACCCTGTGTTTAGATTAACAGAGTTGGAAGGGACCTTGGAGGTCTTCTGATACAACACCAACACCTGTGCCACCCAAGCAGGAAACCCTACACCTGTGATGGCGAACCTATGGCATGTGTGCCACAGGTGGCACACGGAGCCATATGTGAGGACACGTGAGCATTGTCCCACCTCCACTCCAGCATTCATGCATGCACCAGCCAGCTGATTTTTGGGCCTTCCGGGCCTATTGGAAGTTGGGAAATGGGCTGTTTCCAGCCTCCAGGGAGGTGGAGAAGGCCATTTTCACCCTCCCCAGGCTCCTAGGAAGCCTCTGGAGCCTGGGGAGAGCAAAAAAACAGGCCAACCTGGCCCACCATGCCATCACGTGCCAAAAGCGGGGGGAGCGCGGGGGTTGCGCACGCATGTACAGGGGTGGGTGGGGCACAGGGGCCATTGAATTATGGGTGTGGGCATGCGCGTGCACGATTCCCCCGCGCTCCCCCTGCTTTTGGCATGGGATGGCAAAAAGGTTAGCCATCACTGCTCTACACCATTTCTGACAGATGGCAATCCAGTCTGTTCTTGAAAGCTTCCAGTGATGAAGCTCCCACGACTTCTGAAGACAAGCTGTTCCATTGGTTGATTGCTCTCACTGTCAGAAAATTCCTCTTTATTTCTAAGGTTGAATCTCTCCTTGTTCAGTTTCCATCCATTATTCCTTTTCTGGCCTTCAGGTGCTTTGGAGAACCACTTGACCCCCTCCTCTCTGTGGCAGCCCCTCAAATATTGGAACACTGCTATTATGTCCTTCTCTTCACTAGACTAGCCATGCCCAGTTGCTGAAACCGTTTGTCGTATGTTTTAGCCTCCAGTCCCCTAATCATCCTGGTTGTTCTTCTCTGCACTCTTTCTAGATGTTGAGAGAACATCTCTTTTATAGTGTGGTGACCAAAACTGGATGCAGTATTCCAGGTGTGGTCTTACTAAGGCTTTATAGAGTAGCATTAGTACCTCACTTGATCTTGATTGCGTCCCTCTGCTAATGCAATTTAGGATTGCATTGGCGTTTTTGGCTGCCGCTGTACACTGTTGGCTCATATTGAATTGGTTGTCCACTAAGACTCCAAGATCCCTCTCACAGTTACTGCTATTAAACCTGGTTTACTGCTATTAAGCCTATTAAGTTTGTTTCAGCAGAGCCCATTGCAATGTGATTAAAGCCCCAATCTCACTGTATGTAGAGTGCTACATATTCAAAAGGGGTGGGAATTCAATACACTGCACCTACCAGATGACCTAAGACCCGAATGGGGGCATATCAACCTTGGAGGTGGTTACTGATTTAAATACAAGTACCCCACCCCTATTCCATTCTATACTCCCCCATCTTAGCTTCTTTATGTTACTTTTAATGTTATATTTATTGTTTGACTATTTTAATATTTTTAATCCGATAGCAAGCCACCCAGTGTTCTATGACTGCAAAATGTGCCGTATATAAATTTAATAATAAATAAATATCATCATCACAACCACCACCTTGATTTTTCATTTTTGTTGCATCTTCCCTCTTCTGGAGACTCCTGGCTAGTTTTATTGAATCTAAATTTCAATAAAAATTACACTGAATGCCAAATCTTCATTTCCAGGACTTTAAAAAATAGATGAAAGAGTTGCCTGTAGGTAACTGCAGGTTACCTGTAGGTAATTGCAGGTGCTAATTTTACCGGGGGGGGGGGGATACTACTACTAGAATTCAGAAAAAATATCACTTTTTTTTTAAAAAAAAACCCTCTCTTTTATGATTCAGCAAAATGCAAGAGAGTTCAAAAGATTTTAAATCAAAACATTTTAGCACAAGAAGAGTGAAGGATAACACTTAATATGGATGTGTTTATTTATGGACTGCAAAACAATGTTCTGATGAATAATTGAGCCAAGGTCTTGTTAATATTTACTGACTTTAATGAGCAATTATGTGATAAAGCAATCACGGACTTGTAGAATGTGTTAATAGATTAGGGAATTAGCTAATGTTTCTGAACAAATATGCAAGCAATAATAAACTATTAACTACTGAAGTGCTAATTAAAGCATAAATAATATGATCTGCTGTATATTAATCAATAAAACCATTTAGACAAGTGGAGAGGGGATTTATTTATGCTTGTATATTGTAATGAAGTATAAATGCAATAACAGAAAGTTGATCACACATGCCAGAGATCTAAAATAAGAATTGGCAGGAAGTGTCCTACACATTCTAAAATCCCAACATGAGTTCTTATCGCTTATCCAGAATTAAAATGAAATAAAATGTTTTAGATGTCTACCAAACATGTTTGTATATCTTATAATCCAAAATACATTGAAAACCCACCCATATGCTCTAGCAAACCTTGATCTTTTCGGACAATGTGCATACATGGGCATTTCTCTCCTGTAAAGTTATGGATCCATAGATCATGCTGCTAATTTATCCACCAATGGGGCAATGGCAGTTTTGAGGTTAATGACGAATAGGATTTGGGATGATATTCACTTATCCTTCTCCAAAATGCCATAGTGAATAAATTGTTCCAGGAAGCTGGCTTTATGTTTTAGAAAAAGTTTCTACACTACCCTCAGAATTATTTCACATTTATCAAGCTAAATTTGCAGGTGTATTTAGGAGGTACCACCGATGCAGCTTCTTTTACATGCAGAAGTTGCTCTAGAAAGCCGTTACTCATTGCAGAGACACCAGGTGAGATATGTTGTAAATAATATTTCTCAAGGAAGAATAAAATGCCTCTCCTATCATGAAAGTTTCAACAAACTCATCAAAATTATTCCTGAACAAATGACCGTGGAAGCTGAGTGCTTAGATAAGGGGTAATAATTTGTGAATGAATACACACAAAAACTCATATATGACTATGAACTTTTTTTTTAAAGTCACTCATTTTATGCCCTGCTTATAGCTCACAGTTTAATGATAGAGATGATAGGGATAGATAGATATAATAGGGATAGATAGATATAATCATATATAGACTTACATATATATATATATATATATATATATATATATATTGAGGTTTTCGCGGGTGTTTGTATGTAGGTCTTTGGTTATTCGGGTTTTCTCCCGCGTAAAATTGGAAGTGTCTTGGCGACGTTTCGACGAAGTCTCATTCGTCATCTTCAGGCTGGTGTTCTCGGCTTCGTGCTTCCAGGAGCAATGTGTGATAGCAGCTGTTTCTTCCTTTTAACTGCCAGTGGGGGTGTGAACTGATTGGGTGGGAGCTTGGCTGTGTTCTGATTGGGTGGAGGTGTGTTCTGTTTGGGTGGGTCCTTGGTTGTGCTCGGGTTAGTCTGAGTTGCAGGGGGATTTGAGCTGGTGAGCTGCGTTGTTGTTTGGCTTCACATTCGTGGTCGTGCCACATCTTCATGGTGGGTGTCAGTTTGCTTCATGTATGGATTGGAGGGGCTTAAAGTGGGTAATGATGCAGCTGTGGTCTGGCTTCTGGTTTGTGGTCGTGCCTCATCATTGGTGTGGATTTGCTTTTTGCGTGGATGTGTGGCGGTGACATCCTGTGTGGTTTTCATGACTGTGGGTCTGGTGTCATTCTTTGCGTTAGGGACTCGTTTGTCAATAAGGGCGGGAATCATAAGAATCATAGTGTTTGCTAATTAAATTTAATTCCTCTGGAGATATGAATGCTGAAATGTCAGGAGAAATGGATTTTGAAATTGTGAGAATTCTTGGAAAATTATAGAAGTTGTATGTTAAACTTATGAAATGTAAATTATCTATTGGTGTCAATTTGACCTGGTTTAGCAGTTGGTTAATACAATAAATAAAAATTTAAACATCTGTTTGATGTTATTGTGTAATTATTACTTAAAGCAATTTTTTTATTTTTTTATTTTTTTATTTTTATTTATATTTATATGCTGCCCTTCTCCGGAAACTCAGGGCGGCTTACAATGCGTTAAGCAATAGCCTTCATACTTTTGTATATTTATACAAAGTCAGCTTATTGCCCCCACAAACCGGGTCCTCATTTTACCCACCTTAGAAAGGATGGAAGGCTGAGTCAACCTTGAGCCTGGTGAGATTAGAACTCACAGTAATTGCAGGCAGCTGGATGTTAAATGCTGCCTTAGTAGGAGGCATTAGGCTGCTACGCCACTCAGGCTCCTTTTATTATTACTCACTTCTTCTAAAATTGTTAGTATGGAGTTTTTATTTCTTTCATGTACTAGCCCTTTTATGGGCAAACCTCAAATTTTAAAAATCCCAGTTGAGTGATAAACAAATGTTGAAGCATTCACAATGTATGTCCTGAGAAGTTAGTCATTATTGATAGAAATGGCAAATCATTGTGCCTTTTGTGTCATGAAACAATAGTAAGCAGAACGTGCACTGTAAAAAGACATTTTGAAATAAACCATCACTGGTCTTTGGAAAAAAGTGAGGAAAAAAATAGATGTACGGTTCTCAGCAGCAGTCAATCAAATTACTTCGCGGAATCCTTAAGAAGTCCCATGAATTTAACATCAGCAAGTTTCGAAATTGCTCACTCCATAGCTCAGCATGGAAAGGCTTCGCAGAAAGAGAATTTATTAAAGAAAGCCTTCTAAAATGTGCACCCTTTTTTGTTTCAAGGAATTCAAGATAAAGATGCTACCATATTAGTAAGTATGTTTGATTTACCAGTTCAGCAGAAATGCCATTAGAGACAGAATGATGGCAATGATCTCTGACTTACAACATGAATTAAAAGGAGATTTAAGTAAGTGTGTGTGTGTGTGTGTGTGTGTGTGTGTGTGTGTATATATACATATATATATATATATTCATTTTACCTTGATGAAACCACCGCTGACACTTCTTCCGCTTGGTGGCTGTCTTTGCTAGATTTTCCAATGGTCAGACCACAAGAAGAAGAGCAGGTAAAGCTAGAAACACTGCCAACAAGCATTTCAGAAAACAAGATATGCAACTTTGCTTTAAAAATGCTCCACAGATTGACATGTCTAAATGGTGGGGGAAAGGTTGGAGTTGTGAAGCTGTTTATGAAAACTATTGAATATCCAGTAAAGTGGTGGGTTCCTCCCGGTTCAGCCCGGTTCCGCTGAGCCAGTAGTGGTGATGATATGATGTCATGGAACCGGTTCTGCCCCCCCACCCCTCCCCCCTCCCTCCCTCCCCCCGCGCTATTCTTACCTTTTATTTGGCCCTAGCCCCAACCTATTGCTGCCTCCTGAGTCCCAGCTGATGGGAAGGAAAAAAACTGTTTAAACTCTTGCTGTGGGGCTTCAAAGGGATGCCCTACAGCTGATCAGTGTTAAAAGGCAGTGTGGTGGTAGACCAGTGCCTCCAAAAACAAATGAGTAGACCGGTGCCTGAAAAAATAAATGGGTAGACCAGTGCCTTCAAAAATAAATGAGTAAACCGGTGCCTGCAAAAATAAATGAGTAGACCAGTGCCTGCAAAAATACATGGGTAGACCAGTGCCTCCAAAAACAAATGAGTAAACCTGTGCCTGGAAAAATAAATGGGTAGACCAGTGCTTCCAAAAACAAATGATTAGACCGGTGCCTGCAAAAATAAATAAGTAGACCATACAGCTCTGCAAGCAGTTAAAAGCCTGGTAGACCAGTACCTCTGCTAAATCCTAAAGAATTGTCACATGACCATCAAGCCATGCCCACAAAATAAGCCACACTCACAGAACCGGTAGTAAAAAAATTTAGAACCCACCCCTGATCCAGTAGTACTGCTTTAGGGCATTATCCATTTATCCACCAAGGGAATGTTCTGTGCCACGACAGGATTTGCAAAATTACAGGTAATCCTTGATTTACAATCATTGATTTAGTGAGTGTTGTAAGTTACAATGGCGCTGAAAAAAATGACTTATGACCATTTTTCACGCTTATGTTTAGTGTCTGACTCATTTTTGTGACAGTTGACTCATATGTATGATGGTCCCAGGGTCATGTGATCACCTTTTGCGACCTTCTGACAAGCAAAGTCAATGAGGAAGCCAGATTCACTTAACAAGTATGTTACTAATATACAATTAGTATATTAATTAGTATATATAGTATATACTATAATTAAAGAAATTATACAATTATACAAATATAATATACAATTGTGATTCACTTAACAATTGTCACAGGAAAGTCACAAAATTCACATAAAGACTGTCTCGCTTAACAACATAAATGTTGGGCTCAATTATGATCGTAAGTCAAGGACTACCTATACAGGATGGAATTACAGTTGGAACAAAACTAGTGCATTTAGTAACTGCTCAATTCCTTCCAAGTAATTTTCTGCACTATTGCAGGATGTTGAATCAACTTACAGTGGACTGCTGATGCACAACAATGAGAGGCGAGGAAAAGTCTTCAAAAGATTTATGGAGTGCTAGGAAGAAATTAAGTTATACGTGGAGAATAAAAAAATTGGAACATTTTCCTCAGCTCAGTGATCGTACATGGGTCAGTGCACTGATATTTTTCCCAGATCTACCAGTTCACATGAGTGAATTGAACTTAAAGTAACAAGGTTTGGGCCAAAGTCTTGATGTTATGTTAGAATACATCAAAAGTCTTTGAAATTAAATCTCAAATTTTCAAACAAGATGTGGGGACTAAAACCTATAAGTATTTTCCTTGGTCAGTATTTTCCTAAGGTCAGCTTGGATGTGCAAAACGAAATGGAATCTTTGCATATAACGTACCAGCACATTTTAAACTCAATAATTGGTCCATTTGGTGGAAGATTTAATCGATTCAGAAATTTAGAACAGACAATTACATCAAGTATCTCGATGTAGTCGACATTACTATGGAATTAAATGATTTCCAATGGCTACAAATTGAAGGATTCAAGCTGCAGATAATAGAGTTACAAACTAACTTCTGGAGTCAAGTTTTGATGACCCGAGGCCTCAATTTGAGGATCTGGAAAGAAATTGCCTGCAGAATGAAGATTGCCACTACGAACAAAAATTTTTGAATCTAACTTGCTTAAATTTTAAGAATGATTTTGGTGCCTTTGAGCCACTCTCTTAACCCAATGTCTGTGGCTGAGTATCCAAGCTCCTTTTTTCAGACCTGAATGATATTTAAATGTGGGTATGTTGCACTGATGATGTTACCTAGCTGGGTAATGAAAAGTCTGCAAGAAAATATCCAAGCTCAGAAAGTACCAAGGACACACACACACACACACACACACACACACACACACCAGTTCAATGCTGAGCTACAAATATTCTACTAATAAAGATGAATATTGTAGCTCAGCATTGAAATGAGAGATCCTTGGTACTCTCTGAGCTTGGCTGTTTCAGAGAACACCAAGGATCCCTCATACAAACACTCTGTTCTATAGATATTTAAATGAAATAACAGTCTCCAAATTTCAAAGAACATTCACATTAGCATGATTAAATGTCCTTTGGACCTATTCTCAAGGCCAAAGCATTTGAAGAACTCATCACAACCTGAAATTATGCCCTTATTGAAAAGGACATATGTTGGATCTAGTGTCTGTTTCTTATTTTTGTGCCTTTTTTAAGGATACAAAGGCTTGCTTTCCAGCTTCCTCTGGATGAAACACCTTTACAATTCTGATTTATTTCACATACAATTACTCTTGTCCTATTGACAGAATTCTGTTTCCTTGAATGTGGCAAAAATTATGTTATGCTGCTTATAGGTCATAAATACCATCATGATCAAGTCACAATTTTATGTTTGCATTTGACTGTACCTGAAAAAGGAACGGTATCCTTTTTTTGGTAACTTTGTTAACCTGAACAGTCCTGAACATTGCATAACATAGTACAGTAGTACAACTTGACCCATCTCTGGATTTGTTTAAGCTCTCGGTAAATGCATATTAAAATAGAAATACAAAACCACTGTAGGATCTCACAGGAAGTGAGATCCTGCTTTGTACAGGAACACTGCAGCAGGAATTTTGCTTGAACTCAAGACTGACCTTATGGAGTGAGGCAGCCCGTTCAGGCAGCCCATAGGGTTACATAGGCAGCTGTTGTAATGCAACACGACCAGAACTACATCTCCTACACACCATGCTACTGGATCTTTAAATTAGCCTTTTGATGGAAGACTGTATTCTTCTATTAATTCTGAAATAGATTCTACTGCCGTCTAATTAACCTTCGTAAAGAAGCTACACCGTCCTGACTTTTTCTTCAAGAAGCAAAATGTGTACTCTATGGTGTAAATGTGTTACAAGGGAACCACTAGGGAACCAAGTGGGAGTCACGGCTGGTAAATGGGTAATTTTTATTTATTTATTTATTACTTATTAAGTTTATATGCCACCCACCACACAGTCAAGCAATTCTGGGCGGTTTGCTACATCATAAAAGCAAGTACATCACATGAATAGAATAGAATAGAATAGAATAGAATAGAATAGAATAGAATAGA
>WNWU01000017.1:9008144-9027483 GCA_012654045.1 Ptyas mucosa | reverse complement strand
ATAGAATAGAATAGAATAGAATAGAATAGAATAGAATAGAATAGAATTCTTTATTGGCCAAGTGTGATTGGACACTCAAGGAATTTGTCTTTGGTGCATATGCTCTCAGTGTACATAAAAAGACAAGATACATTCATCAAGAATCATAAGATAGAACACTTAATGATAGTCATAGGGTACAACATAAAATGTTACATATTAAAATTATATTTTAATAATTTACAAATCAACCCGTAATAGAGTAGAGGTGGGATCTTCTTCCTAGTTCACCTAAAACCTCCAGCTCCCATCAGGGGGCCCAGGCCAATCAGTAGAGCCAGTTTCAGTAGGCCAAGTGGGTGGGTGTGGACTTTACTCCAGGGGACATGATGTTCCAGCGGGTGGGACCCACAGCAGAAAAGGCTCTTCTCTTGGACCTATCAGCAATAATTCCTTGACCAATGGGGTCCACAGCATGCCCCTCCTGCCAGAATGGGTAGGGCAAGCCAATCCCATTGAAATGAGACAATTCCTCAGGTAGCCTAGACCAACATCATAAAGGGCTATGTTAATCCTGTGGTGATGTGATTTGGATTAAGAGTGACTGACCAGATGGGTCTAGGACTGTGGTGGGTTGCCCCCCGGTTCAGACTGGTTTGCAAGAACCGGTAGTAAAACTCGTGGGAGGCCCGCCCCCTGCCCCAGATGTCATCATCAGTGACCTGCGCATGCACAGAAGCAAAGCGCGTGCACGAGCAAAGCAAGTCCGTGTGCATGCTCCCATTGCAAACCAGTGGTAAAGGTAAGTAGAACCCACCCCGGTCTAGGACAATTTGCCACAGCCGACTCACCCTGGTTGGCTCACCCTGACCAACTCGATGCAGGTCAACTTGACATGCTTAACTCATGCATGAAGAAATGGTAGAATAGAATCATTAAAGAAAGGATGCTAAAGGAGGGGCAAAATGAAACGTGAATGACAAAAAATAAAATAATGTTAAAGATGCAGGGGCGGATAACAGTACAGTTATCTCGCATTAAATTGTCTCACGGCAAGTTATCCCATGGTGAGTTGGCCAAGTCAAGTTCTCCTGCATCAAGTTGGCCAGAGCGAGTTGGCTGGGATGAGTCAGCCAGAGCGAGATGACCATGGCCAAAAAAAAAAAAAAAAAAAAAAAAAAAATTGCAGCAAGTTGTCCCATTCTGGCAGATGGAAGCAGATGACTTTTGTATAAATCTGCTGGGAAGAGTTGAGGAGAGTTGAAGAGGTGATCTATCAGGGTTTAAGCACTCTTTTGTAGACCTAACACTAGATCCAACTGGTTAGATGTATCCAAAATCATACTGCTAGCTTTGGGGAACATATGAGAAAGAAGAGTAAAGAGGAAGAAGAGATTGATCAAGCAACAGATCAGATAAAACCTGAGCAAATTATGTCAACTGTTAATAAGCTATGTTCAATATAGTTGTTCAAAACCTGGTTTCCATATCCAGTTTTAATCTATACTTTAAATTCAAATGGCTTTATTGCTCCTGATTAACTATTATGTTTTGCTTAGTATCCCAAAAAAGAAGATATTTTTCATATTACAAGGAAAGAGAAGTTGGTTGAGCTAAATAAATAATTAAAATTGTGATCTAAAGGGAAGGTGACTTATTTCCAGTATTATTTACAGGGAAATCCATCACTATGACATCTTATTTATAACAAAATACTCTAATCTACATTTTATATGCAATGTGGAATAGAACATTTATTATTGACAACAATAATAATAACGTAAGTCTAGCTTGGAGTCGCATAGATGTCGGGTAGATTGGCATCCTGGAGATATTTTGGACCCATTAATTCCATCAAGTAATGGATGCTGGAAGTAGTAGCTGAAAATACATGGAGGAGGCAAAAATACCTACTCTGGTATTGAACATAGTTGACTGAAAGGGTTAAGCAGTCTGATTCCCTCCATATATTTTGATTACAGAAACCCCCAGAAAAATATTGTAGAAAAAATAGATTATATTAAGATTATACATTAGATTATATAATTTGTGTCACATGCATAATAGCTGCACTTTGTGTCAAGTGCAACATAGCTTGCAAAAAATGTGCATCCAGTAAAACCTCAATTTTAATGAACCCCCATATAGTGGATTTGGGATACAATGGACAAAGTATTACTTTGCATTGCACTCCAAATAATGAGCAAAGCTCAAAAGCATTTCCAAAGCTGTCCATTTAGCTAATTAGAAACAATTTACATCATTCTGATCAACTTCTGCCATTTACAAACTTACACAAATAATACTTTAGCATGTTTGCCATGTACATTTGGATTTAAACAGTGGTGGGATTCAAATAATTTAACAACTGGTTCTCTGCCCTAATGACCGGCCGGATGGGCGTAGCCATGGTGGCATGGCCAGGGGGTGTGACAGGCATCACTTGGCCTCCTGCAACCCCTTGGGAGCAAAAATGGGCGACAGGAGGGGAGCAGCATGGCCCATTTTGGGCTTAGTAGGCCTCCCTGCACTTACCTGGGAGCCAAAATGGGGCATGTGAAGACTCCTGGAAGGGCAGAGCAAGGAGGGGAGGGGCCAGCCAGCAATTTAACCACTGGTTCGCCTGTTGTTAAATGAATCCCACCACTGGATTTCATTTTTCATTTTCATTTCATTTGATTAAATTTGTATACCGCCCTTCTCCTGCAGGACTCAGGGCGGTGAACAGCCGGAATAAAACAGAACATAAGAAAATTTAAAAAACAATTTTAAATAATTAAATAATTTTCGGCCTAATTTAAAACCCAATTAAAACTAAGTTCCAATTAAAACCAAAACAGATGGGCTCAAGCCAGCCCAGCTAGATGGAATAGATGTGTTTTCAGGGCTTGGCGGAAAGTCCAGAGGTCAGATATTGTGCGAATCTCTGGGGGTAGGTCATTCCAAAGGGTGGGTGCCGCCCCCTGGGGGTCGCCAGCCGACATTGTCTGGTGGATGGCACCGTGAGGAGGCCCTCTCTGTGTGAGCGTATTGGCCGGTGGGAGGCTATTGGTGGCAGCAGGCGGTCTCGTAGATACCCTGGCCCTATGGCAATAATTATTATTATTAATGATTTAACAAGCATTTAGATCTAATTGACCCCAAACATTCCAAACAGGTATATCATTGTATTAAATATGCACTGTTTTTAAAAATATCAGAAAATGATAATCAATCAAAATTGGAGGGGGAATTGTCACTGGAAATACACCAAATGCACAGAAATCAAAAGTTGTGATTTCAGCTGCTCCTTGTTCCATTTTCCCTTCCAAGATTGTTCTTGGGATTGGCAA
This sequence comes from Ptyas mucosa, assembly GCA_012654045.1. Classification (NCBI taxonomy): domain Eukaryota; kingdom Metazoa; phylum Chordata; class Lepidosauria; order Squamata; family Colubridae; genus Ptyas; species Ptyas mucosa. The sequence goes on along the minus strand of WNWU01000017.1, from coordinate 9,024,172 downwards.
TTATAAAACTAGAAATATGATGTTCCCAGGATGGGTCAAAGCAAAGTTTCTCAACCCTGGCAACTTGAAGATGGGTGGACTTCAACTCTTAGGCTGGCTGGGAATTCTGGGAGTTGGAGTCCATCCATCTTCAAGCTGCTAGATTTTTTTTTTTTTAAAGCAACTTGGTCAATTAAGTGTAAGAAAGAAAACAGAGCCCTGCACAGTTTAAAGAACACACTTAAAGGAAAAGTGGAAAATATGAAAAAAAGAAAACTGCAACTTTGGTGGGCTTAAAGGGATTATTTTAAACCCCTTTTTATTTATTAGAAATGCAGTGACACATTCCTACTAATATGCACATTTTTAGAAATCTGTTTGATGCTGTATTTAACACAGAAGACTATTATTTCTGCAAAATTGGGATTTTGTGGAACATTCCACAAATGGTAATTCCACAGATGGTAATAATTTTGCATTTGTAACTTGGGAAGACGGCTATAATTGAATATATATTTTTTGGAATTATATAAAAGTAGAGGTGCTTCAGCAAGAGATACTAGTTATTCACATTCTTGTTGCTAAAAATGTCTAAGCTTCTTATTCCTTGGCCAAAAAGATTGGGAAGACTATTTCACTGAATCTCTTCACTACTGTTTCCATTACAAATAATCCTCGATTTATGACCAAAATTTCTATTGCTAAGTGGGACAGTTGTTAAGTGAGTTTTGCCCCATTTTACAACCTCTCTTGACACAGTTAAGTGAATCACTACATTTTTTGAATTAGTAACACGGTTGTTAAGTGAATCTGGCTTCCGCATTGAATTTACTTGTCAGAAGGTAGCAAAAGATTATCACCCTGGGACACTGCAACCGTCATAAATATGAGTCAGTTGCCAAGCATCTGAATTTTGATCATGTGACCATAGGGATGCTGTAATGGCTGTAAGTGTGAAAAACAGTCATAAGTCACTTTTTTTTCAGTGATGTTGTAACTTCGAACGGTCACTAAGCGATCTGTTGAGGACTAACTGTATTTGGATGACAGTAACACCCTTGGTTTTCTGATTTAAATCCTTTCATTTGGTGGCACTTTGGCATTTGATTTTGTTCTCGCTTTGACTAAAGAAAATGGGGGCTGCTGTTGTAAAATGATTTGAAGTATTTGTTTTAAAAAAAAAGTTACAAAGGAGACCTTTTTTTTAAAAAAAAATAGAGAATTAACAAAAGATGTTGCGGTTAAAAGAGCTGTCATTTTTCAGTGACATATCAATTAATCAGTTTTATTTGTCAATGGAGAGCAATGGGAAATACTCAACCAAGTAATATTTTTTTAAAATAAAATGCAGCACAGCTTTACTGTTTCTCTGTTGCCCTTTGAAACTGAACCGAGAGAAAACTTTACCTCAAGACATTACAAGACAGACAGGTTTAAGTGGCCGTTTACTAAGCATTCGGGGAGATGGTTTCTAAAATGGCAGTGCTGCCATCCATCTTATTTAAATCTGCCTGCTTTTAATTTCATTATTTTTAAAGGTCAAATTAAGGAAGCCTCTTCCGTATATCCCGGGAACAGCTTGAGTTGGAGTGGTTCAACTATTGAATTAGGACCCAGATGACCTCAATTTTGTGATTATTCCTGGAGCTGGTAATTCCTTCTCTTCCAACCTATTGCACAGTCAGAGGTAAAACAGCAAAAGTAACCTCATGTCATGCTGGAATAAACTTTGGCCCTTTCATACATGCATGCAGTGCTACAACACATTAAAAAAAAGGGGCAGGACCTTCTAGCCTGTGGTTTGATATTGTTTCTGTCATTCCCCCCTTCACACCCTTACCCACATGGATGTCTCTCCTCAACATTTTCTGTTATGGGAACTTCAATGGAGGATCAAATTCTGCATACGCTACAGAAAAGAAGAATACAAATCAGACATAGATGGACAGATCAAACCAGCTAACAGGCAGATGAAAAAGACGAGTGGCCACTTGCTCTTTGGGGTGGAGGAGAATGTTTCAGGAGAAGGAGAAAAGGGTTGCTTTCAGTCTGGGAAAGCGCAATCATCATCATAATTAGCAATTGTTAATAAGAAAGAAAAACAACCAGTCTGGATAATGCAAGTGGTAGTACCTGAAGACAGCAGAATAGAAGAGAAGTAACTGGAGAAAATAATAATATAGAAAGAACTGCAAATAGAAATAGAATGACTGTGCAAAAGAAAACAAAAGTAGTACCAACAGGAATAGGCACCTTGGATGCAATCCCAAAACAATTAGGATAGCACTTGAACACTATCGACATTGACAAATTCACCACCAGTCAATTGCAGAAGGCAACTTTACTTGGACCAACTTATATCCTGCAGTAACACCCGTAACACCATCAAACATCCATATCTGCCTATCCCAGGTCCTTGGGAAGGACTCAGTGGGTAGACAAATATGCCAAATCCAGTTGGAACATCTGGCTGATTGTGTGACAAACCAAAATAAAATGGAGAATTAATAAAGTAGAATGGGTGTCCCATCCTTTTGTTTATCGCACCGTGCTTCACATCCAGGTTTACGAACATAAGATTTTCTGATGACTCCATTGAAAATGTAATTGCAGTCTGGCAGCTCCACCAACCTTCTTACAGTGCCAGTTTCCTTCATTGCTGGATTGTCAAGGGACTGAAACAATAACGGGCATTCCTTCCTGAACTAACAAATACTGCAAGCATGTGAAAGCAAAACTACTTGTAGGAAATGTGTGTAAATTTCTTCTACAACAACAACAGCTCAAGAAGAATCATGGCACCATTGCCAAGAACAAATTAATGAACAAAATCTGCCTATAAACTTTCTGTGAGCTGTGAAACAACAAAAGGAAGGTTTTGCTGAATACGTTATTTGTCATCTATTATTTATTCACTTACAGTTCACCTCTGTTGCTAGAAGGCTTGCTTTACAGTTATTATTTTATTATTTTTTGCAGGGGAGAAACATATGGACTGTATCATTTTCATGATTCCTGGGGCCTATTGGATTTATACCTGGGTTCTTCCTGGTTTTCTCTAAAGATAAACTTTTCCATCATATGTTCTTCTGTTCATGAGAAAGAAACTATTAGCCATGGATGCTAAGCAAATAGCATGAGATTTATAAGGATTCTAATGCTGGATTTACTTAATCGGATGATGAAACGGATAAATGAGAATATTTGTAGCCAAGGGTTGAAATGAGAGGTCCTTGGTGCTCTCTGAGCTTGGTTGTTTTTATATAGATGTTCCATTACTAAAACTAGGTAACTGGGTAATTTTTAACCAGAGCCAATTAACCATATGGTATGACTGAGAGTCTTTGTGCTATTAAAATTGAATATAATTACATTTAGGTGTAAAGGTATGAAATTAGTCACTTTGGACAACAAGTTGGACAGCATATATATTTTATAAATAAATATTACATTGTTACTGTTATTGCTTTGTTCTGTGTTCTTCTCCCATTTCTCTTTATGCAACTGCCAAGGTGCTATGCAAAAGCTGAACGTAGTCCTTGGCACAAGAAAAAAATGGGCATCCTTGATAGAAGCAATGATGAGAAAATTCCCAAAAGGTGCAAAATGCATCTGCCTGTGGCATTAAATTCAAGGGCACTGAATGCAGGATTTGCAATTGAAGTTAAAATATATGATTAGAATATACAGGCTGTTATCTTTCTCAGAAAAGAGAAGTGGATAACACTGATCCAGCCTTATCTCTTGCATTTCTCTTGGGTTTTTAATGGACTTTAATACATGAAGAATAGGTTGATATCACTATTATGCTTGTATGTATTCCAGCTAATGAAAAAGTAATATAAGGCAATGCATTCAAGAGAGGGTTCTGGAATCATAATAAGGATATTTGAGTATTAAATGTCTGCTATAGAGCAGCGGTCTCCAACCTTGGCAACTTTAAAACTTGTGGACTTCAACTCCCAGCAAAGCTGAAGTTGAAGTCCACAAGACTTAAAGTTGCCAAGTTAGGAGACCCCTGCTATAGATACAAAGGTACAAAGAAGGACACTATTTTCAGACATGGAAGTCCTCATTAGGAAAATTCCTTGAATTGCTACTAAAAATACTGTAGACGTGAAAATAATGTTTCAAAGCACCTTATTTGTTCACAACTAGGCATTTTTCAAAAAGCTCTTTCCTGGTAATGATCTGTGCAGCCATTGTACTTTCCATTCAATTTGAAGTGCATCATAAAGTTGGAACGGTTTAGTATTTTTGACTCCAGTCTGCTCATATGGCTGTCTAGCCCCTGAAGGAAATCATAGCCAGTGAAGGGAGGTTCAGTGTTCAACAGGAAGATGGAATCCAACTTTGAGAGGTGCTCAGAAGGGAGAAGCAGCATCCTGGCAAAACACCCAGTGTCTTCTTGCAGAAGAATCACCTCCTGTCTTGCCACTTTCCTTCCTGCCCACAGACATGTCCCTAAACCCCTGTTCCCAGGGCCCATTGCTGTAGACTACCTTGGCCCTGGCTCTCTAGTATGCCTACCTGCCTTCCTTCATGCCTCTTCCCAGTCCCCCCAAACCTGAAATGGACTAAGCTCAACCTTTGGGGGCAATTTCCTTGGCTCAAGTTATTTCTCCCATTGGCTTTGAGGGCCACAGAGGATGGACTTTGTAATACTTGAAATTTGGTTTGTTTATTTTTTTAATACTGTTGCACTGGCTAATTAACATGAGTTTTCTTGTATTTTAAATTTGCTTTTTCAATTGTATTGCTAATAATTCCCCATAAGCGTTACCCTTCAAGAAAAAAGCCTCTCTTTCAGAAACCAGGACTGGCAGGAGAGCATTCAATACATTGTAGATAAGAGTTTCGTTTCTAGCTGTTCTCAAGGATCTATGAACAAAGAAAATAGTCAAGCCAACTTGGGAAGCACTGAGAATGTATCTTACCCAAACCTATTTTGATGGTTTTTACTTTGCAAATGTTTCCTTTACTTTTACCAGAATACAATCCTCTTTTCTATGGCTATGCTCACATATTATTGGATGCTGTAATTCTTGGGATGTAACTGAGCAGATGACTATTTCTAAATCAATCAACTTTTGCTTTGAAGTTCTTTGTTGTGCAAACTAAAAAAGTAAATGTAATTCATTTCTCCAGATTCCCTCTTTATCAAATTGCTTTTAAACAAATTGCTCTAACAAATTGCTTTTCAATGATCTTCTGACTCGGTTGCTTATTGGAAATAGTCAACCGAGGCAGAGCCTAGGACCAGTTTTGGCCATCAGCTTGACCCACATATTTGCTTTTTGAAGCCTTCTTCTCCTCCTTCCACCAGCTGCCTTCTGTTCCAGGAAATCTTCTAGGAGAGAGATGAGACCGAAGGCAAAGAGGTGGGTGAAGAGTTCATTGATGGGGAGGATGTTTTGCTTGGGTCTCATAGGGCCAGCAGTTCAAAGAGGACAAGGGGATTGTTTTTGTGGTCCTTCTTAACCTATTGAGAAGGTTAGCTGAGAGAAAACCATGATTGCATTGCTTCATAGGGAGTTCAAACCAGATCAACTCTCCTTTGCCTCATAAATCATAGATAATTCCTGAGGCCTTCTTTTCTCCTTTCAAGCCTTTTGTAAGTAATGATTCTTTCTGGGATTTTGTTTCCGTGATGGTTCTGCTAGAATACAAGGATGATAGGCAGGAGATCAGGCAAGGCCCAGAGTGAAGTGACAGTTGAGACTCAGCCTGGAAGGGGTTGCAGATTATCAGTACTATTAGATTCTTTGGACAGGGCAAAACAGGCCCTTGAATCTAAACCAAAGAAATATTGGCTGGGTTGTAACTAGGTTCAGGCCCTGGTAGCAAGTAAATCTTTTGGGGCTTTGCATGTTGAATGAAGCCAGCCTGTTTGGCGAGTTTATGCTTCAATGTATCAGGCAAAGCCAGAAAATGAGCATTTAAAAATCAAATTAAATCCAATGAAGCCATATCAAAATTCCCTTGCAGGAACAAGTTCTTGCTCCATTGAGCCCTCAACAGCAGGAGATGGATGAGCCCAGACAAGGGCTGTAAAGAAGCTGTACAATTGGTTGGATATAGAGTGGGCTCAAATGTCTTTAATCCCGTCCCTACACCCTACTCATCTCAGTTTCTCAGAAGGCACAAGCTTTCTTATTGGAGAAGACTAGACTAAAATAGGATTTAGTAGCTTTATCTTCTCTTCCTTACTATTAGCACTTGACTGTCCTCACTGAACAACAGCTAGTCTATTGATTTTCTCCCTCTCCTTTTATTTCGAACATCTTTAAAGAAGATCTAGTAACTCTTTATAGTATCTCTCACCAACCACAGTTCATTCAGAGCTTGAGTTTTCTTGACACCCTGCTAGCAGTTTAGGTCTTCCTCTCTTTGGTGAGTTCTCTCTTTTCCTTCTGCTGTATTTGTTTGCAGTTCTTCACTAAGCTTTTTGTGTAATCACATTGGCTTCCCCTGCTATGCTTCATTCTTTTGGGGCTAATGCAGTTGTTTAAATTAATACTTTTTTTTTTTTTTAGGAATTCACATACCTATTGTGCTCCCTTTCCAAGTTCCTAGGTTAAGAATTCCACAGTTTAAAGATGACCCATAAGAAAGGAGCCTATTGTAGCAAAATTTCAGTTAAATACACAATGTTTCATGTTTATTACACAATGCTATTTATGCAGTATTATACAATACCACTGTTCTCGCTTACATAAAATTTGACTTAAGGATAGATTTTAGGAACATTCATTCTTAAACTGGAGACTATCTATACCTATGAGCCTCGGTGGCACAGTGGTTAGAGGGCAGTACTGCAGGCTACTTCTGCTGACTGACTGTAATTTGGCAGTTCAAATCTCACCAGGCTCAAGGTTGACTAAGCCTTCCATCCTTTGAGGATGGAAGGGTTAGTATCAGTGGTGGGTTCCTCCCAGTTCGGCCTGGTTCAGCCCGGTTCTGCCGAGTCGGTAGCAGTGACGATATGATGTCACCGAACCGGTTCTGCCCCCCCGCCCCCCCCGCCCCCCCCGCCCCCCCCGCATTATTCTTACCTTTTATTTGGCCCCACCCCCAATCTATTGCTGCCTCCTGAGTCCCAGCTGATGGGATGTAAGGAAAAAAACTGTTTAAACTCTTGCTGCAGTGCTTCAAAGGGCCGCCCTACAGCTGATCAGTGGTAAAAGGCAGTTTGGTGGTAGACCGGTGCCTGCAAAAATAAATGAGTAGACCAATGCCTACAAAAATAAATAGCTATACCGGTACAGCTCTGCAAGCAGTTAAAAGCCTGGTAGACCAGTACCTCTGCTAAATCCTAAAGCATTGTCACATGACCATCAAGCCATGCCCACAAAATAAGTCACGCCCACAGAACCAGTAGTAAAAAATTTTAGAACCCACCCCTGTTTAGTATAATATATTTTGTCCTATAATCCATCCCAAATTTATCAAAACTTTGTCCTAACATTTAAAAAAAACAGAACTTACTGCTTCCACTTTATGTACAGGTGGTCCAGGCCCAGTGCAAGGGCTGCAGGGACCCAGTAGAGCAGCGGTTCCCAACCTGGGGGTCGCAACCCCTTTGGGGGTCGAACGGCCATTTCACAGGGGTCACCAAAGCCCTCTCTCGCGCCCCCCCATGTCTTCACTCACCCTCACCCTCTGTCTCTATTGGAGGGCTGTGTATCCCAGCTTGCAACGCGGTGCCCCACGCTTTAGTAAAGAGAGCGGAGAGAGGTTGCGTGCGTTAGTCACGTGCATGCATGTGGGTGTGCGCACACGTGACTAGAAAAAATTCTAGTGCAGAAGTCCTGGGGAGTTCAGGGGCTCCCTGCTGCTGCTGCTGCTGCTGTTGCTGCCATCCCCGATACCTGCAGCTGCAAGAGCTCAACAGAAAAAATTCGGGTGAGTAAGTTCAGGGATTCCTTACGCCACCGAGCTGTCTATGCCTGCAGCGGCAAAAGCTGCAAGGGAAAAGTTTTGGGTGAGTGAGTTTAGGGATTCCCTGCTGCCATCCCACCACCGATGCCTGAAGCGGCAAAAGCCGCGCAGGAGAAGTTTTGGGAGTGCCCCCTGAAGCTCCCGTTTCAACCCTTGCCTCTGCCTGCCACAGCTTGAAGCTCCTGTTTTGGGTGCAGGAGAGAAAGCAGGAAAGGAAGAGAGAGAGAGAGAGAGAGAGGGGGAGAGAGGGAGAGAGAGAGAGAGAAAAGAAAGAATGAAAGAAAGAGACAAAAAAGAGAGAGAGAGGAAGGGAGAGAAAGGGAGGGTCAAGAAAGAGAGAAAAACAAAGAAAGTGGGGAGAAAGCAGGAAAGAAAGGGAGAGAAAGAAGGAAGGAGGAAGGGAGAGAGAGAAAAAAGAAAGAATGAAAGAAAAAGAGGCAATAAAGAGAAAGAGAGAGAGGAAGGGAGAGAAAGGGAGGGTCAAGAAAGAGAGAAAAACAAAGAAAGTGGGGAGAAAGCAGGAAAGGAAGGGAGAGAGAGAAAGAGGGAAAGAGGAAGGGAGAGAGAGAAAAAAGAAAGAATGAAAGAAAAGGAGACAAAAAAGAGAAAGAGAGAGAGGAAGGGAGAGGAAGTCCTTGATTTATGACCAGAATTGAGCCCAAAATTTTGGTTGCTAAGCAAGAGCATTGTTAAGTGAGTTTCACATTGTAGTCAATCTATGATCTCTCCTGGTTCTAACAGTCATATGCAAGTTAGGGAAGAACTATGCCATGTATCATCTTTTGCATTATTAAACCTATTATTAAATATTATTTTCATTAGAAGTTAAAACTGGATTCATATTGTTTTTGTGATTAATCACAATGCTTTAATTATGTTCAATTTATAACAATAAAAATACATCCTGCATATCAGATATTTACATTACGATTCATAACAGTAGCAAAATTACAATTATGAAGTAGCAACAAAAATTTTTTTATGGTTGGGGGTCACCACAACATGAGGAACTGTATTAAAGGGTCGCGGCATTAGGAAGGTTGGGAACCACTGCAGTAGAGGGAAGGAGCAGGGTCAAGGATTCTCAAGGGATCCCACATGATGCTTCAGGGGATAGACGGGGCCTGAGACAGCCCATGTTAAATTGTGGAGCAGAGCCTATACGAGACCTCCTATACCCTAGGAATCCTACGCTCTATTTAATGACCTACACAATCATTTAACAGCTGCATTAGAGACAGCAGGGTTATTAAGTGAGGCAGTTACGTGGGCACCTAGCTTAATAACCAACACAACTTGTGACTATAATGGGCAGATTCCATTATATTTGCAAGTTGAGGAGTAAGTCAATGGTAGCTGATCCCCTTCGGTATTCCTCTAACCTCTAAAGAAGAAGTAATCAGCCAAACTAGTCAGTAAATTTCTTAGAAAGACAAAATTTAACAGAGCTCATTTCCTAACTCAGAAGTATTAAAAACCCCATATCATTCCTATACAGGTAGTCCTAGATTTTGCAATAGATTTGCTTAATGACTGCCACAAAAAAAGGCTGTAAAATTGAATAAATTATGTGACTGATCCAATTCATGACTGTCATGACATACAATAACCATTATGGTCGTATGGTCGTACCTTTATTCAATCAGAAAAGAGCTAGAAGGGACTTTGGAGGTCTTCTAATCCAATCCCTTGTCCTAGTGTCTGTTCATTTGTGTGTGTGTGTGTGTGTTAGTTTGTGTTTGTGTGTTTGTGAATACTTAAAAACAAAGCACTGAATTGCAGGCAGTACTATTTCAATCAATCAGAATAGAGCTGGAAGGGATCTTGACAATATTCTAGTCCAACCCCCTGCTTAAGGAAGAGACTCCATACCATTTCAGACAGGTGGTTGTCCAGTCTTTTCTCAAAAACCTCCAGTGATGAAGCATCCACAACTTGTGAAGGCCAGCTGTTCCACTGGTTAATTGTCCTCACTGTTAGGAAGTTTCTCCTTAATTCCGGGTTGCTTCTCTCTTTGATTAGTTACTTTCCACCCATGGTTTCTTGTCTTATCTCTGGTGTTTTGGTGCTATTCAAATTGTTCTTCTTCTAATGTATTGACATGCTGATTAACCCTATGAATCAAACATACAATTGCACAATACAATATGAATGTTATAATATGTTACATAGCAGTTTTATCAAAGAAAGCAAATTCTGAAGAAAATCTGCATTCACGTAGGGAGTATCTCACATTCTGACTTGTCCTTATCATAGCAACCTAAAGTCCTTCTAATTCAATTGTACATTTATATTATTTATTCCCACTGCTCTAGCTGTAATATATCACAGCAGCTGTGTTATCAAAGGTATGAGATATGAAGCAAGATAAAGCTGTATTCATAAATTGCTGAAAAACAAAAAGGAGCAAGCGTGAAGCAAGACAGTTCATCTATTGAAAGCCTTGGTAACATTGACCAGGAAACTAAGAAAGTGATGGGAACATAAGATCCTGGGGCAGAATCTAGGACCTTCTGCCTGTGGCAGAGTTACTTATCATGGAGATATGGAATGTCCATCTAACCAAATACAAAAAGAAGAAAGCATTTGTGAGATTCTTTGGTATCTCTGAACTAGGTTGATTTCTTGCTAACATTGACAGAGCAAATCACTTGTATATATATTGAAAGCAAACCCCACCCCCTTCTAACACTGTAGACCAGAGCTGTCAAACTCCCGGCCCACAGGCCAGATGCGTCACACACTGGCTATGCCCATAACTGGTTTAGCGAAGGGTGGAAAAGTCCTGATACATCACGTACCAACTCCGTGCTGACGTGAGTTTGACACTCCTGCTGTAAATGTTACCTAGCTGGGTAATGAAACATCTGCACGAAAAGAATCACACTCAGAGAGCACCAAGGACCCCACAAATATGAAAAGCTCTTCTTGAGAAACAAAGTTAGAAATGGCTTTTTTACAGATGGATGCTTAACTGCTCATGCTTCTGAGGCTTCTTATTTTTTCTTTTTCACATCTTATTTGATTAACTTACCATGGTTGACCAAGAAAAAACAAGCAGAAAATCAAGAAAAGAAGATCAGAGATATTTCATGAGCTACAGATATAATTATTCTGATTATTGATGGCATTTTGGCTTAAAAACATGCATATGATGTATCTCAGCCTGCATTAAAGTTGCATACTCCTAAGAAAAGATTCAAAAAAAGTATGTTGGCTCTCTTACAAGCATAGCAGCTCTCAGCTATTAATGTAGGCAGCCAGATGCTTTTCAGTCTTATGCATAAGCTAGAAATAAAGCTGTTTCTACTTTAAGAGTTGTATTATGAACAAACTTCTTAAAACACCCACATCTTTTTTTCCCCCCAGACTCCTACTAGCTATGTAGCTAATTTTTAAAGTACTGACTGAGGCCATTATGAACAGATGTGCAAATCTTATTTCTGACATCATCATTCAACTTCAGCAGAGTTTCATTCTGAGTTCTGTTCGGAGCCTCTAATTATTCTCCTGCAATAAGAAAAGAGAAAACATCCTACCACTATGCAAAGGAGAAGGAAGTCCAACACTAAGGCAAATAAAGGTTATAAATTAACATTTTTTTCCTCCCCAGCAGAATCCCCAAATGCTCATATATCTTCCCTATGAAACCATGTTGTGTTAGGTGTGCAACAAAAGAGATCTAGGAACAATTCTTGAGCCATGACTTAGTCTGGTTTTAAGGGTATTTTTATCCCACAGAAAATTTATCTCGATGCCTGCAGTCTCTTCAATCTGTGAAGGCTGATATTCTTTCATTCTCCAATTACCTGATTCAACAATGACGAATAACCAAGCAAAATCCTTTTAACCACTGGGCAATTAGATGACTTACTTTCCATCGCTGGCAAGCTGTCACTACTTCGCAAAGGGAGATAATGTCTTACAGTTTTCAGAGTTTTTAAGAACATTTTTTCCCCAAAAAATGATTCTTAATTAAGTCTCCACCAAAACTACCTGTCCAACTTTTCAAGCAGATGTGCAGATAAAGTACGTTTTGACATGTATCACTGACTCATGCAGGCATTGTTTCTGTGGCTGATAAATTCCCCCCTGTGGTTAATTAATTATTGTTAATGAACAATAGTCAAAGGCCTTGAGAAATCTCATAGGAAAAGCCTGACAGAAAAATATATCCATTGTGGCAGCCCCAAGATCTATATTTCTTTATAGAATTTCTGCTTCTGCCTATAAAGATTAAGGAACTAAGTTAAAAATCTGGAAACCATTCCCAAATTGGACAGTTCTCGTGAAGAGACATACCTAAAACATTTTCCATGTTGATACAGATTGCTCTCCCACTGAAGCGTACCAAGCAGTGGAAGAGGAACGGGGAAGAAATAATTCTCTCACCCAATCAGACAATTCCAATAGAAAAAATTATCTGTAGCTCTGGTCTAAACTATGAAATGTTGGCGTTCTCTGAGCTTGGTTTTCTTGCAGACATTTCATAATCCAACTAGGTAACATCATCAGCACTAGTGAGTATGGGTGAAGGCAGAGGTGGGCTTCACATAATTTAACAACCGGTACACCCCAGCACTGAAAATGTGAGCGCACACGGCCTCCTGCGCATGCGTTTTGCTCGCACACAGGCTTGCAATATGCATGTGGCTTAAACAACACAGCTAAATAGGATGGCATAGCGCCGGGGCAGGTGGGCGGGAATGGGCCCACCCACAAGTCACAACTACTGGTTCTCCTGAACTGGTGCGAACCGGCCGAATCCCACCCCAGGGTGAAGGTAGTGAGTGGTAGTGAAGGTGGACAAAACATAGCTGCCATCTTTTTTGAAGTGTCATCAATTTCATAGCTAGTGCATGACATGAAAAATGGATTATGTAGAAATCTCATACTCTGAAAGCCGTGGTAACATTTGGCAGGTTTGGTTCTCAGAAGAGGCAAATAAGGATTTTCTTCAGTTGTCTCAAGAAATATATCAAATGTGTTTGTCATTCTCTTCTTTAAAAACATTCCAGGGTTGAAAAAAAAATGACCCCAAGTCCACTTGCACTCACCTGAATGCAATTTCAGGCTGTGATTCCTTATCAGGAGTCTCCATACCTGGCAATTTCACCCAAATAACCACCTATAAAACATGTTTACATTTAAAAAAGCAGAAATAAGCCAGCAGAAAAATCGCTTATCTCTTTCCATAGTCATAGCTCCCCCACATCATTGCAATCCCTTCTCCAAACTACTTTCATTCCATAAATGGTGTGTGCAGCCCAGTGCCTTTGTTCCCAGGTAGTCCTCCACTTACAACCACAATTGAACCCCAAATGTCGGTTGCTGAGCAAAATGTTTGTCAAGTGAGTTTTGCCCATTTGTCGACCTTTCTTGCCACAGTCGTTAAGTGAATCATTGCAGTCGTTAAGTTAGTAACACGGTTGTTAAGTGAATGTGGCTTCCCCATTGATCTTGCTTGTGGAATGGTCACAAAAGGGAATCATATGACCCAAGGACACTGCAACTATCCTAAATACACGCCAGTTACCAAGCGTCTGAATTTTGATCATGTGACCATGGGGACGCTGTAGTGGTCATTAGTGTACATAACTGTTGCAAGTGAAGGACTACCGGTACCAGGACACATAAGTCCAGGGGTGAAATGCTCCCGGTTTGGACCGGATCGCCTGATCCGGTAGCGATGACAGCGGGTGGTTCGGAGAACCGGTAGCAAAAATCCTGTGCCCCCCCTCCCAATGCTCAGCTGAGCCGCACGATTATCAGAGGCTTTTTTTTAAGTATTTTTTTTACAAGCTCTTCCAATGAAAAAATGCTTTTAAAAGTAAAAAAAAAAGCCTCTGATAATCACACGGCTCAGCTGGGATCATCAGAGGCTTTTCAAGGCATTTTTTTCTGCAACCTCTTGGCCAAAGAGTTGGTTAAAAAATGCTTTGAAAAGTCTCTGACGATCCCAGCTGAGTTGCCTGATCGACAGAGGCTTTTCAAAGCATTAGAAAAAATACTTTGAAAAGTTAAAAAAGAAAAAGTTGGCCACGCCCACCCAGTCACATTACCCACCACCACCAAGCCACGCTGACAGAACCAGTAGTAACAAATTTTACATTTCACCCCTGCATAAGTCCCATAGTTGCAGAGCACAGTCAAGGAAGCAAAAATCAATGAGACTTTCCTCTAATGAGTTTTAAAGCTAAGAAGGAGGGGAAGATGAGAATTCTGAGAGAAGAAGCCCCAGACAGGAGTGAGGGTTTCCTGGAAGCATTTGAATTTCTGTTTTTCTGAACAGCTTGCAGGATGGGCCAGGAGTCCATTTCTCTGATAGCTCCATAATGGCCTTTTCCATCTGCTTGATTGATTGTGTCTAGAGAGAGTTCTCTTTTCTCTCACCCTCAATACTTTCGCCTGCTTTTGTAGATGTTTTATAGCAGGGCTGTCAAACTTATGGGCCATGGGCCAAATGTGTCACACGCTGGCCATGCCCACGCCGAGTTTAGCAAAGGGGGGGGAAAGTCCCAATACATCACGTGATGCCGCCATGACAATGCAAGCTCGACACTCCTGTTTTATAGTATTTACAGTATACCCCATTAGACAAAGCAAATAGGGAGGTGGTGGCTCAGTGGCTAAGATGCTGAGCTTGTCAATTGAAAGGTCGGCAGTTCAGCAGTTCGAATCCCTAGTGCTGTGTAACGGGGTGAGCCCCCATTACTTGTCCCAGCTTCTGCCAAGCTAACAGATCGAAAGCACGTAAAAATGCAAGTAGAAAAATAGGGACCACCTTTGGTAGGAAGATAATAGTGTTCTGTGTACCTTTGGTGTTTAGTCATGCCGGCCACATGACCACGGAGACGTCTTTGGACAGTGCTGGCTCTTCGGCTTTGAAATGGAGATGAGCACCACCCCCTAGAGTCGGGAATGACTAGCACATATGTGCGAGGGGAACCTTTACCTTAGACAAAGCAAGGGCCCACCCCAGATCTCCTGAATACATTTAATATTTGATGCATGATTACCGGGCACTGAATATCAAGGTAAGAATCAATTGATATTGATTTTAATTGAATGTTTTAAAATTATGGGCCAAATTCTATTTAAATTATCTTTAAATTATTTTAATTTTTGTATGTAAATGTTTTATTCTGGCTGTTCACCGCCCTGAGTCTGAAAGGAGAAAGGTGGTATAAAAATTCAATAAATTAATTAATTAATTAAATAAAATAAATAATCTCTGTTGAGAAGAAAATCATTACTTAGCCTGAAGACACAATCATTCCATCCTGTCACTGGAAGGGAACTTCTTCTACTTGACCACATTTGAAGAGTTGAAGGGCACAGAGGTAAAAGGGATGAAAAATTGACAATGATTTTCTATTTGTATCATTCTGAACCTATGGGTTCAGATTATAGACATTTGCATTATATCTATTACTGCAATGTCGGTGGCTCCCAAAGATGCTTCTCTGCATGATCCAGGATTTAGCTGTAAGGGGGAAAATGGGTTTGTGAAATCACGGAAAAGCTATGTACAGGTAATCCTCGATTTATGACCACACTTGAGCCCAAAATTTCTGCTGCTAGGCGAGGTAATTGATAAGTGAGTCTTTGTGACCTTTCTTGCCACAGCTGTCAAGGGAATCATTGCAGTTGTTAAGTGAGTAACACCGTTGTTAAGCGAAGCTGGCTTCCCCGTTAACTTTGTTTGTCAGAAGGTTGCAAAAAGGGGGGAATCACGTGACTCCAGGACTCTGCAACCATCATAAATACATGCCGGTTGTCAAGCATCCAAAATTTGATTAATGCTGTTGTAACTTCAAACGGTCACTAAACAAACGGTTGTAAGTCGAGGACTACTTATACATATTTCCTGACTCTTGGTTAAGGTGATCTGGCTTCAATCATTTCCAGGAGGTCAATGCTTTGTACACAAGTTTTCTCACTCAAGGTAAGGAGTGAACTGACTGACATTTTGACTGAAATGAAATGAGGGTAGCGATAAAGATAGGAAGATTCATGCATGTAGGGCAGGGGTGGGCAACTGTGGCCCTTTTACAACCTGTGGACTTCAACTCCCAGAATTCCTGAGACAGCCAAGCTGGCTCAGG
>WNWU01000017.1:8981428-9007744 GCA_012654045.1 Ptyas mucosa | reverse complement strand
CTCAGGAATTCTGGGAGTTGAAGTCCACAGGTTGTAAAAGGGCCACAGTTGCCCACCCCTAATGTAGGGAATTGTTCTACCTACAGAAAACCAATAGAACTATCACTAAGTGTTATGATGATTTATGATTTATGTATGATGAATGTATTTTTATGATGACTATGATCATGATTTATCACTTATTGTTTGCATGTACACTGAGAACTTATGCACTGGAGACAAATTCCTTCTGTATCCAATCCAGTGATGGTATTTTGCCGGTTCAAACCAGTTTAGGCGAACTGGTAGCGGCAGTGGTGGGAGGCTCCGCCCACCCACCCGGACGTCATCACTCTCGCTCTGTGCATGAGCAGAACGTCTTGTGCGTGTGCTCACATTTGCGAACCGGTAGCAAAGTAGGTGACTACCACCACTGGTCAAATCACATTTGGCCAATAAAGAATGCTATGCTTCACTACGCTATGCTATTCTTATGTATTCTGATTCAATACACTTGTAGCTAAAACATATTTTCTTGGTTTTGCCCATTTGTGTTTTCACACTGCATTATAACATCCTGCATATTGAGACTTGTTTGAAAACGATCCAAATAGAACTGTACACAAAAGATATGCGAGTTGTCTGTCAAATTGGATATTCTGTTTTATGTCGTGAATTTTAAGCAGATGGGTATATGAATTTGTAGATGAAAGGCTTTGCTGATGATCTTAAAAATAAGAAAGGCTTGCCTTAATCCAATTTCCAGTTGAGATAAAAGCTATCAGAAGGATTGAAAGACTAGTTTGTAACAAATGTATTGCTACAATCATTCTCACTTGTTTTTAATAAAAGAACAGGCACGCCAGTCCCTGGAGAAATAGCCATTTGATAATAACTGTTTTATTATATATATACCTTGTTTGTATACTTCTTGTATCAAAATCAAGAAAACAAAGAAATGCCGTCTGCACTTTAGATGGATTTTTCCATTTTGTTTTTCACAGAAGCTCGGGGATTAAACTCCTAAAATAAGACTAAACAGCATTTCTAATATTTCTGAATGCCGGTAATGTTTGAAAGGAAACAAACAAAATACAGGGTTGAATTGTAGTGCATTGAAACCCTCTTAGGATACTGCAGCAAAACAACTTCATTCAATTAGTACTGTTGCAAACAATGTCTAAAAATATGATGGTTAACACCATTTACATGTTACCGCTAATAGACAACACATTATTTTATTTTTTTTATTATTTTTTTTTAAAAAAGACAAGCCAAACAAACCGAGGTAGAAATTAAACACTTTTTATATTTAATATTAGAAAATTCCCTTCTCATTCTACGGGTGTTCGGTGCCTTCCTCAATCTCGGGACCTCAATAGGAAGCTGCTGTAACTTGGCACTGCTGCATTTATCACCATTGCTGTCTTCTGGTCCTTACCTACTACAACATCTGGTTGGTTGGCCAGACAGATCTTCCTGTCTGTCTAAATCTGGAAACCTCACAGAAATGCACAGAATCTTAGCTCTGTTCAGACTTTCTGTGAAATCTCCCATCTGGACTTGGTAGGGTCTAGCCTATGCAGAAGTTCAAGGATACAGATAGATACAGATGAACAGAGTTGGAAGGGACCTTGTAGGTCATCTAGTCCAACCACCCCTGTCCAAGCTGTTGTGGCCCATCAGCGGCCTGTGTGGATTGTAGCTAATTCTGACAGCGAGGAGGCTGGTGTGGTGTTGCTCCAGCAGCCTGTGCAGCTGACACTCGAGTCAGACAATGAGGAGGCTGGAGAAGATGTGGTGCCAGAGGCAGGGATTCAGCCAGGGCCTTCAGAACCTCCAGAAGCTTCTTTGAGTGAAGAGGACAAAGAGGAGGAGCCTCTTCTCGATGAACTGGCACGCAGAGCTGCCAAAAGGCACGAGTGGCTCCTCAGGAGGAGGTCTCCTCGAGAGTAAGGCTTGGGGCTAATTGGCCACTCTCTTAGCCTATTTAAGGAGGAACGCCAACTGAAGCAAGTTGTAGGGAACAACTTTAGTTTACTCTACTTCACGTCTGGATTCTCTGCACATTGCTTCTAGGCTTTCTGCCAACCTTCGTAAGATTGTGATTACTTTATCTTTGGTTTCTTGTAGGCTGTTAAGTAAGTTTATTAACAGCCTTTGTTTTGAAAAAGACTGAGTTATTTTAAGTTTTGTACAATTAAGTTAAATTAAGTTTTGTACAAACTTTGTGTGTGCTGTGTTCTTTGGGATCCGTAGCTGGGGCAGAACACAAGCAGACCCTACACCATTTTTGACAGATGGCAGTCCAGTCTCTTCTTGAAAGCTTCCAGTGATGAAGCTCCCACAACTTCTTAGTTGTGCCATTCATTATATGTTGTTCCTGCTTCATTGTACATCCTGTTCAATGTGTTGGGCTATCCCTGAGAACTTTCTGCATAGTCTCCACCATGACTCCTGTCTAATGTGGTAGACCCTTGCTTCTGTGGATCTGCTACTTAGTGCCTGTTTCTTGTGCTGCAATGATCTGTGCCCCAGAGCTCTGTTTTATCCAGCCCTCTCCAGCCACCGATGCTACCCAATGTCTTCCATTTCAGCTCTGGTACATCCCATGTAGGGCCTCGTTTTGTCATGGAAGCCACTGTACATTGTGAGATGTTTCCAGGTCTTCACATCAGCTGCTTCCATGTCCTCCTTTAGCCAGCTCATTATACCGGCAGATTATCTGGTGAATGGCAGGGCATACATGTTGATGGTGTGGATCTTGTTCTTGGCATTGATCTAGCTCTTCAGGACCTGTCTGATTCTTTGGTGGTATTTGGATACACCTATCTTCCTTGCTTCCTCATTGTGGTTCCCATGTGACTGTGGGGTAACAAAGTATTTATAGCTAGTCTGTATATCTGCTGTGTGACCCGCTGATAGTTCCAAGTTCTACCTCATCAGTCCTAACTAATTTCCCTTTCTTGACAACCATCTGGCCCACATCTTTCCAGTACAAATGACATCTCAGTATCCTCACTGCTGACCAATATCAGGTGGATCAACGTCTTGTTCGGTTTCCACATATAGCTTGCTGTCAACCATGTAGAGAAGGTAACTGATGGTAGTTCTACTCTTGAACTTGTATCCATATTCAGCCCTTGGTATTATTCTGGGATTATGCTGAACAGCAGTGGGACAGTGCCATCATCCTGGTATGCCATTTGTGTAAGTTCCTTGACTCAAGTAGCTGGATAGCACAGTGGTTAGAACACTGCTTTTGATCTGGGAGATTGGGTACTTGGGCAAAGATACCTTAATGCTTTATCGTGCCTACTTACATTTGAGGATGACATGAACTCGAAGAGTCATGTTTAGACATCACCCAGTTTAACAAAGTCTCCATCAGATGTAAAGGAATTAGGACAATCTGACAGCAAGTGGGCTACTGGAACAAACCATACATAGACGAAGCAAGAGAACCTGGAACTGTTGGATATTAATCTACCATTGATGTTTATGACAGTTTCTATGTTAGCCATGAATAGAAATTTTGAGGACTACTCACCACCTCGTGCTTTACAGAAAAAGATAAAGATATCTTAACCTGCAGGAAGAATGTAAGTAGCTCCATGTCAGGCCACAAAATGACATAGGGCTGCACTGTTGTAATACTACCAGTGGCACCCAGGTTTCACTGTAAAAAACAAGCTAGGGTTAATATGAGTTTGTTGCCTGTTGAAGAAATCTAAAGAGGAAGTAATTGAATGAATACATGATAAGGCCTGACTTCACTCATTCACCTTATATAGTAGATACAGAACACTATTTATATGAATTAAGTTAATTAATGCTTGCATTGTGATAATTGCCATAAATTGAGCACAGCAAGTACAAATTAAGTGACATTTCTATTGTATCAACAAACATACTTAACTCTGTGTGAATGAATTGCAGGCAGCAATCACATTCTGATAGCATTGGTAGCTAAATTGAATTGTTCATTTGTAATAGGTGTTGGTTCCTGCAAAGTAAGATTCCTAGATTAGGTGCATGAAATGCAATATGTAATAATCATATTGAGAACCTGGGATAAAATATAATTTTGGTTACATATCCCCAAGAGAGCCATAATTGTGTGTTCCTAATCACAAGGCTAAAATGAAAAAAAAAGAAAAAAAGAAAAGTATTATGGAGTCAGATACCACTGTTTCAAATTCTTTCTCAACCATATGTCGCTATCATGTGAGGTAATAGTTCATGATTTTGGTGAATGAAGTCAAGATTTTTCCTGTTTATACTGGTTCAATCTCTAAATAGACCACAGTTTAGACAAAAATATAATTCCTGGGGTTAAAATTAATGAAAACCTAGGGGAAATGTTTTTTTTTCTCTTTTTTGTGGGAATGTTTATATTGTACATCTGTCCTAACTATAAATCAAATAAGTCAACGATAATCACATTTTCTAACACACTTTGATTGAAAAATATTGCTATTAATAACATGTTAGAATAACCAGAGATTGAATTCTCACAAGATCCTTTGTTGCCTAGGGGAAGAACGAGAAGGATTGGTATTTACTATTGCAAATATCAAAGCCAATCAATCTAATTTATTCATTTATTTTTAGATTTGTACACTGCCAAATTCATTGAGGCTCATGATGGTTTGCAACAGCAAAACATATCAACTATTAAAACATCCATGACAAATCAATCTGTGTGTAAAAATACTAAATATAATATATGATTAGTGAATTTAAAATTCACTTATAAGGTAACACTCAACCATTTTTTCCATTATAAGCTAAAGGGCTGTCCTTTTACAATCATACTCCTCTATATGTCCTTCCTGTTTAGAGACATGGATTATAGGCTCTTACCCAGGTATTTTATTTAGTGATATATGTTATCTAAGCATAGTCAAGAAAAGTTTGTAAAAAAAATCTGATAACCTGAGCAAAACAAATCCCATCTGAATCTACGACTGGGTCTAAACAATTGGTTTAAATATTTAAAAGCTGCTACATATTTCACAGAAATCTCTAAAAAATACTTTAATCGCAAAAATAAAATAAAAACTCGTCCTTCCTACTCAGAATTAACTGCAATCCAGTCTTTGAGTGTAAAATCCCTAGGTTTGAAGTCTCCATTTTCTATCATTGTCAAAAAGTCACATTTGGATTTATAAAAAGAAAATGACGACTGTGGGTGAATTTATTCTGCTCTTCTTTTTCTGCCTGTTGAGGTATTCAGGGCTGTTATGGCTGTTATTATCGGTAAAATATATGACAAAAGGCTCTAATGTGATACCAGCTGACCTCAAGGGTTCTTCTCATCAGGTTTCATTGGAGGGTTGTGACTTTGTGGATCATTCAAATGCATTCCTTCTCATGCCAGAGGAGGTTTCCTCCCAAGTATGCTCATTAGAGAGAGAATGCCAAGTCTTTTGACCTTTCCTTAGTCTAGAGGAGAGCTTACTTCTTCTAACAAAGCAGTCATACACTTTGCAGTCTTCAGGAGCTAACCCAATATGAGTCAAATGCTTTCATTCCTGAAAACACCAGTCGTCTTTTTTCCAGGGAGAAAAAGAACTTGGAATGAATGGAAACTATGAAGGTTGGATTGAGGCTAACGATTTCAGGGCTGTAAATGGGGCAAAAAACTGATGCCTCACTTTAACTTTTCCTTCCAGCCATCTATCTCCTAGCATAGCAGCTCTCAGATGTCCACTGAGAAACTAATCTTCGTTGTTTCCACAGCAAGACTCCTGGAAGCTGTTAATGTTATTGGACAATGAAACTTCCTTCATCTGTTTTCTAATATGCGTGTGTGTGTGTGTGTGTGTGTGTGTGTGTGTGTGTGTGTGTGTTTCTTTCTTTTTCATAGGTTTTATGTGTATTTTTCTTTAGCTAGGTTCTACCTACGTAAACCAAGATTTTATGCAGCCCTAGTTCAGTGAAATCTCATTCACTAGTTTTGGGGCTTTTTTTCTTCTAGCAGCTTACGTATATATATATATATGTAAGCTGCTTATTTTTTTTATATATATATATATATATATATATATATATATATATATATATATGTATGTATGTATGTATGTATATATATACACATACATATATATATACACATGCATATATATACACACATACATATATATATACACACACACACACACAATGGTTCTCTTTTTTTTTATTCTTAAATGATCACGAAGAGACGAAATGTTTGTTGGGATGACAGCCTTTACAACAGAATTCATTATTATAACTAACATTTGTTGTGGTTTAATTTTGTTATAGTTATAATAAAATAACCACAGATAGATAAGAAACCAGCAAAGAGTAGACTATATGATTTGATTTGTAAGGGTTTAGATGCCACTGTATGGATCATTTCGCCTAAAAAATCAATACTTTGTCCTCCACCCCATATTCTATTACATTAGTGTTCATCTTAGACTTCAGATGACAGGAATCAAAAATATATTAATTGACTACCTCCATACCAGTGGTGAAATCCTCCTCGGGTTGCCACCAATTTGCTGCCCACACATGTACTGTGCGTGACAAACACATGCTGCATGTGCATGCACAGTGTGCGGCAAACATGCGCTGCATGCACGCATGCGCAGTGCGCGCTAAATACACGCTTTGCACAGAAAAAGGGGCTGTTTGAAGGTAAGTGGAACAGTGAGGGAGGGAAAACAGCTGTGCCGCACAATTTAGATTCGCTAGAAAGTTTAGCAAATATAAATCATGTGGCACAGCTGATCATCGGAAATAGCGGTTCAGACATTTTTTTTTTACTACCAGTTCAGCTGAACTGGTAGCTTTTATTACTACCGGTTTGCCCGAACCGGTGCAAACCGGTAGCATTTCACCCCTGCTCCATACCTTCAACATTCTGTATAAAGCAGTCACCCATAGGATATACTGGAACAAGACTCTCCCCTTCTCAAAATAGGTTATTTTTCTCTTGATCCAAGACAGGAGTCCTCACTTGTCATGATGGGCTGAGATTTGAGCTGCTGTCTGAGCAGGCAAGGGAAGGGAGCCAACACACCTAGCAAATACAACTGCCATGAGTCTCTGAACATGAGGCACAGAATGATTGAGACTACAGCAAAGGTGCCCTGCAAGACTGCTGATTTGGAAGGAGTCTCACACCAGTAAAAGAACCAAACTGGGACTGCTTCTATTAAAATGGAGCAGCAAGCACGGGTTCTTCATTGATGACAACCACTCAGTAACTCCCACTCCCTACACCTTGACTTGTGACCCCCGTAACCCCTGGCTTTGAACCTGGATCAGCTGATAGATCTGCTACAAGCTCTGCCCCTCAACTCCATATGACTACTCTCCTGAGTACCCTTTTGATTTGGGACTCTTGTAGGCCAAACTTGCTGAACTTTGGGAAGGGAAACATGTCTCTATACAGCAGATCTGTGTGCTTGAGATTTTCATTTATATGAGCTCTTGTGGAGCAGTGTTTGAAGTGTAGTATTGCAGGCAAACTCTGTCCACAGCCAGGAGTTCGAACCTGATGGGGCTCAGTATTGACTCAACCTTCTCATCCTTCTGAGGTTGGTAAAATGAGGACCCAGATTGTTGGGGGCAATATGCAAATAATGCTTCAACATTGAACACTACCCAGAGAGTGCTGTAAAGTGCTACCAGGTGGTATACAAACTTAAACCCTTTGGTTATTGCTATTTAGTAAATAGAATTTACTAAATAGTGTATTTTTGTGTGCTTGGTCTGGGACAGGACATGACTGGGGGCTGCTGGGAGCTGGGAGTCAGCCCTGTCTGAAGAGGTTTTTCAGTTGTGACGTAAATGTCACAGTTCTCTGAGTTCTTTTTGCCATTCAGATTGCCTGATCCACTTTCTGGGCTCATCGTTGTTTCTGATCATCCTGGATCTCTCTTTCCTTCCCTGCCACATGACCTGTTTATAACTTTTTCCACAGGATCGGTTAGATTCAGCGACCAGTAACTTTCTTAAGCTGTTGCTTAGCAACTGGTGTGTGGGTGTGTGGGTGGGTGGGGGGGTAAACTATTCTGAAGCGAACCAATACATTCTGCTTCACTGACCCCTTTTCTGATGGAATATCATCTTCACAAGGCAATCTCCATTTAATGTTAACCATCAAAGCGTCTTAAGCCAAAGAAGTTGCCGAAACCTTTATCCCCTGAGGTGGGAGTTCTCCTCCTTTCGTAGGAGGCCTTCTTCCAACAACAAAGGCCAGTTTAAAGGAAAATCTGAAAGGCCATCGGCAAATGGATGTCATGGTGGTCATTGTGACAGTGTCTTCATCATCTGGTCGCAGGTTTGTTTTTTGCTTGCTTCCCTTCTGCAATGCAATTTTCTCCAGAGCTGGTGCTGGGCCCAAACGGCCAGTGAGTTTGAAGGGGTTGGAGCTGCCACCTTTTCTCCATCTCTTGCAATGCATATCAACTTGGGCTCTTGATTCCTTAAAAGTGCCTTGAAGTAAGTTTTTCCAGTAATACACAACTGTGAAATCAAAATGGGACGGGATAAGATATGGGGGGGGGGGGGTTTAGTCCAGGGGTGATATGCTCCCAGTTTGGACCGGATTGCCCAACCCGGTAGCAATGGCGGCGGGTGGTTTGGGGAACCGGTAGCAAAAATCCCTGCAGACCCCCCCCCCCCAGCCCCCCCCGAGCCATGTAATCATCAGAGGCTGGTTTTTTTTTTACTTTTAAAAGCATTTTTTCTACAACCTCTTCGGCAGAAAAAATACTTTTAAAAGTTTTTTTTTAAAAAAAGCCTCTGATGATCTCGCGGCTCAGCTGGGATCGTCAGAGGCTTTTCAAAGCATTTTTTTCTGAGACTCCTTCGGCCGAAGAGGTTGTAAGGAAAAAAATGCCAGCCCCCCACCAAGCCACGCCCACAGAACCAGTAGTAACAAATTTTAAATTTCAACCCGGTTTAGTCCTTAAGGAATATTCTTATTATTTTCTTATTATTTTTAAAATTCTTATCTTTGCTTATCTTCAAAGGGAGCCCAGTTAGGATAATTCACCAACTCACAATAACCAAGGAACGGCTTGGAAGAATGGTTAAATCCTTTGGGTTCATCATATTATTTTTTGTCATCCAGTTTCTATCTTGTGATGTTTAATACTAAGCTCCTATCTGGTCTAGATATCAATTCAAAGATAATTGAGATGTAGATACAGGTAGTCCTCAACTTACAACCATTCATTTAGTGACCGTTCAAAGTTACAACAGCACTGAGAAAAGTGACATACGACCATTTTTCACACAACCATTGCAGCATCCCCTTGGTTACATGATCAGAATTTGGATGCTTGGCAACCGACTCATATTTATGGCAGTTGCAGAATCCCGGATCATGCGATCATCTTTTGCAACCTTCTGACCACAAGGAAAGTCAACGGGGAAGCCAAATTCACTTAACAACCGTGTTACTCACTTAACTACGTTGATTCACTTCACAACTGTGGCAGGAAAGGTTGTAAAATGGGGCAAAACTCACTTAACAACTATCTTGCTTAGCTCAGTTGTAGTCGTATGTCAAGGACTACCTGTATTTATACCTGAAGGCAGCCTCTAATTCCTCTTGGGCCACTATGGTATCTGAAAGGTGAGGAGATTGTTGTTAATTCAGTTAATTAATTCAGTTAAAGCAGTCTTATGCATAAAACTTTGATTCCACGACACTGAATGCTGTTTTAATGCAATCTCTGTCTGCCGTTTTAGGGTCACCTTTATGTTTGCAGAGGGGCTCCCTGATGATTCTTCCAAGAGAGTGTAAAATTGTCCTGGAGGTGACCATGAAAAATACAGGCTGTGTGTAGCATTGAGAGTTTCTCTCCAAGGTGAGCTTATGCCCAAGTATTCACTCAGGACCCATCTAAGGAAACCAGCTTTGACTACCTGAGAGAACAGAGCCACAGCAGAAACTGATGAAAGTCAGAGAGGACATTCTCTGACAGCGGGGGTTATTGCGTGTGTGTGAGAGAGAGAAAGTTTGTCTTTGCCTAAGAAAAACCCAAGTACATATCCACATGCATATCATACGCATGTACACATACACACAAATCAGTGGTGGGTTGCTACAAGTTCGCCCTGGATTTGGTGAACGGGTAGCGGCAGAAGCATTGCGCGTGCATGTGAGCATGCATGTGCCCACGAGCAAACCGGTAGCAATGGGATTTGAAACCCACTACTGACACAAATCTTAAATTGAATCTTGGCTATGGGATTTTAAGACATAATTTGTTTATTTGGCTGCATGTTTTTCGGTTGCATGTTTTATGCCACTTTTCATCTCAAAAAATCAAAAATCAAAATCAAACGGTCCAAAAATGAATAAAAGAATCTTCAATTTAAAAAAAAAGAAAAAAAATCACCTCCTATAGAACAAAACAATGAAAATAAGGAGATGAAGCAACTAAAGTCAAATTTCAAACATGGGTGGTAAAGTAATCTTAATTTATATTGCTTGTTTCAGATGATGACATTTTTTCTACATGCCATCCGTAAAATTCACAGAGAAAGAAATATAAATAAATGTAGATTGTGTGTTTGTGTGTGTGTGTATGTATGTATGTATGTATATGTATATGTGTGTGTAGAGAAAGGATAGACAGGTGATAAATTATAATCGACAGATGATAGCTGATGGAAAGAGAGATCAAAAGAGAGAGATTTAGAGGGAGATAAATATAGGGATAGAGATAAATAGATTAGAGGGGGGCGGGAATGGACAGATGGATGGATTTTGATCACTCAGCCTGAAACTTTGAATTAATCCTTAGTGTTTAAAACAAGGCTTTTTAAGTACTCCATATTCTCCTGTAATTTTTGCTAAATTAAAATATATAGATGGATAAATTTATTAGTTTTATATTCCACCTTTTGTTTAGGAACTCAAGATGATATACCTATATACATTTTAAAATTTGGGGAAAAATTGGTCTATACATGCTTTTTTTTTTTTTTTTTTTTTGCTTTGACTACCCCAGAGTTTCCCAACACAGAGAACCAATTGATGCCTTCACTCTCCAGATTTGTTCAACTAATATGGCCATTATTGAGAATTCTGGGAATTGAAATCCACAAATCTGGAAGATGTTGAAGTTCGGAAATGATACCCATTCTCTCTTGTACTACTGATTGTTTTCCAACTTACTCCACAAAGCCTGATGCATTCAAACATTTCCCATGGACCTTATAACCATATTCAGGTGATTGTTACTTCTAAACATTTTTTCAAGGAAAATTTTGATAGGAAATATAATGCTGGCCAAGGATTTTCAGAGTTCTCAGCAAATATTTCTGTTCTGCATGCATTTATACTATTTGATAGACTGCAACATATGCTTCAGGGTTTCATTAAATATCCTAATACATTTTCAGTGCCTTTTATTGTAACTCTAGAGAGCAATTTCTCCTTAATTGATGACTAGGAACATATCTTCAGCTCTAAGATTTTTTACTAACCAGAGGGGTGTTTTTTTTTTCTTTTTGCACTCAATATTTTAGCTCAGAAAAGTAAAGAGGTTACCTACCATTTATATATCTTCCTGATATACATATGTGAAACACCAATGGTTTTAAAACATTACCATTTAATGTCATTAAGAACTGAGGTAAGAAAGAAATACCAGCTTAAAGTCAAATGCATCAACTTGGAAAGAGAAATAATTGAACTTTATTATTTTAAAGCCCAGCATTTTTTTCCCAAAGTGCTCTGGACAATGCTTCTTTAATATTTCTCTCTCTCTCTCTCTCTCTCTCTCTCTTTCTTTTTTAAAAAAATCCTCATTATATAGTTGTAGGAATTAGGCGGTTGTGAAATGGGTCACATTTGATTTTGTGACCTTTTTAAGGTGGGTAAGTGATCAATGAATTTTTTAAGCAAATTGCATAGTCATTAAGTGTTAACATTAAACAACTCTGTTTAGCTTCCCCCATGGATTTTGCTGGGAAGGTCATAAATAGAAATAGCAATAGCAATAGCACTTAGACTTATATACCACTTCATAGTGCTTTACAGCTCTCTCTAAGAAGTTTACAGAGTCAACCTATTGCCCCCAACAATCTAGGTCCTCATTTTACCCACCTTGGAAGTATGGAAGGCTGAGTCAACCTTGACCCTGGTGAGATTCGAACTGCCAAATTGCAGAGAGATAGACAGCAGTCAGCAGAAGTAGCCTGCAGTACTACATTCTAACCCCTGCGGCACCACAGAAATCACATGACCTGGGATGTGGCAACCATTGTAAGGACATGCCGGTTGCCAAGTTCCCAAATTTTGATTATGTGACTGTGGAGATGCTGCTATGGTCGTGCCTGTGAGAGAACCAGTTGTCAGTCATTTTTTTCAGGGCCATTGTAAGTTCAAACTATCACCAAATGAACATATAGTGCATGTTTACACTATATGTAAACATACTGTAAATTGAGTGCTTACCTGGAATGAGTTCACTAAAATACACTGCAAACCCAGTTGATCTGATGATCTCAAAATAAAATTATGCTGTATGTTACTTTGCAGCCCTACAGGAATTCTATCAATTTTGGAAGTGGAGTAAGCACTGGATCATTTCTCAAGACTTGGTTCAAAGCTCACCATGATGAAACTTTCCAAATCCTAACTGGAGACATTCAACAAAGTTTCAGTACCATTCCTCAAAACGTTTCGACAAAGGAAGACATTCAAGTCTCTCATTCTCTTAGCCAATCAAAAAAAAAATACACTTTTGTTTTACAACCTTAAGCTTCCAAGATGTTCATCAATCTTTTTACTTGCTCCTTTTAAGAGAGAGAGAGGGTGGGGTGGGGTGGGGAGGAATGGCTCACAATATTGAAAGGATCACTAAAGAAAATCTGTTAGTATCTCTTGCAATAGATCTTCTGTGAATGGAGTGCCATCAGCCTCCTATAGCAACCGAACCAGCGCTTGATTTATCTGATCTTTCCTGAGCGATGAGACTTAAGTTCCTGTTTGTTTTCTTAACAGGTTCCACACTCTGAATTGAAGGCTTTAGGGATTTCTCATCTCTCCCGCACAGATTTTTTTTCTTGCAAAGTTGTGCCCCCCCCCCCCCTTTCATTTTGAAAGCATTCCATCATCCTCTCCATGCAGGCAGGGAGTTATTTATTTCATTGTGTGGCACCTGGTAGGCCATCGATAGTTCTCAAAGCTTGTTGGCCAGGGTAGGGGACCACAGGCAAAATCCAGATTGTTTTTGAGGCAAACGGTTTCAGCTCGATGAGGTTATGAAATTCCAGAGAGGAGAAATCAGAAGGTCCACCTGCTTTCATTTAAGTTGTGATTCTAAAGATGAGTAAGACACAGGGTTCTCTTATTCATAAACCATGTTCTAGTCACTTGAAACATTTTATTTTATTTTTCACATTTTTTTGAACCACCCATCTTCCTCAGAGAGGAATTCTGGGCAGTATACAGTAAAACATGAAAATATAAAGGCAGTGTATAAAAGTTAGAAAAAGGGTGGCTCAGTGGCTAAGATGCTGAGCTTGTCAATCAAAAGGTCATCAGTTCAGCAGTGCGAATCCCTAGTGCCGCATAATGGGGTGAGCTCCCATTACTAGCCCAGCTTCTGCCAACCTAGCAGTTCAAAAGCACGTAAAAAATGCAAGTAGAAAAATAGGGACCATCTTTGGTGGGAAGGTAACAGCGTTCCATGCGCCTTTGGCGTTTAGTCATGTGAGCCACATGACCACAGAGACGTCTTCGGACAGTGCTGGCTCCTTGGCTTTGAAACGGGCATGAGCACTGCCCCCTAGAGTTGGGAATGACTACTCTAGTCATGTGCGAGGGGAATCTTTACCTTTATCGATAAAAGTTAGAAATTTTAAAAAAGAGGCAAGGCTGATAAAACGCTGTTAAAATTAGTTAAAAATATGAAAGGGAGGGCTTTTAGGAGGAGTAGCAATTCCCACAGCCATGTGCTTCTCTGGGCTCCCCACATGAGGGCACGGAGCCATGTTTCCACTCCTTTCCTGAAGCCAAGAGGGTGGGGACCTGCCTCAATTCGGGTGGGGGATGAAATATTTCACAGAGCAGGGGCCATGGCAGAGAAGGTCCTTTTCCTGGATACTCCCATTCGGAGTTCTTTAACTGAAAGAGTCTGCAACATGCCTCCTCTGTCTGACTAGGTGGGACGGCCGATGTAACGGGACGAAGACATGCAGAAAGTTTCTGCAGAAAGATCCTTAAAAAATGTACAGTTTAAATATATGTGGCCGTATTCCCCACAGATTACAGATAGCTCTTTCTATATTATGTCTCTCCCTAATAAATCTGTCAGTAACATAGATTAAGGCATTCCTTTTAATCAGATGTGTCCAACCTGAATCATCATATGGGTCCCCAAAAGCCTTGAATGCTGTCCCTGGAGATTCCCTGAAACTATTACCGAATCACAATTTTTAATGAGGCAGAAAGGTCTCCATTACTACATATTAAGTATATTTCATTTTAATTAAACGGAAATGAAATGAAGTGAAATTGAGCTTTTGCCCTGGCACAAGCTATTTTCTATAGAGAGTGGTCCCTGACATGCCACTCGAAACGCAAGAGCCTTGAATTGGGGGGAAAAAAAATTAATACACTTCTGTTTTCATAGTAGATACAAAATAAGATTCAACGTGTCTAACTTCTTTATTGATTGGGGGGAAAAAAGGCAAAATGATAGATTCACCGATAAAGGCAATCATCCAGTACAGTGTTATTTGCTTTCAAAATTAATTGAATATGTCTATATTATTAATGTCGGAAGAAAAAAAAATGACAGCCGCCTTCCTTCTATATTCTGTACTAATCAACATTTCTAGAGACAAAGCTAGATAAAGTGCATTGCAGTAGCCCAGCCTGGAGCATGGGCATCACCAGTTGAAAGCTATTATCTTCCAGTTGATGGATGCAGCTGACATATCAGCTGATAAAAGATGCTTCCACCCCTAAACTGCCTCTGCTCCTTTAAGGCAATAAAGCTCCATTTGGGCATGAAAGACCAATCATGTCCCTGGAATATCGCCATGGGTCCTGCCCAATGGGGGCCTCCCAATCTGGAAGGGGCTATAGATTAGGAGAAGATCCCACCTACACCCTATTTATGCATTGCTCCTTTTTATCCACTCTGTTATCAATATTAATATTTTAATTTTTAATTAATGTAATGTTTTAATCTTCTTAACTTTCTAATTGTTTTATACGGCTATTCATGACATTGTAAGCCCATCCAGAGTCACTTAATAGTAAGGAGCCTGAGTGTCGTAGGAGGCTAATGCCTCCTACTAAGGCAGCATTTAACATCCAGCTGCCTGCAATTACTGCGAGTTCAATTCTCACCAGGCTCAAGGTTGACTCAGCCTTCCATCCTTTCTAAGGTGGGTAAAATGAGGACCCGGTTTGTGGGGGCAATAAGCTGACTTTGTATAAAATATACAAAAGTATGAAGGCTATTGCTTAACACATTGTAAGCTGCTCTGAGCCTCCGGAGAAGGGCGGCATATAAATAATTTTTTTAAAAAAAATGGCTGTCATATAAATTAAATTAAATAAATATTGTTCAGTTGCTGTGTCTACCTTTCGTGACCCCCATGGACCTTAGCCTGCCAAGCATTTCCCATCTTCCACTGCCTCCCAGAGTTTGTCCAAATTCATGTTCATTGCGTCGATGACACTGTCTAACCATCTCATCCTTGCCATCCCCTTCTCCTTTTGTCTTCCATCTTTCCCAACACCAGGGCCTTTTCCAAGGAATCCTCTCTTCTCATTGGGTGGCCAAAGTATTTGAGCTAAATAAATAATGACACACACACGAGTGGTGGCTTTCAAATTTTTTTACTACCGGTTCTGTGGGCATGGCAGGGGAAGGATACTGTAAAATCTCCATTCCCACCTCACTCCAGGGGAAGGATACTGTAAAATCTCCATTTCCTCCCCAATCCAGAGAAGGATACTGTAAAATCTCCATTCCCACCCCAATCCAGGGGAAGGATACTGTAAAATCTCCATTTCCTCCCAATGAGCTGGGACTCAGGAGGCAGGGAATAGATGGGGGCAGGGCCAGTCTGAGATGGTATTTGCCGGTTCTCCGAACTACTCAAAATTTCCATTACCGGTTCTCCAGAACTGATCAGAACCTGCTGAAACCCACCTCTGACACACATCCATCACCATCTCTATGAGCAGTCCATTATTACCTGCTTATGGGGAAAACAGGAGGAGGAAGGTGTGTTGTATATATTTGCTCCCAGGAGTTATTTGTAAAAAAATAATAAAGGTAGGGATATAAGTAATATAAAATAAATAAATAAATAAATAAATAAATAAATAAATAAATAAATACATACATACATACATACATACATACATACATACATACATACAATTTCAATTTATTGTTCCTGTTCCAAAGTCGTTCTGCACTATAAGCACTTATTCAGGGAAAGCAGATCATTGCCACATTATGTTACAGAGGAAGAGACTAGAGGAGGGGTGTCATCACGGCAGCATCACATGATTTTTTTCCTCTTCACTAAACCTGGTTTGGGCATGGCCAGTGTATGATGCATCTGGTCCTTGGGCTGCGAGTTTGATATCCCTGGACTAGAGCATCACTTGAAAGCTAAGAGAGTCGGTATCAGACCTCCAGCCATTACGGCGATTCTGTAAGAGCTCCCATTTCATAAGATACAGTAGTTGCTGCCTTCAAGTACCACCTCTGAACTTTACTTGAGGAGTGGGAAGTGAGACATGTCCAAGCAAGGCCTCTTGCCCCTGAATCTCCCAGTGCTGTGGCTGGATGGGCAGCCTTAAAAATTAAACAAGCTAACCAACAACCTTGGAAAAGTATATGATTCATGGTACTAAAAGTTTCGGGGAGAGCAAGGAAATCCAACAAAGCCTAGGCCCTATGACCTATTTGGAAATCAGTTTGAATGGTCCAAATAACCTGTTTTTTTATGACTGCTTGCAGCTGGAAAATCACCATGCTTTTGGTTACCTTTAGATAGGAAGTCAGATGTTTGCATATAGACATGCCCTTCTCTGAGGGGGTACATAGCAGACCTCTTAAGGAAGATCCAATCATTTCTTCCTTTTAAGCAAGAAGCATCCTTCTGTTCCTTGAAGAGACATTTATGTTATCTAAGGTATCTCTAATAACATAGACATAAACATAGAATTGTTTTTTGGCCAAGTGTGATTGGACACACAAGGAATTTGTCTCCGGTGCATAAGCTCTCAGTGTACATACAAGCAACATGTGATAAATCATCATCATAAGATACATTCATCAATAACCATAAGATACAACACTTAGTAATAGTCAGAGGATACTAAATAAGTAATCAACATAAATCATACTAGGTTACTAAATAAAACAATATAAATCATAATATATGTAGGAAGTTAGCACCCACCTCTCTCCTAGGAAAATGAAATATTCTAGGAAATATTAAAAAGGCAGAATATTATATTTTCCCTAAAGAAGAAACATGTTTCTAAAGACAAACTCAGCCCCAGCTCCCTGCCCCAAGCAGATACTTTAGTTATTTACAAGACAAAAGGCTGGGCCAGCTTATCTACAACACAAAAGACTTGGCCCTCAAGACATGATAGGATTAGCCTTCACTCAAGATCCAAACCAGGACAAAGCCATTAAGCCATAATAAGAATTGCCCAAAGCCCATTCATTGCATTATCATCCAGCAAGAGTCAACCAAGCTTGACTCAGAAAACCTATAAGGTTAGCTATGACCCCTACAGCAGCCAATAGCCTGCCACAGGAACAGGAAGCTCAAATTCAAAGCCCAAGAGAGGGCTCTGAATTTGAAATCTCTCTCTCTTTCTCTCGCTCACCCATGTGCTTTTTTGCTCAGGACCTCAAACCATGTGGTCTTGCTTCATCATTAAACCAACTTTCCAAGCAGTCCCCATGTTTTCAATGTCTTTCTTCCCACTTGAAACTGAACCCAGATGGACATTTCTTCCAATAGATATAAGCAACAAAGTTATAGTCTTTAGAAGATAAGGATAACTTCCCAGTTGAAAGTTATAAAGCCTGTTGGGAAAGGGTCAAGAGGACAAGTGGTGAAATATACATCCTACCCAACATGTCCTCTGGCATCACAATTTAAAACTGAACCAGTCCATGTAAAAGGAACGGTCAGACATTACTATAATTGCCTCCAATCTCAAGCAGATGATCAGCTTCTCACAAATTAGGTACCAACTTCCTTTTTCTATTGTATTGAGAAAAAAAAATCTCATATATCATGAGCAAAGAGACAGAATTGTTCTTCATTTTACATTTCACATACACAACTCCAAGTCATGCTGAGGTTGAACATGTATCTGTGCAAAATCAGCCACCCATACATGCTTTACAGCTTTACATGGGAGGAAAAAGACGGGGAATTCAGTTTAAGAGGCAATTCTAAATAACCTTATTAGTGATAAAGTCCCATTTAATTTAATTGGACTGAAATCTGATTTGAGCCTTTGATAAAATGGATGAAATACATATACATACATACATACATACATACATACATACATACATACACACACACACACACACATACAAATACACAAATATGTGTAAATATATGGATAGATTTGTATGGATGAATGGATGGATAGAGAAATAGTTATTTCAAAGTAGATCCTTTTTAGTTATGAAGACAATACGTTCAATACCCCAATGCATTCAATATTTTGCCCTTTCCTGAAAAGTTTAAGTCATAAAGGGGATGGTAGCACTACTGACTACTCCAAGATTGGTCCTTGTAGCCTGGTAACTTGGTGGCTATGGAACTACAAGGGTACTTTGTTCAAGACCAGATTTATGAAGACTCCATCTAGGGAGACTGACAAGTGTGGTCTTTCCCATTCCTTCTGAATATCACCTGTTTCTATTTTTTTAAGTCAATCCCTTACTTCTAATATTAATGGCTAGGAGAGAGCTTCTTGATTGTGCTGAACTTGCTAAACATAGAACATTAGGTTGCTGAGATATATCTCCTACCCTTTGTTTGAAGATTGGAATGAGAAGTGCTGGGCCCTAAAACCTAGCAATACGATGGAAACATAGCAATGCATTTAAAAACTGCAGTCAGAATCGGAGGCCCATCACACTGATTTAATTTTGATCAACTCAAGAGGATTAATTCCTCCTGTCCCTTAGGCTAAGATCAAGGCTGGTCTTTTGTTGTTGTATGTAGAAATCCTACTTGACATGTTGACCTGCTCAGGTATCCAGTGGGGCATTCTGCCATTCTACCACCTCCAGTTTAGTTTCTTTTTTTCTCTCGTGTGAATGAAAACTCATGAATACCAAGCACAGTCAACCAATTGCTGGAAAAGGCGAGGTGAGGTGTAGGGGGAAGATACAAGGTGGAACAATTCAAGTTGTGCCCCTTTTGTAGGGGCATCAACATGGCAGCATGTACAAAAGGACTGGCTGGGTTGGGCTGGGTTGGGCTTGGATTGACTTAGCTTGGATAGGCATGGCTCGGCTCGGCTCGGCTCGGCTCGGCTCGGCTCGGCTCGGCTCGGCTCGGCTCGGCTCGGCTCGGCTCGGATTGGATTGGATTGGATTGGATTGGATTGGAATGGATTGACTTGGATTGACTTGGATCACAGTGCCATACCACCATCTTGCAGATTTTAAACCCTGTCTCCTGCCTTCATGCTGCTGCTGATTAGGTTGTTTTTACCCCTTAGATTGTTATCAATCTACCAACCTTCTCAATATATCCTTCCCTCTTCTTCATGGCTCCTTTCAATTGAAAAATTGTGCCTTACCATTGTATTTTGCTTGTAGCATGTTCAGCAAGTAGCACTTGCCCACCTTAGTTGTCCTTGTTAGGCCAGCAGAGGATTCCAGACCATGACGTAGATTGGGTAACCAGAAAGAAACATCTTGGAAGAAAGCAAAGCTACTTCACAGAATATTGGGGAGAAAAGAACATGAATGCAGACACCAGAAAGCAAGACTGAGTTGAAGGCATCTTCACTCCCCCTACTTTTCACTTGCCTGTTTATTTTAGGTGAATGGCATATACAGTACATATAATATATATTTGTAATTTATGTTTAAAGGATATTAACATATGCTACATACCAGCAAACTCAGTCTCACCAATTTGGAGATGCTTGCATTTTTAACACACACACACACACACACACACACACACACGGATGATATACACACACAGTGTTTTCAAACTGTGAGATTGATCTCCCTGTTCATTTAATTGTTTTTATTGTAAATGCATTTTTTAAATCTCTCCAAGTTTGGGTGAGAACCCGGAGCTACATCGAAATCTGACTATGCTAAATTTATCCCACCCCCAAAAAATCGAATTTCCCACAGGGCTTAAAATTGTAAGGTTCAATGTTATATTATTTACATATCATATAAATGATTGATTAAAACTCTATATTTTTAAACAAGGCAAGATTTGTTTTTTATTATTCTATTTATCCAGTTATTTGTTTGGTGATTTATTTGTGTTATTCATTGGAAATCACCCCACATTAATATTCTCCTTCCTCAAAACAATACTGGATAAAAATAGTGTAAATCTTTTAACTATATATGTTTGGGTATAATAATGAGCACACTTCTGAATTCTTAGAAAGATTGAAAGGCCTAATGTGATTAAGCCAAGGCAACTAGCAATTAACAGCAAAATCAAAGAACCTTGATGCCATAAAATATGATGCAATGTTACAGATGCTAATTACATTTGTAATAAATGGTGGAGGCATGATGTTCAGAAACCTCCTATGTAAGATAATCAATTTCCTCCATTAGCCAAGGAAGTGTATTAAAGCATAGGATGTATAAATCATTCAGCGAATTAGTGTATCTGTTTCAGTACATCATGAATCAGGAACGTTATATTAACGCTACAAATGCAAATCATTATCTGAATTAGGCAGGGAGCAGGAAGAGTCACCTGGCTGGACAACCTTCAGAGCTGTATCCGCAGCAGGACCCCATGAAAGGCGAGGTCTATTCCCAGTCAACCATCTATCATGCATCTGTTTCCTTCCCTCTCCCTACCTCTGCATTGGGGAGGGAAGTGCCTTGGTACACTGGGTTTTGCGCAGACCTGACAACTGTACAGAACTGGGGTATATCTTTGAATCATGTAGGTGTCCTTTTCAGATGAGACATCTTAATCAGAGGTGCACTCATAAAATAAGAGAAAGCTTACCTGCAGTACTAATTTGCCGATGAGAAACAGGGGATCTAGCAACCTCTCCCTTTAAATCTAAGTGTTTTGTGATACTCTCCTACCAACCGGGTTAGTCTGAGGTGCACAACTAGCATCAGTATAAAGGATCCAACAGGCTTTGTGTAGCTCATTAAGGGACTGAAGCCTATTTTGGAAAGGGGTTTTTAGGGATGGTAAAGCTTTAAAGCACGGGGATCCAAACTTGGCAACTTTTAAGACCTGTGGACTTGACCTCCCAGAATTCCCCAGACAACATGGGGAATGGCTGGTTGGGAAATTCTGGGAATTGACGTCCACAGGTCTTAAAGTTGCCAAGATTGGACACCCCTGTTTTAAACACATATAATAATGATGTTTTAAGCACTGAAAGTAAATGTTTGCATCATCCAGCTTTGCACTGGCTGCAAAGATGATACAGGACACTTTAGGGCAGGGGTGTCAAACTTAAGGCCCATAGGTTGGATCTGGCCTGTGTGGTGCTTAGATCTGACCTGCGGGGCTACCATGGAAACAGTGAAATACCGCTCCACAGTGCCTTTGCCAGCAAAAATAGATTCACTTAACAACAGCAGTGAGTCACAACAATTGTGAAAAAAGGTTGTAAAATGAGACACAACTCACTTAAAAACTGTCTTGCTTAGTAATGGAAATTTGGGTTCCATGTGGTTATAAGTCGAGGACTATCGACTCACCTGTGGTAGACTACTTCAAAGGTTCAGAATAACAGCTCAGTGTAAAGAATTGAGTGTGACAGTAGATGAAGTTTTAAATTATTCAATATTTTTAAGCCATGATGAAATGGATGAGTGCTACCTGGGATGCCTACAAGTTCAGTATTATTCCTAATGCAAAGCCTAGAGTGGACAACAGTTTGAGGACCAGTGGTTGTATTTAAGTCCTGGCCAAGAAAAAAAAAGTGGTTTTGGAACACACTTTTCTTCTTCTTCTTATAATTCTTTATACAATTATCTTGGACTTCCTTTTTTGCAGATTTCTTGAATTATCTCATAGTTTCCCCTTTCAAAGAAGATTGTTTTCTTCTGATATAGTCATTACTTGGTGTTCTCCAGAGATTAAAATAAACGTGCGGCTGTCTCGTACAGAAAACCGCATGTTATAATCTCTTCAGCTGACACTGAATAATATGACACTGCCATTAGGTGTGAATGGGATTTCAGCATTAATCCTGACTATTGTAACACAACAACACCCATCTCCATTAGTATACTGAAGTCCTATTAATGTTAATGGGGGGAAAAACTGATTCTTCTGACGCTGTAATTAGCAGACTGTCAGAGTTCCCGTTATTCTAGTTTGTTCATTGTTTGCTTTAGGTAAGAGCAGGACACATAAAAATGACAAATTAAATTGCAGAGGGACTCTGACTATGTAGTTGCTGCTTAACTATGCGATGGGATTCAACATCCGGATGCTGAACTAAGGTGGGAAGCCCCACTCTGAAGTGAATTGCTTAGATGCTTCTTTCTTTCACTAATAAGCTTTATTTTTTTAAGGAACTTTACCATTTAAAAACAGTTGTATGTATTTCTAAAGGTAACCTTTCATCGGGCCCAGTTTTCAGCTCTGTAAGCTGCCTTTATAAATCTCCTTTATCATTCAACTGGTAAGAGATAATCAGAGTCCCTGGTTTGGGCCAGGCTAATACTTCCTTTCAGTGACAGGCTGGAATATCAGTTACAATCACACGGTCCGCAGTCTTCTTTTGTCTCCGTTTTAATACGAAATAAGATGCATTAAGAATATCGGCAGAGTATTCTGCCCAAGGTCAGATGCAGAGCACAGTCAGATGATGGCATCGGAAAGTAATACCTTGCTGGTTCTTTTCTTTAAGGATGAAACTAATGCTATTGGGCAGGAAACAAAAAATAGAAAAAAGTGGCTTTTTTATTTTCATTTGGAGTGTAAAAATGTTTTGCAGTGTAAATTTTTAAAGTAGAATAACCATTGTTAAAAACAAATGAACAACAACAACCCCCTAAGTCCCTTCCCGCATGGCAGTGGATGGCAAAGCTCCAATAAAGACGCTGAGCAGATTTTTAAGACAGACCTTAAATGAAAAAAACCACATTTTTTTCCTTTATTTCTCCCTCCAAGGATCCTTCTCACGATGTTAATTATTGCATTGACTGATGGTGGGTTGGGGTAGAGTAGGGAGGGAGAACAACCCAGCTGATCACCCTGAGTTTTTTCAAGTAGACCTTACTAGTCTTACTCCCAGTGGTGGGATTCAAATAATTTAACCACCGCTTCTCTGCCCTAATGATTTCTTCCAACAACCAGTTCACCAAACTGTTCAGAAAATTAACAACCAATTCTCCCGATGTGGTGCGAACTGGCTGAATCCCACCACTGCTTACTCCTGTCCTTTCAATAGGGCTGCCAGATCTGAGTGTATCCTGAAAAATCAGGATGACTACAGATGCTAAGAGATAAAATTAATATAGTCTGTGTCCCATCTCCAATTAGGGAGCCCAGATCTGGTAGCTCAACCTTCGGGGTCTCTCCCATAGGGCATTTTATTAGTTGATTTGATTTACATCCTGTTTTCTGCCAGGAAATTCTTTTGATTTTTTACCTTCATAACAATAGCCTGTCTGGTCATGGGGGGGGGGGGAAGGTGTCATACAGCTGAATCACATTATCAGATGTCACAAAGACATCTGGAACGCCTTCAAAGACCCCCCCCCCATTTCAGAGAAAATGAGAGAAGTGAGGCTGCGATGGTACAAACATGTGGTCAGAGCTAGTGTGGAATACACAGTGGGGCAGGCACTTGCACTCAGCCCCAAAGGCCAGTGGCCCCAAGGATGACTGAAAAATAAATGGATGGCCTGCCGGCATGAAGACATGCAAGCCGTAGGCATATGCCCTGCCAGTGCTGCAGGCCAGGCAAAGTGGCGGGAGAAATACAAAACAGCAGACCCCATGATACGATAGGAATCATGCAAAGAACAAGAAGAACAACAGCCTGGGTGGACCAAAGAAGAGAGATTGGTACAAAGCTCCCATTATTCAGGATGGACTTGAATTTGGCTCCTCTGCTTCTTGTCCAGTTATTGAAACCACTATACCACACTATACCACACATAGGGACGTGATGGCTCAGTGGCTAAGACGCTGAGCTTGTTGATCGAAAGATCGGCAGTTCAGTGGTTCGAATCCCTAGTGCCGCATAATAGGGTGAGATCCCATTCCTTGTCCCAGCTTCTGCCAACATAGCAGTTCGAAAGCACGTAAAAAATGCAAGTAGAAAAATAGGGACCACCTTTGGTGGGAAGGTAACAGCGTCCCCTGCCCCTTTGGTGTTTAGTCATGCCAGCCACATGACCACAGAGAAGTCTTCAGACAGTGCTGGCTTTTCAGCTTTGAAACGGAGATGAGCACCATCCCTTAGAGTCAGGAACAACTAGCACATAGGTGTGAGAGGAATCTTTATCTTTACCTTATACCACACTAGCTCAGTCATACAGAGAAAGAGAGAAAGGTTCAGGTGAGAAGGCATTTGGATTGATTCTCACCTGCTTCCTCTCCTTTCAGGGATACCTTCCATAGGGCAGCTGCTGAGGATGGAAACATGGAAGAATCTACTGAAGCTTAAAATACAGTGCCATTCTTCAACAAAGACTCCTCATTAGCATGTCATAAATATATATCTTGATAAATAGTGAACTCAACATATAATGAATATTTTTTTTAAAAAAAGATAGATAGATGATAGATAGATGGGGGACAGGGAGAGAGAGAGAGAAAGAAAAAAAAAAGAGAGAGAGAGATTTCATAGGCCAGGCATGATAAAATGTTCCAAATGAATGGAATAACATTATTTAGAACAAGAAAGGAAATTTTCAAAAAAATCATTCAGTGTGCTTTAAGGAAATATTTCTCAGTGTTTCTTTTCCTTTGAAGTCAAGCAATAAGTTTAAATATTGCATTGTGATTTATTAATAAAGATGAGTCTTCTTTCTGGAAAGAGGAAAAATGATTAGATTTCTAACTGCTTAAGCATTGCTATTCCCAGATGCATCTCCATGCTGGCCAGTATTAATGATGTACTTATATTAACTATAACAATTTAACTGTTTAGAATATATCTAACTATGCTTTCCAGGGTGGATTTATTATGAAGCTTCTGCAGTGCCACTTCTCCAGCACAGATTAGTGGAAAAAACCCCTCATCAAGTTGTAGGAGAAAGCATTTGTTCTGGAAGAATCCCTTTATTTACAGGGTTTATTTACAACATGAGTCCGAAAGCTCAGAAGACTAAACCTGTGGTCCCAGATTGGATCCTGCAACATTATCTTGGGATATGTATATTTGTCTTCACTTGAGACTATAGCTCATGTGTTTCTTGGCTGTCCTTTCTACCACAACTTATACCCTACTCTTTTATCACTGCTGGCTACAGAACATGCCCTTTGTTTTTCATTGTTGGACCAAATCCATAACATCTCCAGGACAGTCACAAAGTTTCTTTCAACTGCTCTTGCTTCACACAGGAAATTAGTTTCCTAAATTTAGGGCTTCATAAATATACAACATTATATTATGCTGCTTTATGTATTCTCTTGGATCCCACTTGTTACTGCAATAATTTAATTATAAGTCATATACACACATAGTTTAGTAACTCCATTGCCTAGTATTTCAGTATTTTAGTTTTTTATTGTAGTTTTATAATTTAGTCACCTAGTTTTAAGGATTTGGCTTTTCAGGACTCTAGTTTTTCAATCTGGAGGTTAGCGGTCCGAACTTCTTAATTGACTTTTATCAATCTCCCAGAACTTGTTTATGTATTTGAACCGTGTAACCTATTCCTAAAATTATATTAAATGCTGTTCGGTAATTGTAATAAAGATGCTGCTACTCCATTCCAGATAAAACAGCTTAGTTTTGATCTCAGTCTGTGAAAGAAGCATGACAGCCGGTCAGGCAGCCTGTGGTGCATTTCAGAAATAATTGTGGCAGAGTCACCACATTTAATTTTTTCCTTTTGCATATCAATTGCTTTCACATCTCCATGTTAGCAGGAGTGAAGATGGGGTGGC
>WNWU01000017.1:8953862-8981418 GCA_012654045.1 Ptyas mucosa | reverse complement strand
ATTTAGTTCAAAGTTACAACGGCCCTGAAAAAAAGTGATTTGTGACCGTTTTTCACACCTGTGACTGTTGCAGCATCTCCATGGTCTGATGATCAAAATTCAGATGCTTGGCAGTTGGCTCATATTTATGACTGTTGATGTGCCCGAGGTCATGTGATCCCCTTCTGCGACCTTCTGACAGGCAAAGTCAATGGGGAAGCCAGATTCACTTAACAGCCAGGTTACTGATTTGTCAACGGCAATAGTTCACGTAACAACTGTGGTGAGAAAGGCTGTAAAATGGGGGCAAAACTCACTTAACAAATGTCTCACTTAACAACAGGAATTTTGGGCTCAATGGTAGCCGTAAGTCGAGAACTACATATACTCTTTCAAAACGTGACTTCCATTTTTCTGCCTTTTGGTCTCTGCAGAGTGCTAACCAGGTGAAAAATAATAAAATAAGATAAATATAAAATACAAATCATAATAAAAATGCAATATAATAAAATAATGCACGCATACATTGCAAAGAAATAACTACATATTTATAGGCTTGGGCCTTCCCAGCCAGTTAGTAAGCAGAGAACACGGTGTGAAAAGGCTCCATTGTCAAACTTCCTGGTAGCTCTTGTTGGAAGAAGCATCCTCTAGGTTTTGCTCCAAGTGGGGAAACAGACACTGGAAACATGGAGACTGCTTGGAAAGATGGTTTAATGGTGGACAGGATCACATGGCTTGAGTTCCTGAACAGAAAAGGGGCAGATACAGTAAATCCTCGGGTTTTTATGCTCTCTCTGGCTTTGCATTTCTTGGAGCCCCGAAAGAGTATCCTGATTGGTTGTCAGGCTCCCAGTGGGTGGGGGTCTTAGCTAGCCTTGCTGGCTGATGGTCACATGTGCTTCCCAGGTCACATGCTTCCCAGGTCACATGTGGTGAGTTTCGGTTGCTAGATGGGGCCCATTGTGTTAGTTTCTGTTGCTATTGTGTTGCAAATGTCCAAAGGATTGGGTTTCTGCCTCTGGCCCATTAACAAAGGGTGGGGAGCAGGAAGGTGGGAGCTGCT
Source organism: Ptyas mucosa (assembly GCA_012654045.1). Classification (NCBI taxonomy): domain Eukaryota; kingdom Metazoa; phylum Chordata; class Lepidosauria; order Squamata; family Colubridae; genus Ptyas; species Ptyas mucosa. Next base: position 8,980,373 of record WNWU01000017.1, on the reverse strand, counting down.
TTGTCTGTAAAATATGCTTCTCCATTTCTCATCCAGGGAAATATAATATTCTGCCTTTTTAATATTTCCCAAAATATTTCACTCTTCCAGGAAAGGGGTGGGTGCTAACTTCCTACACTCTTATCACTTCCTGTCATTTCAAATAACAGCCACTCTTGACTTCCCTGGGAGGAAGCTGTGCTCCAGGGATAGAGAACTGAAGCACATTTGCACCAGACAAATGGATTTTCCAGTGTTATAATGTGGCCATTCGATGTGGCCACATCATAACACTAGAAAATCCATCTGGTGCTTCAGTTCTCCGTCCCTGGAGCACAGCTTCCCCTGAGGCGACTTGATAGTGGCAGGACCTTGTTAGGAAACAAGAGGCCGAAGAATCAAAACCTAAAGAAGGCCTTCCCAGGAGGGTTGTGCGAAGTCTTCAATAGTAGTGCAACCTTGGGCAGCCTTTGCACACAAACCTAGGAGACAATCTCTTTGCGTTCCTGCCTGTTATGTGTATTCAGACCAGCCGAGAGAGCCTGGATAAGGATGAGTCGACTTTAATGCTTCAAAAGGAAGGGCTTTAATGCTTCATAACTCCCTCTAGGAAAGTTCTTTTGCCAAGGCTTTGCACGAGGCCTTCTCTCGGGCCTGCAGCACTGATGCTCCAGGAGAAAGGAAAGAAAAGAAAAAAGAATTTATTCAAAAGGGGAAGTCAACAAGCCCTGAACTAATCCTACCACAATGGGAGGGCGGATCCCATATGAGAGGAGCTGCTTTAGTCAAAGCCTGTTGTGCTTTTTACAAGCAGAATAGAAAGGGGGGGAAAAAAGACGAAGGCGTTTTCCTGCAGGTTCAGTTATTTTTCTCCTCCCATTTTTTTTTCTCTTTCTCAGTAGAAACAGTGAGAAAGAGAGATGATATTTAGCAGCTGCAGAACTGGGATACGTTCCCTGCTCTTCTACATTAGGAAAGTGCCTTGAAATCAGGAGTACTTTGCATTCAGGGAATTTAAAAGTGTCCCTTCTAGGTTCATGGCTTGCCTGAACATCTCGCTATCATAGATAGATGTGTCGATCTATGGAGATTCTCAGTCATTCAGGTCATGGTTGTCCCCAAGGTGCTTTTTTTCAAAAGGCAAGTGGACTTTGTTTTTTTCTTGAAGATGTTTCCCTTCTCATCCAAGAAGCTTCTTCAGTAGTTCTGAAGAAGCTTCTTGGAGGAGAAGCGAAACGTTTTCAAGGAGTAAAAAAAGGCCACTTGCCTTTTGAAAAAAAAAAGAAGCACCTTTGGGAGTTATCTCTTTTTCCTCCTATCAAAACTGAATGCTGATGCCAGAGGGGCAAGGGCTAGATTTAGTCTTCTGCAGGAAGGATATCAGGAAAGAGGTGTTGTATTCTGATCTCACAATGGAATCTACCAGGATGGCAGTAATACAAAAAGCAGACACGTGCTCCTCAATGGAAGAAATGCATATTCAGGATGCATTGCTGCCCCAGTATATCAGTTCTTTCTCATCTTTATCCTTTCATGTTTCATTGACTTAGACCATGTTACATATGTACATAGGGAGTGAAGCCTGGAGCAAAGGCTTCACTCAGGTCCGGTCTTGGAAGTGACATTAGCATACCTGGCACTCATTGGTCCATTCGAGCAGCGGGAAAATAAAGCAATGTCAGTGGCCAGGCTGCCTGACAGGTTCCCTTTAAAAGAGGGAGCTGTCAGACAGATGGCTGAGAAGTTTTACCAAGCCTTAAAATAAAGAACTGAAGTTACTATCTGGAGTCCTGCCTCTTCATTCGACTCCCCACTTAATAGACCATGTTAAATTTTTACTACCAGACTTGCTTCCCATCTAGTTTTCCTTCTCTGTCCTGAATAACTATTTTGTAATTTGGCTTGAGGCTTTATGGTCATACTTTCTCACCCTGATTTAGGATACTTCAATTCATAATAGAACTGGAAGGAATCTTGCAGGTCTTCTCATCCAACCCCTTGCTCAAGCCACAGCAGTTAACACACTACATTTTTGAAATTAAGAGTGGCTTCTTTCCACCAAGTTGAGGCTCAAAGCTAGTTATAGAAGTCCATCAAATTGAGATAGAGATTGTGGAATTAATCCCTCAAAACACGATTCTTTGAGTACAGTAGACTTGAGAATCCCAGGGAAATAAGGAGAATGTGAGATAGATACACTACACTGTGTGTAGTGTATCTATTCTCTTATGGCCTTATTTACATTTGTGTTTAAATTGTTTTAAATTGTGTTTATGGGTTGTTTTATTGCACCCCATCCAGATCACATTGCTGCAGTAAGCAGCTACATAAATTTGTTGAAATGTCATCCCAGTGAAATCAAAGCCCTGCTTTTAATGATAAATGAGATACAATATTACATATTATGTTTCACCTGGATGAAGCTAATGGGGGAAAAAGTAACTTCTGACTGTGCACTATATAAAACTATGGGAACAGTCGCATGTAAAAATGAAATATGCGAGACAGTTGAAAAGGGGAGATTATCATTCCTCTTTCAGCATGCTGTCTTTTCCAAGGAAAGGGCAATGGTATAAAAAGGATTATCTCATCAGATACTTTACAAAAAAGTCACATATTTGGTTAAATGTAGTATGTGAGTATCTTGCATTTTGACAGAGTATCCTTTTTTTTTCAACATCCCCCCTAGCAACAAGTTAGAAAAGGCTTATATACCATGTTGACATCTTCATTACATGCTGCTATATCTTAATGTCAAATGACAGTAGCATCTTGGCATTATTCTTGGCGCATGTAGATTATTTGATCTTCAACAGTCTTGTTTTCTGATCATTTTCAGATACATAAGGGGTAAAGCTTGCATTGTGTTAGCACGTTACACCATTCTGATGAAATCTTGACTTGCTAAAGATACCCCTAGATTCCACATTCCATGTTCTACCATGGTTTTCCCTTCTCCATGAATTCTAATTTAATTTTACCTAACTAGGATAATTTCTGCATTTAATTTGGGACTGGAATACAGTTCTTTCAATTCACTTGCAATATTATCACACTCTGTACTATTAATGCATGCATGAGGATTGCCAGAACCCTGCAAACAAGGTAACCTTGATTTGATCAAATATGTGACTATATTAATATTTTTAGATGTGCTTTATTGTAGGCTTTCACAAAAGAATTTTAGATTATTGCAAAAAAATAAATAAATCATATTCTACCTTTGAGGTTAAAGCTATCCTGGGTCTCTAGCAATATTTTAAAAATGCAGTAACAAATTGAAATCCAAAGAGCCAACATATGTAAAATACAAGCCAGTATGCTTATTAGAATAAAATAGCTTTCTGCAATGTAGCAAGGGAGGAAAAATATGAAGGGACACAAAGTTTGAGTAAAGATCCTGTGTTTTTACATTTAAATCTGGAATCAAATCTGAGAAAAGTCAGAGACACGTGATTTAATATATTTCCAAACTAATGCAATAGAAAGTATGCTTTGAATAGCTCCAGTGCCAACACTCAAAGACAATTACTTACACTATGAAACGTGAAAGTTAAACTTCACATTTCTGCTTATCATCTGAGGTTTGTATTCCACGCCATACTGGAAAATATGGTAATAATTAAGAATTGATGACACAAGGTGATAATATCATACTAGTGGGTATGATCAAGTGTGCTAGATCAGCAGCCCCCAACCTTTTGGGCACCAGAGACTGATTCCATGAAGAAAGGTTTTTCTGCGGACTCGAGAGGGTGTGGTTTTGTGTGCTGCCTGCATCCCGCAGATGGAGCTTTGCTTGTTTGCGTGGCCCAGTTGCTGGCATGCTGCGGACCAGTGTTGGTCCATGGACCGGGGGTTGGGGGTTGGGGACCCCTGTTCTAGATTATTAGTTAACATCTATTAAGTTACCTCCTTTGGGGAAATTATTTTTATTGTGACCCCCTTTGGACATTTGCTCATGCCCTGGAATATTAGCACAGTATTAGCAACAGCACTTAGACTTATATACTGCTTCATAGTGCTTTGCAACCTGGTTTTGCAACAGGCCTGGGATTGATTTTATGGGGTTCCTGGTTTGTTTTGTTACTGTTTGTTTTAATGTTGGCAGCCTGTGGGATTGTATATTGGTTTTTTTATGTTTTATGTTTTGAATTTGCAAGCTGCCCAGAGTATGGAATAATAATAACAACAACAATGACAAAGTAGCAACAATAGTGCATTGGACTATCTGCAAGAAATATCATTTGCCTGCAAACAAGGCAAATGTCGCCTTGTGGGACTACAAATAGACACAAAAGTAAGAGAAAATGAAGAAGGTAGATTGCCCTGAGACTTTAGAATTCAAACGCACAACACCCCAGATTTAACAATTGTTGATAAGAAAGACAAAAAAAAAATCTGGTTAATGGACATTGTAATATCCAGAGGCAGAGGAAGAGAAGGAACTGGAGAATCACAAAATATAGAGTTCTGCAAATAGAAATAAAATGACTGTGGCAAAAGAAAGCAAGCATAGGACCAATAGTAATAAGTGCCTTGGATACAAACGCAAAACAACTGGAGCACCACTTTAACACCATTGGCATTGCGCAAATCACACCAGTCAATTATGTAAGGCAACTTTACTCAGAATAGCTGTGATGACACCTTTAATATCATCAAACAACAACATCTACTCATCCCGGGTCCTTGAGGAGAACTCAATAGATGGATAGAAATCCCAAATCCAGTCTAAAACTGTAGCTGAGATGAATCATAATAACCTCATCTTGAGATCAGACCACAATGATCATCCTATAATTTTAAAAAATGCTAACTAACAATAAAATCCATTGATTCACTTTTCTTTCCTGATTCTCTTCAGAAACGCAACTATATATTCAGGATTGTTCAATCAGAACATTTTTAAAAAAAAAAAATCATTCAGCCAACTTTGAACTCTACTCAGACCTTAAATTTTAGATCATATATAATAGAAGATGGAGTTTTACAGGAAAACAAAATTAATAAAAGTCTTTAACTATTAAACTAATTAGTAAAACCTTGTCATCTGGACTAGCAACTCCTTCCAGCTGGTTTAACGTGGATTGTGCCACTACTGTTAAAAGAAAATTAAGGGATTCAGATCTTATTCCAAGTTTTAATGAACCGAAGATGGAAGATACTAAAACAGAGGAAAAATTATAAAACTCTATAGAAGAAACAAAGCCGAGGCAGAGTTCTGGTAAATTAATAAATGCTTCTTTACACAAAAACTTTTAGACCTTTTAGAATTTGATTTCCAAGGCTTTCATGGCTCCCTCAGTCGCACACTGCTGTATACCATCTAAGATCAGGGGAGAAAAGAAATCCGATCTATTTTTATGCAGCAGCAGCAGTCCTATTGTGAATATAACAAAACAACATCAGATCAAAGCTGCTTGCTATCTCAAAGAGAGACTAGCAACTGAGAAAGAGATCTTCAGCTTATTTTAAAAGTAAAATTGGGCAAGGCTCCTGGCTGGGTAATATGACCATTGAACTTTTCAAACAAAACGTAGATGGAGTGGGAGGTGGGTACTTGTGGCTTTATTTACTATAATAGATAGTTCTGATTTAATCCCCTTGGGCTGAAATAGGACTATAATTATTCCCTCACATAAGAAAGGAAAAAATGGAAGACTTTTTTAATTATAGGCAGATTAGCTTGCTGCCACCTTGGGGAAAACTCTATGCTAGACATCCAAATGAAAAATTAACCTGCTACCTTGACACACTCTCTGCTTTAATAAATGGTCAGGATCATTACAGAAAATAGAGATCAACCATTGACCAAAGTTTTATATTAATGTTCCTAGTGGGAAAACATGCCTGTTTTTGTAAAAGACAAACTATTTGCTGCTTCTATAGACTTAAGGGTTTTCTTATGAGAGTGATGACAATCCAAATGCTGAGTTAAAGTAGAGAACTTGGTACCTGACATATAACTTACTTAATACAGACGTTATAACAAGATAGCATAATTCAGGTGGCAAGGAGACAAGGATGTACTCTGGCCCAATTTTATTAACATCTATGTTAACAATTTGGAGATTATTTCATTCTGAGACTGATTGTCTGTCATTAGCCAAAAGGAACACACATTTTTAATTTTTAGTTTAGATGCTGTTCCTATTTCCTTAATTAAGTGTAAAGCTCCAGTTTGAGGCATTAGTCAAATATGACCAAAATAACCAACTACAAATAAAACTAAACTTTTGATTATTGAGAAAAATATATAGAGATATAGGTATTTGCAAAATTGAAGTTCATATAACTCAAATTGAGAATTTTAGTTATGTGGCATTTTATTCAATCAGGCTGTGTCCAGGCAACCTCATTGTACTGTGATCATTTTGAAAGCAGAAGCTTCTACGATAGCTTTGCATTGATACTTTGATTCAAGAGCAGAGAAATTTGTCTTTGAGAAGTATACTTTTTTAGTGCAAATATCTCATCTCAAATCGTATATAGAGCTCCCATTTGGGTTGCAGTTGTGAAACACAATGAGTGTTTCCTATTGAACGGTAAAGGGATAAAAGTTCTTTAAGCATATCCAAAAGTTGCACATTCCTGTCTTCCCAACTCCATTCTTTACTATCAACCACAGAGCCAGAAAGATCAGGCCTTTCCCATTGATAACTTTCTAACCATGATTAGATCAATGCAAAAAATGATTCCACTAGCATCTTTCCCTAATTGAATCAAAGCAAAGATTTCCCTTTCTGTCCTTGATGGGATCAATGCACAGCTTAATAATACATGCTTTCCAGTAAAACCGGAGGCATTAAGCTGACAATAAATAGTATTTGCTGTAATCCCTTTGAAGTTAATTGCTTGATTGGGAAAATCTTTTTTACACTGCTCATCATCAATTGCTGGCAAAGGATGCACTTTTTTGTACGAGCTGTCAAAACCGTTAGTTAACTAGAAAAACAGTACTGAAAAACCATATTTCAAGTATTACAAAGTCCATCCTGTGTGGCCCTCACTGGGAACTCTCCTAGGCCTACCTATGTTTTTTTTTAGCATCTAGCATGCCACTCAAAAGCCAAGGATGGATGTTATTTTGAAGTACTTTTCACCAACTTGTCCTAAGGGATTAAGCTGGCTGCCCTCACCCCCAAAGACGATATCAAATTGCAAGGCTGGTTTAATGAACTAGTGTAGGCCAGCTCCCTGCCCATTGGGGCATAACTCACCTCTGTATGAAGTTTTAGCAAAGTTCTATTATCTTTTCCACTTCAAAAATCTCCCAGAGTTGCCCACCTTATCTCTTGTTCAGTTCTCATTATAAGGGACCGTTCCTTGGTTTTAATACAGTGGTTTCAGTGATGGGTTTGATGTAGCGCAGCACAGCGTATCTTCAAGACGTTTCGCCCAAAACAGATATTGTGGTGACATGCTTAACCAAGTTACTGAATTAATCCATTTTTCTGGATTCACACAGTATATTGAATTATAAGCCAAACAGATTGATCTTGAAAGAGAGCTAGTGTGAGAAAAAAACCCAGAAAGCTAAAACTCAAGTACATTTGACCCAAGTGCAAATGTAGCTCTTGATTTCTTTCACTGAGTTGCTTAAACAAATTGTGTGAATTTTAGTATATTAGTAGCTTGTTTCAGTCCTTTCCGACCATTTTTTCCCCTGAATGTTTATTGCATGCAGGAGAGCACTACATCATTTGAACAACTATTGCTTAGTGACAAGAAATGACTAAAGCTATCGAGTTATCATTGTGCTTTTGAGATGATGCTATTTCATGGAACACAAAACACTGAAAGGAAACCGCTGAATGAGAATACATGAGAAAGGCCAAGTCCAAAAGCACACACTTCTTATTAAGTAGATAGCAATTTAAACTATTAACATACATTCCCCCCCATTTAGTTACATTGCACATAAGCATCACAGACAGTAGGGCATGCTGTATAAAAAATCTATTTACTTATGATTCAGGTGTCAGGATTTTATTCATGAAACCCCAGGTATTCATTCTTCTGGGAGAAGAGATTTTCTTGGATTTAGATTGGACAATTCCCCCTTTGATCCAGTGGGAATCAGGGCTTTAGGGCTGAAACAGATGATGCTACCTAGTTTGGGTAATGAAACGTCTGCAAGAAAACAACCAAGCTCAGAAAGCATCAGGGACTCCTCGTTTCAACATTGAGCCACAAATAGTCTCCTTTGTTGGATCAATTTAATTCAATACAAGGGTGAAATGGTCAATACCACAAATTTGTATAAAAAGTTGTTCCTGAGCTGTAAGCAAAATAAATGTGGATGGTCATTCAGTTTCAGTCCTCCTTAGTAAAGGCCTCTTCAGTTGCGGGAGATCGACAAATGGACCCCCAGCAATTCTCTTGCTTGGCTTCCAAAGGCAGCTTTAAATATGAACAGGTGCTGTACAGGTGGTCCTTGATTTACAACCACAGTTGAGCCCAAAGTTTCTGTGGCTAAGTGAGACAGCTGTTTCGTGAGTTTTGCCCCATTTTACGACCTTTCTTTAACAACTAAGAGAATCACTGCCCTTGTTATATCAGCAACACTGTTGTTAAGTGAATCTGGCTTGCCCGTTGACTTTGCTTGTGAGAAGGTTGAAAAAATGATTATATGAGGCCGGCATAAATATGAGTCAGTTGCCAAATGGCTAAATTTTGATCACATGACCATGGGGATGCTGTAATGATTGTAAGTATGAAAAACGGTCATAAGTCACTTTTTTTTCAGTGATGTAACTTTGAACAGTAAGTAAATGAACTGTCATAGGTCAACGACTACCTGTCGTTGAACTGCACTGCCTTGTCCTAACTTCAGAGCAATTGCTTCAGTGAGAAGCAACTAATTGCGGGATCTCCGTCTGTGTCAAAGCAATGAAGGGGCGACTGAATTCCTCTTTTTAAGTAACATTCCTACAATTTGTCGTGTCTATTTTAAAGAAAGAAACTAAACATTTGAGAAGAAGCAGCAACTTTTGCAGCAAAGAGCAGCCGAGGAACACAGAGTTATATCAGAGGCAATATAATAACTGGCAATATAAATTATTCTTCCATGTTTAGTTCAAAGTACATTTGTCTAAAGAAAGTCAGAAGGCAGCTATTAGTCCTCAGTGATTGACAGTGGCTTGGTAACCTGAGCCTTTGAAATAGAGGTTTGCTGAATCTCTTCATCCTTTGAACAGAGCTCAGGCTATAAACTGTTCCCCCCCCCCCATCGGACGTGCATTTATCTTTAGACCTTCTGCAGGTACGTCGAAAGCACACTCAAGGATCCAGTTATGAAGAACAAGCTTATCAGAAGCGGAGCTTAAAATGGAGCTTTGGCTTTTTTAGGCTATAATCTTAATACTTTCTCCCTGGTTGCTGAGAGCAGAGTGGGAAAAAGCCACAGTTTAAACAGCGACGGCCCAAAAAGGCAAATTAGAGAAATGACAGAATAATATCTGACCATTAATATCGGATTAGAGTGCACACCTTCAGCACAAAAGGCCACCGTTTGGCTTTAGACTAGCATGAATGCTGTTTTCCTGCAAACGCTGAAAAATAAAGCTAGTAAAATAAATAAAATTTAAAAAAGGACTCTGAATATCAAATAAATTGCTTCACAGAGGGAAAGTAGCCTTGCTGCTGATACTTAAAAATCACTGAAAGAACCACATCCTCTCCACACATACACGCACACCCTCTTTTGAATTGGGAAATATCTTCTGGATCTGAAGATGAAAGAACAATTAAACTGCAGTGCGAAGAACATTTTCTCCCAAATGGATATATTTAGCAGCTGCCTTTCACAGCAAGTGATTTATCTGTCTGCCCAGCTTTGCCTTTCTAGGGCTGACTGCAGAAGCTCGGTAAGGTTGCCAGCAGACATGGCTTTGAATTAAGCCAAAGTGAGACTTCCTGTGCGCACACAACGGGCTCTTCCTTTCAAAGTACAATTTCTGGATAGTGTTGGAAGAAAGAAATCCAGGTCCAGTTCCAAGCCGGGAATAAAATGGAGGCTGATTGGAAAGAAAGATTTTGTTTATTGGTGAACAGAACCAACACATACCCACAGCGGCAAGCTCTGGGACAGCTGACAAAATGGAGTTGAGAGTAGGGTGGGTTTTTATCCCTTTTATCCCTAGGTGTTTGTCTGAGCTAATCTTGTCTCGCCTAATTGCTTATCTGGGGTTTCTGTCTGACCCAGTCTTTCTGAGTGGATTACCAAATCTGCATTTCTAAAAGCTGGCCTCCTCAGTTTCTGCTTGGGGAAGGGAGACTGGCACTGGTTTCTGCTTGCCTTAAGATTTTTTTCCTATTTCTCCTTTAGGGGAAATATTCTGTCCTACCTTTTTAATATTCTCCAAAATATTTCATTCTCTAAGAGGGTGAGTGGGTGCTGACTTTCTACAATAGCACAATCAAACAACGTTGAACATTCAGTGTTATGACATCCAATATAAATTTCTGCACTTCTCTTAATAATATGCAGGTATAAATTCAGTTGACTCCTGGCTTTTGCCCTTTCCAAAAGTTCTGGACCACAGTTTTGAATTCAAAATGAAACATATTTAGAAGTGCCTCTTTTAGAAATACGTGTATTGGATTTTTTAAAAATTCAGATTGCCTACCATCTTAGCTCATTGGTTCATTTATCTTAGTTCATTTAACCTCCATAATATTTTTGGGCCTTTCCCCCTCTTTCATTGTATTGTCATTATTCCTGCAGACTTTTTAATTATTATTTTACATTTCACTCTTTTAATAAAAATAATTTAAAAAAATACGAATGAAAATTCTTTGTTGACAAGGGGGAGCCTTAATTCCATTGCCCTGTAGCTTGAAAAAAAAATAGTGGGAAAAGTGAGGGTTTTTTTTTTTAATCTCTTTAGGCAATGAAAGGTTTAATTAAGCTATTAGGCAGTTATTAATTGATTGCAAAGTAAGCAATCCACCACAAGGCATACATTCACTTGGCACAGATGCTGCTGCCTGGAACAGCTGCATTTAAACACAGCCAGTGTTGGAGGATTTGGGAAAACCGGCATAATCAGCCATTCTGAACAGGCACAGTTGATTGAGCGGCAGCCAAACTAAACAGAAGGCAGCTCACTCAGATGATTCCCATAGAAGAGAATATCTGTAGCTCAGGGTTGAACTGTGGGGTCCTATCGTCAGGTAATGTCATAGAAGGAAGTGGGGTTTACTCTAATGAGGTTACCTAGTTTGGTAGTGAAACATCTTCAAGAAAACCATCAAGCTCAGAGGGCCACAAGGGCCCCACAATTCTCATAGACTTCTGGAGATCCTGGAACCAATTAGATTCCTTGCTGTGGTCTCCAAAGGATCAAGGATTTGTTATAATAAAAATTTTAAGGACAATGAACAGGTAATTGCTTATTTTATGACCCATGTTCATTTGCAGCTTCTGCAGCACATGGAGACTATGATGACTACTTTGATTTGGTAGGAATGCGGTCCAGGCAGTCCAGCACTGCCTGCAGCAGAATGTGTTGGTTTTCCTATAAACTCCTTCTCCATGTATTGGAGCTGGTTATATTTTAATTTCCTACTGGTGCACAGGTTCTATTAATGTTACAGTGAAGAAGAGTAGGTGTTGTGACTCCGACCCCTGAGCCCGTTGTATCAGAGGGAGAAGGCTTCGAAAGTGAAGGAGAGGAGTTGGCCCGGCCTCCCTCTCCAGGACCCTCCTCTCTGGCATTGCCTCAGATGTCTCCCGAAGGAGAAGAGATTGGCCAGGAGCCAGGTATCCCCGAGCAGTCGCAGTCGGACAGTGACGGAAATAAGTCTTGGCTGGATCCACGCCAGCATCGGAGAGACAAGCACATGCAACAGAAAAGGAGGCGTGCCAGAAATTAAGCTGAGTCACTGGACCACACCCCACAAGGGATAGAAGGGGGTGTGGTGGCCATTCAGGCTCTGTGACGGACAAAGCTAAACAACTAGCGAGTTGCATTGTATCTCTGAAACTACATTATCTGCCTGCCTTGGATTTAATACGGACTGGACTTGACAATTCTCTGACTTTGTGTATTTGTTTTGGTTTATCTGATGGTGGAGGAACACCTCCCTCTGTGAGTAAAGTTCTTGGCAAGCAGCTACTGGGTTGCTGCCAATCCTGTTATTGAAGGAATTTATTGTCTGCAAGTTTTATTTAACCCCCGGCTGACTTTTTGTGTGTGTGTGTGAGACGGGGACAGAACATATGGTGAAAAAAAAAATAGTAATCTATCAAGGAGGGAGATCAGATAATACAATGCAAAAGTGAATTTTTGGACGTGGTGACATCTTTCATTGCACTTCAGTTGACTTTTTTCTCTCTCTCAAAAATGCCTTTGTTGCGGCGTAGTATTTAAAAAGTTCTGAAAGGCATAACGTAAGCAAAAGAAGGGAAGCTCAGCTGAAAGAGCAGGAGATTTAACTGTAGATGCGTGTTTCTTAGGAATGATTATCTCGGCTTTCATATTTCCATAGTAAAACTTGAAAGTGCATTAACTTAGGCGAGAGAGAAAAATCATTTTAATTCAGCCTTCTGCTCAAGTTCCTGCTCAACTGAAAGATTCCACAGTCTAAGACTTTACAGCTCAGATGCTTGGTAGCTCAATGCCTGTTTGGTGGGTGGGCTGACTTACTGAAGTCTTCTTTAACTTTAGAACTGACCGTGTCTATCTGAATTTTACACAGTTCCACTTGAGAAAAGAGAGCTGCATCTTTTAGTCCCTGCAGAAAGAAAGAAAGTTTGGAACACATTTGATCTTAGGCTGGAAACCGGCTCTGATGATCTCAAAGCAGGCTTCTCCATTCTGCCCTGGGAATCTTCTTTATGACTCTGGCAATCTTGATCATCTTCAATTAGATGCCTTCCCTCCCAAAACTTCCATGTTGCTTGAATTCTTTAGCTCAGGGCTGTCAAACTTGCAGCAGGCTGGATGCATCATGCGCTGGCCACGCCCATGCCCAGTTTAGCAAAGGGGAAAAAAATCCCGCTACATCACATGACACTGCCGTGACAACACGAGTTTGACACCCCTGCTTTAGATGTTTTACACAGAGAATTTTACCACAAAATGTACAATCAATAGTAGAGTACTTGGAATGATTTTACCTCATGTGCTCCTTGTTCTTTCATTTCCAGCTTCACCTTTATCTTCCATTATCCCTCATCAAGTATATTTGACCAGAAATGTTGGTATTCCATGCTGATTATTTATAAGTTCATGACTTTTTACACAGAACATTGGATTGATTCTACAAGTTGGTGGAAACAGTAAGTGGGATGAATCAACCTGTTGCTAAAAATAATACAGGGTTTCTAAGTTGATTTTAATATAGACATGATGGTCTGAATACATAGGCAATACTGGGCATTCTCAATATGATTTTTATTTTACATACATCAATGGTCGTGCATTTTCCCTGTAGTGTGGGCTTCCTCTGTGAGAGATTATAATAGGAAAAAAATGCATGTTTTTCAAGCCACATAATGCTCACATAAGTGGGAATTTTTACATACTGCCGCTCAGCTGCTGGCCTGTCACGTTGCCAAAGTAAATGTGGATTCTGTAAGTTGGAAGTTAATTGAATTGTGAAGTTTTCATACTTTTTTGTAATTTTCATGCAGCACTTTCCTGACACCTGAACATTATTTCAAGGGGTCCTCCAGGCTAAAAAAAGGTTGTGAAAAACTGCTCTGAGTTATATTTCTTCCCCAAAAAATAGAAGGAGAAAACTGTCCCGAGGCAAGTTAAAACTCTTGACTTACTCCAGGCTGGTTGGATGTTTCTAAGCTTTTCTGTCAAAATACCTTGCTCTCACTCCAGCACTGAGAAAAAGTAAAAATAGAAAGTTGCCATCAGTTTGCCACCAGGAGGAAGGAAGCATCTCTGATAGCTGCTATTATCATAGCCCATCATTGCATAATAAATCCAAGGTGGAGAACATTAATATCACCCTAAAGGTGCTTTCCTAAAAGGCAACTGGACTTTTCTCAAAAAAATGAGAAAGTCCAGTTGTCTTTTGGAACAGCACTTTTGGGGACAACCATGACCTGGATGATTGAGATTCTCCATAGACATTCATATCAGCCTTCGCTTTGATCAGATCACTCTCTGATATCCTTTGGCTCAGTGTTATTCCTCCTACCTATAGAGATAACATTTATTAGAAGAGTTTCAGATGATGCTTGGAGTTATGCCCCTGAATCTGATGACCTGTTTGTCTTCAAAGCCCTTGTAGATTCTTGGAATGGGTCTTTGGCTGGGTTACTCTTATGCAGCCTTTCTCCGGTTATTGATCCTGAATCAGTTCTTTGGTTTTCAAGGAACTCCAGGTGCTGGTCAGAAGAGATGCCAGGGCACTACTGGAGGAAAACAGAGTGAATCCAGCCAAGTACATATACAGTACAAACCCACTTTAGGGATTGCATTGTGGCAAAGGTAGAGTGGCAAAGGTAGGCCTCCCCCGCCCCCCGCCCTATCATATCTACTGATTGCTGATGAGTAGCCCACGTTCAGTTTTCCTTTTTCTGTTGGATCACTGTGAACATATTCTAGGCATCTAGTGAATAAGAGCACTCAGATTTGCTTGGACTATACAGATCCAGTTCTAGTGGCAGAGGCATGGTCTGGCTTGGTTATGTGGGAGGATTTTGATCCTGTGAATTTGAGGAAGTGGCCAAGATTAGACCACCTGTTTATTAGGTTCTTGTTTCTCCTGACTTTTGAAGAGTGCTTAGGCAGTGATAGTTGGTTAGGCCCTTGGGTTGATATAGGAGAGAGAAAGAGAGAGAGAAAGGGAAGGAGTGGGAGAGGGAGAGAGGAAGAGAGAGAGGGGGGGTCATACCTGCCTTGAAAGCAGCAATTGTACTCCCTCCTAAAGTTCTGTTTTGGACCTATCAGTTCTATTTTCATCCAGTTTCTAATCTTCTTTTTCTAGGAACAGTTATTGAGAAGGTGATTGGAAGAAATAGATTAGCTAGATCCCTCAATCATATTTCAGGACAGGCAGCACTGAACACACTCTTTGTTGACCTTTCTCAGAACATCAATCATTTTTTATGACCACCTGTGGAGTATGGAAACTGGGAGCAATTCTTACAATGGCTCTCTTCCTCCTTTCATTGTGGTCAGTTCCATTCCATTCCATGTTGGGTGGGGGAGGGAAGAGAGACAAACCCCCAAACCCCAATTTATGGGAATCCTTAGAACTTGATGTTTTTGTCCCTTTTGTTTAACACCTATATATATGAGGCTCTTGGGAGAGGTCATCTCTCAGTTTGGGGCCAAATGTCACCAATATGCTGATGATAACTCAGCTGTATATCTCAATACCTGGTGGCCCAAATATTGTTGTTGAGGCCTTGTTCCAATGACCAAAAACTTTGTGGGGTCTAAATGAGTCTCAGTTTCAACTCTAATAAGTCCAAATGTCTTTGGGTGTTTGATCACTCCAGTTCTGGGGACTTTCCATCTTTAGTCCTAAGTGGGTCTACACTGCCCTTCTCTGATTTGTCTGCAACTTGTTAATCTTTCTGAATTCTCACCTTCTGGTCAAGGAACTGGTAGCAACTATGGCCAGAAAGGCCTTTGCACAGGTTCATCTTATATACCAATTGTACCAGTGGTGGGTTGCTCCCAGTTCGGTCCGGTCCGGCCACTCGCCATGACATCATTATGGGTGATCTGCGCATGTTCAGAAGCGTGTGTGCTCGCTCGCATGCTCCCACTGCAAATCGGTAGTAAAGGTAAGTGGAACCCACCCCTAAGTTGAACCCACTCCTTGAGTGGGAAGCTCTCCTCAATCACTCATGCCTTTGTTTCCTCAGTGTGGGATTATGCAGTGTGTTGCAGCATGGGGCCGTCCATGAAGACAACACAGAAGCTACAGCAGGTCCAGAATGCACAAGAGTAATGGGGTATCAGGCCCTGCACAGCAAAGGAACTGCCTATCTCTCCTATAGTGTCTAGCTCTCCTATCAGTACCATCAGGGCTGGTCTACTCAATGTCCCAATACTTGACTCTGCCAGTGTACTTGCCTTATGGAAAAACATCTCTATAGAGATCTCCATGGTACTTTGTCTGCCTTCAGGCAGCTTTTTAACAATTCACCGTTTTCCTAGGCCTGGGGGTAAATGGTTTTGGGTGGGTCCCCTTTCAGTGATATGTGAACTAGAGGAATATTGATTATTCTGTGGTTTTCCTCCACTTGCTGGA
Organism: Ptyas mucosa; assembly: GCA_012654045.1. Classification (NCBI taxonomy): domain Eukaryota; kingdom Metazoa; phylum Chordata; class Lepidosauria; order Squamata; family Colubridae; genus Ptyas; species Ptyas mucosa. Next base: position 8,964,158 of record WNWU01000017.1, on the reverse strand, counting down.
TGTGATTCACTCCGTGCTGTACTTTTTTCACCCCAGCTCCCACCCATATTTATTGTACCTTTAAAATCATTTGGGAGCTAGATAGCTTAGAAACATGGCAATTAAATTAAATTGTGTATATTATTAGAGAGGGAAATCCTGCAAGTGCCAATCAAGAGATGGGAAGAGGGTTGGAGAGGTTGAGACTCACTCTGGTCCTCACCCGGCACACATTGTTATATTTACTTATTTAAAAACAGAAGATAAAAATGGATACAAGCAAATATAAGGTGATATAAAGTATGAAAAATAAAACAAAAAGAAAGAAATCAAGGCGAAAGCTAAAAGTGCAAGAAAAGAAAAAAGATACAAAAAATGGCTTCCAATCTTTTTTTCTTTTTTACAATAGTTATAAATTCAATTATAAATTTACCTCTTAGCCATTGCTGGCTGGAGAATTCTGGGAGTTGAAGTCCACAAGTCTTAAAGCTGCCAAGTTTGAAGACCTCTGGCCTATGGATCAGGGGTGAAATCCAGCAGGTTCTAACAGGTTCTGGAGAACCAGCAGCGGAAATTTGAGTAGTTTGGAGAACCAGTAGCAGAAATTTTGAGTAGTTCAGAGAATCAGCCAATACCACCTCTGGCTGGCCCCAGAGTGGGGTGGGAATGGAGATTTTGCAATATCCTTCCCCCAGGAGTGGGGAGGGAACAGGGATTTTGCAATATCCTTCTGCTGGAGTGGGGTGGGAATGGATATTTTGCAGTATCCTTCCCCTGCCACGCCCACCAAGCCACGCTCACCAAGCCATGCCCACAGAATCGGTAGTAAAAAAAAATTGGATTTCACCACTACTATGGATACATTCATTTCATTTCATTTTCATTTCATTAGATTTATATACCACCCTACTCCCGAAGGACTCAGGGCAGTGAACAGGCACGAGATAAAATACATCAATACAAAAGTTAAAACATAATTAAAACCAAATTAAACAATTTAGCCCACGACAGTTAAAAATCCCAATAATTTAAAATGAATTAAAATTTCACTTTAGAAAATTTAAAAGATATTTAAAAGAAAAGGGGAGAAAATTAGGCCAGCCAGCTTGCTGGAATAGGAGGGTCTTAACAGCACGGCGGAAAGTATGCAGATCCGGGATCCTCCGTATCTCCAGGGGGAGCTTTTTCCAGATAGTAGGTGCCCCCACAGAGAAGGCCCTCCTCCTGGGGGCTGCCAGTCGACATTGTTTGGTGATGGCACCCGGAGGAGCCCCTCTCTATGAGAGCGTACCAGCTGGTGGGAGGCTGTTTGTGGTAGTAGGCGTTCCCATAAATAACCAGGTCCTAAGCCATGGAGCGCTCTAAAGGTGGTAACCAGGACCTTGAAGTGCACCCGGAAGACCACCGGGAGCCAGTGCAGCTTGCGCAGGAGGGGTGTCACGTGGGAGCGCCATGTTGCTCCCATAACCACCCGCGCAGCTGCACTCTGCGCCCATTGGAGCCTCTGGGTGCTCCTCATCATAATTTTCTTATTTCTATATATCCTGATCTATCCTCAAAGCTGCAAATCTTTTTTTTTTTCTGTTTTATGCAAAACAGCTAATTTGGTTTAATGTTTAAGGCTCTAGGGTAGAAACCAGGAGAAGGGGAGTTCTAGTCATGAGAGCTGGCTGGGTGACTTTGGGCTAATCACTCTCTCTCAGCCCAACCCACCTCACAGGATTATTTCATGGGGAAAGAAATGGAGGAAGAAGTACTGCTTTCCACCGTGAACTATATATAAAAGTAATAAAGGCAGGTTAGTAAAATAAAAAATAAAAATCTAAAAATAGTCCATAAGGGGGTTTCAGTCATCAATGAATGTATACATACATACAATCAAAGAAGTCAATTGGGTCATCTCAGGAAGTTCCATAATTCTCCCCAATCATTCCTCCACTGTGGGTAATCTTTCTGAATATTTCATTTGGTTTGTATTTCAATCTTTGTAAATACAAAATCTGTCTCACTTCCCAATGTTGTGCTTTCACTACTTTTTTTTTCTGCTTCAGTAACTGTTCATTTGGAGGTAGGAAAATAGTTCTCAAGTTGTCAGATTGAGTGATAATAGTAATAAGATCTAATTTTTCCCCATAGGAATTTGGATGACCTTCACATAAATCCAGGGGGAACTTTGGAAAGCTCGCCTTTGCTTACCTGGCAGGCAATATTATGGGCTGGTTAAAAATGGTCTAGCATGTACAGAGTCCTTCTATGTTTCTGGGAGAACTCAAAGGAAGGAAGGAGGACACAGTGATGAGAAAAACGCTGGCATGTCATAGTGGCTGTCAGGCTTGCTTGGCCTTTAGAGGGTTTTATATAGAAGACTCCTGATGCATTAGCACTATTGTTGACTTCTGGAAGTAGGCCATCCTAAGGTTAAAACAAGAAGATAAGCTCACCATCTCATTTCAGAAATGGAAAGATTTACCGAGGAGGCAACTGTCGAGCCATAGATTTGACTTCATGATTAATGATTTTAGTGCGATTGGAAATTTCTGTCATCCTTCAATGCCAAAAATAAGTTTACTAGATTTCACATCTGATTTAGTTCCTATATATTCTGGAGCTAATAAGACAACATAGGTCAGAAGAATATCTCTCTCCCTCTCTCCCTCTCCCTCCCTCCCTCCCTCCCTCCCTGTGAGTTTATGTGTGTTTAAGATTGGCTAGATGGATGTCATAAGTACTTAATTAATCTGAGAATGAAAAGTTGCACTTCTCATTCCCTGGCTTTCAAAACAGGCACATGAGGGGAGAGGGAGAAAAGATAAATTCTTTTCTATCTTATGGAACAATTTCAATGTGTCCCTGGATAATAAGGGCAATTCTCTCTTTTTTCCTTTTGGGAAACAAAATAATAGCAATAAAGGTAGATGGAGTTTGCTACCATCTACTCATAATCCTCTGAAATGAGCTCATCAACTCACATCCTTTCTTGAGTTTAAAGAGATGTTCGCATTGTGTGAAAACATAAGGAATATTTTACTCTTAATTGGTAACAGCAGATATTAAAATAGTGGGGGGGGGAGAAAAAATGGGCTGGAGATTTTTTTTAAGTAAAAGGTGAAAGATTTATGCAATCTAAAGAGAAGTTGGTATTTTTTTTTTTTTATGTAGAGAGGAGAAGAGGATAAATGTGCAGGCCAAAGTAGGATTTCCAAGAAGTCCTGCAGAAAAACCAGTGTTTATTTTAGTAGTGGGTTTCAAATCCCATCGCTACCGGTTCTCTTGTGGGTTGTGAAGAGACATCCGGGCAGTTGGGCAGAGCCTCCCGCTGCCACTGCTACCAGTTCACCCGATATGGGGTGAACCAGTAGCAACCCACCACTGGTTTCTCTGCCCAGAACTATTCTGAAGTGCATGCATTAAAATAGCCATCTTAGATATTTAATAAATGAAGTGCAAATCCTGTCCTCCATTGTATCTTCAGAATTTTGTCAGAAAAACTATTGTGTCTTCCCAGGAATCGTCCTGAAAGCCAAATACCCAGATTCACTTGCGAGAGAAGCCATGGCAGAATTCTTTTTTAAAAGAAGGATATATACTTTATTGTTTGTGTAAGTTTGTATACAATACAAATGTAACTTCATTTCATTTAATTCTATTTTAGTTAAGCAATTCTAACATATCTAATCACTCATCACATCATTAGCTAACACCCATTAAAGAATAAAACCTTAGTGGTTTTGTTTGGGATCATGCAATCCCATCTGGAACAAAAGAAGGAAAGTTCTCATAATCTGGCCCTAGAACCAGAGCCAAAATGCTTTACTAGGCTTGAACTGAAGCGTTCACTCCTGCCACCCTCCAATGATGCTCAACTCCTCTGTAAATGAAGGGGAGATTAGAAATCTATGGGAGGAAAGAGGCTGTGTAGGCACAATCAGTTCCTAGGACCCTGTTTCCCTCTCATTCCAGCTATAAACCACAGTTTTGGTTGAGTGATTCAGAAGATCGTCAAGCTTCCTCAAGGTCCTTCTGTTCCCTGGGTGGACTTCCTCCTTTACAGAAGGCTGACTTGGTCCTTCCCCTCCTGCAAGGGGAGAACACCAGAGAACCCAAAGACTATCAAGAGAGTGATCTGACCATAAGAGGGGAACAACTCCAGATGATATTGCCATTGCTCTGACAAGAGAACCTGATCAGGTGTAGGAATATCATCATGTGTTGGGCCCTGAATGACCCAGATTAATCTAATGGCCATCATGGTGTTCCTAATCTCCTGAGAGGCATTAGACTTGCCTCCAAGTAAGATAAATTGAAGTCCTGTAGAACCAAAATGTCAGGAATGCCAATTCCAGCCATGGAATCCAGGAGCTCAAAAAGACAGGTTTGTGTTCAGCAGAAAGTTTGCTGTCATAGCAGCAATCCCAACTGATCCTAGAGCCCAACCAAAATAACAAAGTCTCACTCTAGCAAACTGCACAGCAGTACTTAAGAGCATCACCACAGCTGTTCCCTGGACATGCTTATTTTTGAAAAGGGAATAGCCTTCTCAGAGCCCCACCAGATTTGGTGACGCATGCCTGATACAGTAAGATTACAGATGAGGATTAACCTGGAATTCTGCAATAATAGCCGAAAGTCAGGGCCTCTGAAGGTCTCTAAGAAATAGAGTCAAATACAGGGGTCCGGTAGAATGTGACCCCATTCATGTCTTCCACCATATCACTCCCTATCACCATTGCAATGATTATGTTCTGGCCCACACTTAAGCCCCTCCAAAATTGCCCCTCCCTCAACTCATACTTACTCGTCTCCAAGTTAGAAGGCCCTGATAGCATCACCTAACAAGGAACCCAATCCATAAATAGCCCCTTCCAGAGGTCTTTGGGTTCTTGGGTTCCTGGTGAGGTACTCCCATATACTCACCCTCTCAAGCTATCCTAGACAGTGTCCCCATCCCAACTAAGCACTCCTCACCCACCAGACACCCCAAGTCAGACCTTACTTCTATTTTTTACTGCATTTTTTTTGTGTGGGAGTTGGTTGTTAAGGTCCTGTGACTTTGAATGGGCTAAATCTTGCATGCAAATTTACTGGAGAAGCAGAGCAAGAAGGAAATTCTGTTGTCCAAAGCTGTAATCACATTAAGGCTTTGTGCAAATGCAGATTTCCAGCTGACATGAAAACTGAATGTGCAGATACCTTCAGGAGGCCGCATCATTTTAAGGAAGTCTGCAGGGGCAGCCAGGGCTTCACCAGAACATCCATTCCATCAGCATTCCAGTTGTATTCTCACCCAACAGAGCTATGATCCTTGTGGAGAGGCACAATTGATTATAAGCTATTTTGTTGTTGCTGTCATTTTTGTTTCGTATTTTATTAATCAGTCATCTAGGGTAGAGAGATTCCCAGTAGAGCTCCTTTATTTTACCTGTCTGTGATATTTCATATGAGTTTCTGGCCTAAATTAAGACAGCTCTTTTCCTTTCATTCTCTAATTCTGCACTATAAACTTACAGTTGCTCTGAGTTTTCATTTTCTTTTTCACCAGGGTACTAATGTGTCTCTATTTTATTATTAACACTTTCTTTTACTATTTATTGATGGATTGAGTCAATTTGTAATGGCTGCCCATCTCACCAGCTGACTCTGTGCAGCAAATAAAATTAAAAAGGAAAGGAAAACAATTACAAGAATACAAAAATGTGAGAGGTAAAATATATCTCTTTTGTTCTATTTTTATATGTCTATTTCCAAATTGATAGAAACAACTACCCACTCTCTAGCAGTTCACATACCTGAGAGGCAAATGTGGGAAGCTTAGTAATATATATGATTCCAGGGAGTTGATAGAGTAGATTTTGGCATAACATATTCTGAATTCCAGAATAGACAGACAAAGAATATGCTATAGCCGTGATAGTGAACCTATGGCACGCGTGCCACAGGTGGCACACAGAGCCATATCAGTGGGCACGCGAACACAGCTCTGGTGCACATGCACACGCCAGTCAGCTGATTTTCGGGCATTCTGGGCCCACTGGAAGTCAGCAAACAGGCTGTTTCCAGCCTCCGGAGGGCCTCTGGGGGGTGGGGAAGGCAGTTTTCGCCCTCCCCAGGCTCCTAGAAAGGCTCTGGAGCCTGGGGAAGGCGAAAAACAAACCAACCAGGCTCACCGTGCCATCACATGCCAAAAGCAGGGGAAGCACAGGAGGGGGGGTCACACACACATGCATGGGAGAGGGGCGCATAGAATTATGGGTGCGGGCACGCATGCACCCGACACCCCCCCCGTTCCCCCTTTTCTCACGTGATGGCAAAAAGATTAGCCATCACTGTGCTATAGCATTTCTCCTCTGATTGGTATTGGACCAGTGCAGGATGCAGATTTTGACTTGCTTCATAGAGTACTGCAATCCAAAATACAGCCTCTTTGTTTGTACATCAATGTGCCAACTTAGCCAATTGTGGCTAATTCCACTAACTAAAAATTGATTGAATCTTGGTTTAGTTAAACTATTTTCCTTGTTATTGTTGGCTGCTGCTGTTGGAGCTGAGAATCAGCTCTTATTTTCCAAGTTTGGCAGAATGCTCTGGAGGACTCAGATTGGGATCTGGGGACTGCATCTGGTCCAAGGATTGTGCTCTGCTCCTGCTGGTTTAATGGGCTGCATGGGAATAGCTTGTAAAATGTAAAAATGGGAGAAAATGTTTCATTAAATGAGAGTTCAGAGAGTTAAACAGGCACTATATTGTGTACAGAAATAGAAACAGGACTTTTATGCTTGTAAAACTACAAGTTTGCAGCTATGTTCTGGTTTTCACATGCAATAAAAAGAATCACCATAATCATTGGGGTGTAGCTTTTTGAGTTATCTTTCCACGTCAGAGAGATTTCTGTGTCTAATTCTTCACAGTTGAGTAAGCATGGTAATAGTGGGCTGGTATCAATACGTTATAGGGAGGCGGTGGCTCAGTGGGTAAGACACTGAGCTTGTCGATCAGAAGGTCGGCAGTTCAGCAGTTCAAATCCCTGGTGCTGCATAACGAAGTGAGCTCCTGTTACTTGTCCCAGCGTCTGCCAACCTAGCAGTTCGAAAGCACATAAAAAATGCAAGTAGAAAAATAGGAACCACTTTGGTGAGAAGGTAAAAGTTCTCCGTGCGCCTTCGGTGTTTAGTCATGCTGGCCACATAACCACAGAGACGTCTTTGGACAGCGCTGGCTCTTCAGCTTTGAAACAAAGATGAGCACCACCCCTAAAGCTGGAAACAACTAGCACACATGTGCGGTGGAATTTTATCTTTACCTTATCAATACGTTTGTGTGAAAACAGGAGGTCAGATCCAGAGGTGAAATGCTCCCGGTTCGGACTGGATCACCCGATCCAGTAACGATGGAGGCGGGTGGTTCGGAGAACCGGTAGCAAAAATCCCTGCCTCCCCCATGCCCAGCTGAGCCGCACAATCATCAGAGGCTTTTTTTAAAAAAAATTAAAAGCATTTTTTTCTACAACCTCTTCAGCCGAAAAAATGCTTTTAAAAGTAAAAAAAAAGCCTCTGATGATCGCGCGGCTCAGCTGGGATTGTCAAAGGCTTTTAAAAGCATTTTTTCTACAACCTCTTCAGAGGTTGTAGAAAAAATGCTTTCAAAAGACTCTGACGATCCCAGCTGAGTTGCCTGATCAGCAGAGGCTTTTTTTCTTTTAAAAGCCTCTTGATGATCCAAGCTGAGTTGCCTGATCGTCAGAGGCTTTTAAAAGAAAAAAAGCCTCTGACGATCAGGCAACTCAGCTGGGATCATCAGAGCCCTTTGAAAGCATTTTTTTAACAATCTCTTCGCTGAAGAGGTTGTAAAAAAATAGTTTTAAAAGTAAAAAAAAATTGACCACGCCCACCCATTCACATTACAACCCCCCCCCACCAAGCCACGCCCACAGAACTGGTAGTAACAAATTTTAGATTTCACTACTGGTCAGATCCCATTCTTTTCCATGCTGGGCAAAATGATACTAGCTGCCTTTCCCTTCCATTATGTACTTTCAGGATACCCCTGGCTGCTTATGCAACCACATTCTTGTATATTTTTAACTGTTATTTTTCCCAATGAAAGATTTCAGTTTGTTTTTCTAATCAATTGTACAACTTATGTTATATTACAGGTGTAAAAAATTCTGAAGTGATTTATCTTGGTCTGATTTTTTTACATCTCAAAAACCTGGCATTTTAACAGGTTTTATATATCCACTGTAGATTGTTCCTAGCTAATTATCTATCCAATCATAATCTTGGACTACCATTCATAAGGGACTGGATCTGTTTTATTAAATCCATTGCTGGCATATAGAAACAGGATAATCTAGAACTGAAAATAATATAGAGTGCCTCATAAAATAAAACACCCCTTAAAACGTGCCTACATCATGTCAATATGGGGGTTTTAAGTTTCAAAAATGCTAAACAAGTCATGTAGTGAGCAATAGACTAATGAGCATGTCTTTGAAATTAGAGTTCCTGGCAATCTTTGTATTGCTTTCCCCCCCATTCCATTTTCTTTTATTTGCAATAGTTGAAATATATGCCTCCCTCTTGATTAATTTATTTTCTAATTTGTGCAGCTTTAATCATAATTCTTCTGTTGTGAGCATCACCAGTTGTGTAACATCTCTCGAGGGATACATTTGGGAGCTATGTTTTGTTATGGAATTAGCAGGTGCAGCCAGGAAAGGAAAATACTTGGATAACTTTTTTTCCCAAAAGTTTGCAGGGTATTGTTTTGTTTTAATTTGGTTGATAATGGATGGTGGCAGTGACAGAGCAGAGAGGTTTTCTGAGGTAGTGAACAAGTACTTTTTAGATATTGTTCACTAAACACAAAGATATCAATTATTTGAAAATATTTTTATTCAATTCAATGGGAGTCAGCCATGTGTGACTTACTAAAAAATCTGCATTGTATCATCTGCAATATAACCATTGCTCAGAATAAATAATTATAGGTTTTCTAACAATGTTACAGAACCTCAGTTATTTTCTAGCTTCTAAAAAAAAGGGTGAATATCTCTCATAGCGTGATTGCAAAAAGTTATATTGTAAATTTGAAGGTCTGTGACAACCTTTTCAGAATTATCATAAATCCTTTAACTGTTCAATCATCAACTTCATATTCTCCGCCTACAGATCTTGTGACTTGGTTCCACAGAATCTGAAAGATAAATTTGTTAAATTTACACAGCACAGATATAACATGATGTGAATCCTTGTCCTGTGAAATCATTACTCTGATTTCTGTGAGATTACCAGTGGGTTAATGAAGCAAACCGTAGATCTCTTCAGAGATCTTCAAACTTGGAGTGCTCTGTAATATGCAAAGCCCACTTTTACTTTAATAAGGTAGAAATAGGAGAATGTTAAAATCTTTATATCCACTTATGGGGCTTTCTTCTCATTTGGGAAGGAAAAATATTTAAGACAGACAAATGGATGATTTAAACTTTCCATGGAACTGGGGACACAATGAAAGGCAAAGAGGAAGGGCTAAGAATCCATCAGATATTTTACCAAATTCTCTATCCTGGCAAGAATAATACCTATTTTAAAACTTTTCAAAATTAGGATCACCCATACTGGATGTTATTCAGGAGGGCAATCTCCCCTTTCTCCAAGAATACATGCTTAAATATCTGGCCTCAAAAAGGCAAAAATTGAATTATCTAACATTTTTTACGCTTCCATAGGATTGTTTCCTAAACGACTAAGTGAGGAATATGATTGATACATTTCAGATCAGGGCTGGGTTAAGCTCTTATACCTGCATTGCCTATACCCACCACCTTTAAAAGATGCTTAATATTGCCATTAACCAGAGAAAATACTTTACAAGTTCTGCATTGATCTCTCACAGGACACATATTTGTTCTTTGCTTTCCCTTCACTTATCCAGCAATGAAGCAATTGTACAGCTATGCAAGAATCTGTGCATACATATCTGTGCTTTGTTATACATTGTTATATTTGGGTTATCTCCAACGTGCATCGTCTCATAGTTACCCACAAAAAGGCAACGTGGGTCCTTATTCGGTATTTCTGTCCTATGCATCACACTGTAACAGACAACTCTTCTTGACTGAGCAATATGATTCCCGCTCTTCTTCTTAAATAAAAACCAGGAAGAATTATTTTTCAGGTGATGTGTCTTGGAGAAAGGAAAGGCCCAAAGTCATTAGGAAAACTTAACATTTACCCTTTCTTTCTTATTTAAAAAGATGTGGAATTTTTTAAAAAAGGAAGGAAGGAAGGAAGGAAGGAAGGAAGGAAGGAAGGAAGGAAG
>WNWU01000017.1:8892475-8953852 GCA_012654045.1 Ptyas mucosa | reverse complement strand
AAGGAAGGAAGGAAGGAAGGAAGGAAGGAAGGAAGGAAGGAAGGAAGATAAATATTGCTTTATATCAAGAGTCATCTGATACCCCCCACCCTCCACCCCACCCCCACACACTCTGTAGTCTCCTGGTTTCATATTAAGATAGCTGCCAGACCCTAATCCTCATGTATATTCTTTTGCACAGTTTACAGTACAAATTGCAAGGAGAAATGAGGATATATATTTTTCTTAGAGCAGCAATAGATCCTTTTTTCAAGTTAACTTTGATTACATTTGCCCTATATTTTAAAGTTGGTTGGCAGAAATTCTGACAACTGAAAGAAAAGTCGAAGTTATTTTTTTAACAACAATACACTGCCATACAATAATCTGGAAATCTAAAATTAAATATTTAATTAGAATTTTGATTTGCTTTTAAGATAGGTGGCATTGCACAGGCTATATTACAATCTTTTATACTTTTGTTTTGTTTTGCCCAAAAAATTACTGTATATTTTAAACAGGCCACTTTAATATTAATACATGTGTAATAGATTCAGAACTGAAAAAATCAGCTAAAGATGGTGCATTTTACAGTATTGGGAAAATTACAGGATTTTCTTTCTTTGTATTGTAAAAACATTTTTTTTAACAATTTACCTACATTAATCAAAAAGTACAGCATATTTAATAATTTTACAAATGTTTCATAAAAAATATATCTCTGTACAAAAAAGTTCTTTTGCACCTACTTCATGTCACAGCAGCATGAGGTGAAATGGCAGAATGGAGTACTGAGGATGAAAATTAGGTTGATGGTCATAATGCCAGCTTCCCCCTCCCCCTTCTTGAATGACAGCTTTTGTTTAGTTTACAAAATATATTACAGAAGAAAAAAAAATTATTGCAGCTAGCCTGGAGAAAGGCAAGATGGGTAATACAAGCAGATTTAAACAGCTTTGAAGCACATTACCTATTTTTTTTTTAAATTGTTCTTTCTTTTAGCGTGTTCATCTTTGCTTTATCATAATCAATCTGAGACTTCTTGGGGAAGAGTCAACTATAAATGCCTCATAGGAAAAAAAAATGCATTACTTGCTTTGGCATGAGAATACCACAACGACTGAGGGAACTTGGCTGTGTTTTCAAGTTGCTCTGCAGCTCAAGCCCTACTCAAGTGAATAGACTTTAGGTGGCACTTGAGGATCTGGGCTCTGAAAATAATGGAAGAAATGGAAGATCAAACGTGGTCAGTGCATACAATGTGACTGTAACAAAAACAGATGGAACACAAAAACTCTTTAGAGATAGGCACAGAGGTGACCCCCCCAAAAAAAGCCTTTCTACAAACCTATTTTTATTAGATAGATACACTGTACGTGCAAAACGAGCTGTTTCCTGCAGTTTCACCAGTATCAGTGGGCCTGCAGAAAGTTTAGTACCAACTCAAATGAAATATTTCCAACCGAAATGGTTTTGCCTGCATCAGGTAAAGTGTTGATGACTTCTAACTGTAGCATAAACAACCTTACTCTTTGTGATATAATTATACTTCACTGATACATGTGAAGCTTAGTCAAGATCTTAAACAAAGACATTATAAAAGAGAAAAACAAAAACAAAACAAAAAACAAAAAGCCAAACTATAATTCTAATTTCGTGATTCATTGTGGTCAGTGAATGCCACTCCATTAACTGGAATGTCCTCCCAATTCATTTCAATAGATGAAGCTCATCCAGTGGGCCTTCCCCGGTGCGGCTGACTTCAAAACAATGAATCAGGCTCCCCATAGAGAGGAGATATTTTGCATTTATCAGCACAGGTAGATCTCTGAATCAATGACACATGCTGATAACACTATTATAAAAATTTCCCTCTTCTTACGTTTTATCCAGACTTGGTAATAGTTAGAAAAAAATCAGTTATTTCTCTCCATGTTGTATGTATTTTTTTTTTAAAATAACTTTGGTTACTTTTGCCATCAGTATAATTTTAGATAAAGTGACTACAAAGGCAGCAGTGACAGTTTGACTTTCTCCAGTGGACAACAATACAAGACTTCAAGAAATATAGCTTGACACTGCTGCCCTTCCAGAGAATGCAAACATCTGTTGAAGATCATATAAAATTGTAAATGCACATGGCATATTCATAGGTTATCAGCATCTGAAGCAAAGCAATGCGTCTAGACATCTCCTAAGTTTATAAGAATAAACTTTAAAAAAAAAATCAAGTGGACAGCAAAATATATTGATATTGCTGATATCTTCCATCAAAACTATATAACATTTTCTATTTTGATCAGATTGCCTTGCAAACTTTTCTTGCCATATAACATAAAGTTATCATCTTTCCTGTTAACACTGAATTTTTGGTAATGTATTTAATCATTAACGTGTTCAACAAGAATTAAAAGCAAAGAAACCAACTTTGAGAGGGAGGGCGGACAAAATCACGGCCAAGGTCCAAACAGCTACTTTAGGCACCCAGGAATTTGGATTGCCAAGGGTTTTCTTCCACTTAACAACACAAAAGGAGGTCCTTGCAATATACTTAATTTAGTTTGAAAATCTGTTCCATTTTTCCATTTCAAAAATAATTTAATGTATCTTAGGGCTGTTACTTTACGTAAGCCCAATGTTCCTGAGGACATGAGGAGCTAATTGTGCAGCTGTTTAGAACCTGTCTTGTGTACTAACTTGAAGAAACTTTGGGGAAGAACAATCCTAAAAGCCTTTCTTTTCTTTTCTTTTCTTTTTCTTTCTTTTTTTCTTTCTTTCTTTCTCTTTCTTTCTTTCTTTCTTTCGGTCTGTCCTTCCTTCCTTCCTTCCTTCCTTCCTTCCTTCCTTCCTTCCTTCCTTCCTTCCTTCCTTCCTTCCTCTTTCCTTCCAAATAAGTGGTAACATATCTCATTATTGTCCCACTGAAGCTAAGAGAAATAATAGCAATGATTTATCCTGTAATAATATAAATAACAGTGCATAAGCACGTGTCCTTAAATCCATCAGGATGAATTAGGTATTTGCACATCATTGCATAACTGTCCAGAGAACTGCATGCAAGCTAAAATTGGATGTAACCAATGAGGTTGACTTAATTGATCAAAGTTGCAGTCAACATTTTGGGCAAGTTGAATCGTAATTGGACTTTAAACTATGAGATGGTGACCCTTTATTGCCCAGTACAATACAATGAGACTTCTATGCCTTGTTCTCACACTAATCTACTAAGCAAAGGAGTAGAGAGTAGCAAAGTCTGATTCCATCATACCTATTTGTCTAGGTATACTTAATCTTGTCCAACAGTGCTATAGATTCCTTATGCCAACGCCATTTGTGGCATCCACGCTGTAGGTCTGCCACATTGAATCAATGATATTTGTCAAAGGATTACATGATTCAAGAATCTGTCAATTATTTTTGTTGTAACCCAGCCCCCCTTTTGAGAGAGGGGGGAGAGGCTATGCTCATTTTATTATACTGAAAAATACCTCTAAATCTCAAACTTGCTCTGTCAAGCTGTATGATTACAAAAGCATTAAGCAGTATTGGTTAAAAATGTAGCAAACAAAACAATCCCACACAGAAACACACACAGACACACAGACACACACACCCATACAACCCATGGAAAAGGGTCATGGTTGCTCTGGGAAGTTGCTGTGTTGAATATGACTGAGCTCCGAGTTCTATGCCTCTGAAAGCATAATGGTACAGCAGAAATTCATGTCAGTGGAGGGGAAGAATAAAAGATGGAAAACAAATGCAAAAAAGGAAGACTGTTTTATGAGCACAAGGCTCACAGGCTTTATGAACTATTTAAAATAAATTACTATTCACATTTTGTACATGGCAAGCAGCAGAAGCTGCCTGACCCCCCTGCTGTTATACAGTATGACACTGACAGTAATGAATCACATCAGAGAAGAAACAATACTGGGATTAATGTTTAGTAGATATGGGACCCCTCTCTTCATAATCCATTTAATTATTCTTATTCCTAGCTCTGGTGTTTATATAAAAAAAACCCCAACCAACCAGAATATAGTCTCCTTCTGTTCATGAATTATCCTTGCAGGATTAAGTAAATGGATTGTTGTATAACATACATATTAGAAAAAAAAATGTCATGGAATGATTTACTGGATTTTTTTTAAAAAAAGGCCGAATGCTTATATACAATGTGTGTATAAACCCTGTATATTTGTTTTTTTTTTTTTAACCAGTATCTTACTCATTCATACCACACTAGTGCAAAAAATTGTGCATTAACATTTTGCAATACAACAGCTGACTGGGAAGTTTGTAGATTGCCTTCTACGTGAACATTTGAGATATACTGTACGGCTGTGTTGTGAACAAGGTCTCAATGGTAAAGCATTTCGGAGATGTGTGCAGGCCCCGAGGAAGTTTGTCGTCTTCTCCTTTGTCGTCTCCTTTGATTGGTTTTGTTTAAATCTCCTTCAGAGTGTTCTTATTCCTGGGGATAATTTATGGTGCTATTGTTTGTTATAGGTCCCAAGGGAGTGATCCGAGTGCCCAGAAGATTGCATTGAAAGGCATCCAGCCACATACAAATGTGAAAGTCTGAGGCATTTAAATATGACAGATGGATATGACTTGGCAGTCTTCCTTGAATGTGTGCCTTAATTTGGAGCAAATACAGCCAGGTATTTCAAATCCACCTTTGAGACAAAGACATCGCCTTAGTCTTGATTCCCCAGAAGACTGAGGTTCCAGCAAAAAAAGCCTTGCTGCATCTATGCCAGGAGATGTTAAAGATTGCAGCAGTGAAGTCAAGTGGAGAAGGGAAACTGGTATATGGCACCAAAGGAATTACTGCTTGTCCATCAGAGGTATGGCTATGAATCAGTCAAATTGGGCACTGAAGGCTATACCACTGTACAAACTGTGTTCAGAGTTGTGTCAAACCTCACAGCTTTTGCCTCTGTAGGCTTTAAGTTTGTATCATACATAGGATTTTCAAATGATGCCTGTCCATTGCTGTTTTCGTGTCCAGCATAACCATTGTACTGTACTTTTGGTCTTGTTCTGCAAGTGTAAAAAGGAAAAAAAGGAGAGAAAAAGATCTGAGATTCAACTGCTGGAAATGTGGCAGAAATATGATAATTTGCATACTCCTGTTACCTTTTGCCATTTCAAGGCATGATATTCAGAGAGTTGAATTGGAATTGGCTTAGTAAGCATGGAGCAGAATGGTAAAATAAACCCTAACCCAGTATTTCTCATATATTAAAACAAGTACTAAGATGGCTTGCCAGATTATTGTGGGATTCAATAAATTAATCTAAATTCTTATCTGACTTCTTTTCTAAGAAGTCAATGAAAAGGCTGGGTCCTAAAACCTGGAGAAAACAACCTTGTCCAATCTTTCTGTCTGAAGCCATAATACACCTTTTCTAAAATTACAGGAGCAATTTGGAGCATTATGACCCTAGGGCCATGATGGCAAACCCTCTCTGCAGGTATGCAAGCCGTCGCCCCAGCTCAGCTCTGCCACACATGCATGTGTGCCTCCTGCCAGCCAGTTGGATTTTTGGGTCTCTGCCATGCATGCGCAGGGTGCGGGACATATGTGCTGGGGTCGCATGCACATGTGTGGGGAGCAGAGCGCATGCAGGGGGTTGCACGTGCATGCGTGGGGGGTGGGGCACAGGGAGTCACGTGTGCCTTCAATTATGGGTGCACGCACTTGCGCTTTCGGCACTTGGTGCCAAAAAGGTTAACCATCACTGCCCTAGGGTTTCATCTGAGGAATGCTTTCCTTGGCAACTTTTTTGGCACATGCTAATACTGTTTTACCATACTCTACAACTTAGAATATGGTAATGGTTTTATTTATGTTTTGATGTTAAATCTGCTATTTTCTATGGTTAAAATCTTTGCTTTTGTTTCTCTTTTCTCATCCTACTCTAGTTACAGTTTCTGGAGGATAGCATAAAAACATTCTAAGGTAATTTTTGTTTTATTCACATCACTAAACTGAATGGATTTTCCTACCGCTTGATATGGGTTTTTGAGAGTGCAAAATAGTAACAAGAATAAATGTCAAATTCTTCAGCATTTTCCATGTGAAAAAGAATTGAACCAGGGCATGTATCTTGAAAATATGGTGACCAACATGACAAATTTGGAAACATGTTTCCTCCAGATAGAAAAAGAAAGAAGAGCTACAAAGACTGATAGACAAAGCATACTATCATTGCCATTCATAACATTCTCAATTACTATGTTAAGGGGAAAAAAACCTCCATCTTTAATACAGCTAGCTATTTCGCATACTAAATTGTAGGATGAAAATATTCCCATTTCTCTACTAGATTAATTATTTAGACTAATTGAGAGATGCAATCATAGATGCTGCCTAAAATAGAGTTTAACAGATGGGAATTGCTTTCTGGTAGGTTTTGAATGTTTTCATTCCATTCCTTAAGACTAAAAGCCTACTAAATTGCAAGAAACATCTTCAAGGTTATTTCCCATTTTTGTAATTGTGAAAATAGATTTCAGCAGGTAAAATGCTATAGCATTAAAAAAATATATCAGGGGGATTTACAGTACTTCTTTTTCATAAGCCAGTGCTAATGATGTACATAATAGTTTGCACTGTCACTTGTAATGCTAGCAACAGATTTGGGTAAATAAGCTTCAATCAGTAGCTGGCCACCAATGATAATGCAGTAGATGTAAATTAGCATCTGTCTTGGCTTGAGGACTGCATATAAAAAGGCATAAATTTGGCAAAACAATGTACACATAAACGTACATTTGGAAAAGCTGCACAAATATTAGAGCAGTACACATCATTTGAAGGGGCACTTCTGTAAGTATGCTGGCATGAACCAAATGCCTCTACTCAAATACAAGAAACAACTGCAACCTTAATAATGGTAAGCACACAGCTTCGTTAAAGATTTTTCCAGGTCACTTCTTCAAACCAACTTTGTTGCCCTGCAAAGCAAATGTATTATCAACACATGCTAGACCACCCAGGAAGTACTTGAAAAGAGCTATATGAAGACTTATAAACAAAGCATTGAATTGCAGGCAATCCTATTTCAATCGATCAGAATAGAGCTGGAAGAGACTTTGGAGGTCTTCTAGTTCAATCCCCTGTTCAAGCAGGAGATCCTATACCACCATTTCAGACCCTATACCATTTCAGCCCTTCTTGAAAACCTCCAGTGATGGAGCTCCCACAACTTCTGAAGGCAAGCTGTTTTGCTGGTTAATTGTCCTCACTCTTAGGAAGTTTCTCCTTAATTCCAGGTTGCTTCTCTCCTTGATTAGTTTCCATCATTTCTTGTCTTGCCTTCTGGTGCTTTGGACCCCCTCTTCTTTGTGGCAGCCCCCCAAGTACTGCATTATGCAGTTTATACTGCATATAAATAAATACAAATACTGCATTAATATGGATTTTATGCATATAAAATGCACATAAAGCCCAAGTGGAGCCTATTGGGAAGCTAATAAACAATTTGGAAAATAGCAAGCTCCCTGATTTGTAATAAAATCATCATCAACGTCAAATGTTTGGAAACAACTGATGTCAGTGAAAACATTAGAATGTTTATAAAAAAAAATAATGAAGCAGTGGAAGGCAAAATTACTGATTGGCTAGTCAACATTAGGAGAGGCATCATTCAAGATGACTCGTTATCATCCTTGTCATTACTATTTTGAATAAAACAAATCTTTGCCACCAAACAGCTAAAAATGCTAATAAAATCTCACATTTGATTTATACAAGTGATCTGAAACTTTATGGAAAAACAGAAATCGAAATCCAATCATTGACAAATATTCTAAATTTTTTTAGCAGCTATAGCAATGGAATTTGACCTAGACAAATATGCTATGGTAGCATTGAATCAAGGTAAACCCACAAAACAGTAAAGGAATTGAAATGCCAAATGGCCAAACCATCAGGAGTCATCAGGATGAAGCCTACAAGTATACAGCATTTTACAGTTAGATAACATCAAGCATATACAAGTTAAAAATATGATTGCTAAAGAATACATCTCAAAAGTGAGGGAAAATGCCAAAGGAAAAATTCGATGGTGGAAACACCATGAAAGCCATCAATACCTGTGATAAGATACACTGCTGGAATTATTAACTGGACACAAGCTGAACTGGACAATTTGGACCAAAAAGCAAGAAAGCTAATGACTATTCAATATGCACTACATTCCCATAGTGATATTGACAGATTTCTGCCCCACAGAAATAGAGGCAAAAGTTTACTTTAAGTCAAACTATTGAAGAAGGAAAGTATGCACTGAAGGATTATGTAAAAAGACAAGTTAAAAATTGGAACTCACTGTTTGTACGGGGGAAAAAAACCATGCATATTGAAATAATGTAATAAAAACACAAAGAGAACACTGGCAATGAAAAGCATAACATGGTCAATTTCTTCAAAAGAACAAAGGGGAAAATGGTTGAAGTACAATCTGGCAATGGCTTACAACTGGAACATTTTTTAAAAATGAGAAAGACTTGATTTTGGCTGCTCAAGAGCCCACTATTCAAACTAATGCAATCAAGGTCAGAACTGAAAAATTGTCAAATGATTCAAAGAACAGATTGTGCAAAGAAGCAGAAGAAACAGTAGATCTTATACTCAGTCTGGGAAAGAAGACTGCAAAAATAGATTATAAACAATGGCATAACCGAGTAGCCAAAATAATTCATTGGAATATCTGTAAAAATTATCATGTTCCAGTAATAAAAAATTGGTGAGATCATAAAGTTGAAAAAAATAGTTGAAAATGAGCAGGTTAAAATATTGTGGGATTTCCAAATACAAACTTTTTTAAAATGCTAAGCTACCTACTTAGGTCAGTAGGGCACTGTAGAAATGTGATGCTGTGATGAATAAATAACTAAATAAACTCATTACACACCAGATTTAGCTTTTTTAACTGCAGTTAAAAAGCAGAAAGAGTGGATAATTGTTGTGGCAATACCAGAAGATAGAAGAGAAAGAATTGGAGAAGATCACAAAGTTTCAAGATCTGAAAATCAGAATTGAAAGATGATGGCTTAAAATGGCTTTGGTGGTCCAAGTAGTTATTGGTAGACTGAATGCCTTACCCAAAAATTTGGACAGTACTTAGAAAATTGTGCATGGACAAAATTCCCATCTGTCAATTACAACAGGCCAACCTGGTTAGATCTGCACATATACTATGCCAATACATTACAACATCCTAGGCTTTTGGGATGAGGTCAATGTGTATGAAGGCAAACAGCAGCTAAAGAACTGAAGCTGTGATTTCACATTGTTGTATATATTAATGTGATATATGGACTTTTCAATATATAGAAACAGCAGAATAGAAGAAAAAGAACAGTACAAAATCACAAAAAATTGCACAAAAAATAAAGCCTGCAAATAAAAGTAGAACAATTGCAGCAAAAGAAAGCAAAAATAATACTGATAGGCACTTTGGTGCAATTCAAAAACACCTGGACCACTGCTAAAACCCCGTCAGCACTGACAAAATCATCCCTAAGTCATTGCAAAAGGCAGCTTTATCTGCCACAATTTACATCCTGCAATGATATCTTTAACATCATCAAATAACATCTGCCTATCTCAGGTCCTTGGAATGGTCTCAATAGAGGGAGAAACATGCCATATTCAGTCTAAACACCTGGTTGATTCATCCTTACTGAAAAATCATATATTTTGTGCCATTTTTGGTTAAGAAAACTATCTAAGTAAGAACTACCCAGTAATTTCAGAGAAGTAATTTGAGTTGCCTTGCAGGAAGGGGTGTCTTTCCCTGCCTAATGAAGGCAATGATAAAACCATTATTAAAGAATCTTTTTCTTGATTGAAAACTGCTGGGGAAAGTGAGTGACCACTCTAATTTCTCACCACTCCAGAGAAACATTCATTGGACCAACTCTATTGAGATTCAGCAATGACATGGGACTCAGATTACTCTGATCTTTGGTGGATGACATCTTCAAAGGAATTGGATGACAGAAATTTCCCTTAGCAAGACACATAGTTGACATCATTTTACAATAAATTCTATTGTATTTCCCAGTGTATCCATAATGGGATTCTCAGAGACTCCAAGCTCCTTTTTGTTCAGTAATCCATTCGTAGCCACATTAATGTTATGACAAAGAAATCAGAATATTGGAGTGAATTTCCATCAGTATGCAGATGACACCCTTATCAATTCCCTTTGCTAACAACTATAATGAAGCAATTGTTTGTCTTGGCCAATGCCCAAGTTTGATAACAAAGATGAACAACCTGCAATTAAAACCAGACCCAGGAGGATACTGTTGGTGAGTAGAAAATTGGCCTATAGAATTAGAGTTAAGCCTTTTTTGAATGGAGCTACATTGTCTGTGAAAGACCCATTCTCTAAATTGGAAATACTCCTGGATCCTCAAGTAATTTCTGAAGTGAGAAGGATGAGTTTGCACAATTCTATGCAACCTTAGTTATTTCTGAAATATTACTTTCCTTTAGATTATCCTAGAAAGATATCTGAAAACCTGAATTGGTGTAAACAATCTGCTAACTAATATTTGAAACTAAGAGGTCATGTCACTCATGCTGAAAGAGGACGCAGTGGGCCAGTGTCTTAATGATGCAGGAATGGTCTGCACTCCGGCAGTTTGAGCCCAACTCATGAGATAGAGCTTCCATAGCTTGATCCCTAGCTCCTGCCCATCCAGCAGTTGTAAAGCATGAAATATTGTAAGTAGATACACTTCAATGGGAAAAAATCAAGCTGCATTTGTGTGTGTGAAAAGAGCAGAAGCCGGCATTGGTCCTGCTCCATGTGAGGCAATGCAACACAAGGTGAGGCAAGGTGAGACCGGAAGAAGAGCTTGGAAGAGCCAACCTCCCGAGCATAGCTAGTCAGCTATTGTAAGCTCATTCACGCCCTGCTGTGCGTCATGGATACCACCCAAGCACCAAACAGAATGAACTAGCAATTTAGGCTGTCAGGACTGTATTGTATCTAGCATGCAGATTTCCCTGATATTGTATGCCATATGCTAAATAAATAAATAACCCATGTTGAACGAACAATGCTACTTAATGATTTTCACATTTAACATTAAATGGATCATAAGGTGTTTACTATACCTGTGTTTGTAGAGGTAAAATGCAAACCCTGATAATATTAGAGCAAAGAAGGGTACTAGGATGGCAGCTGCCACAGAACTGCTATTTGTACCATAGCTGTGATTGGAGTGATCGGCATCCACATTTAAAGGACCTGAAAGTTAAATAAAGGATCTTGTCAACACTGTATTTTCAGGAAAGTGTGTATGTGTGTATATAAAACTGACAGAGGGGAAATCTGAGAATCAGAGTTTCTTCACCCAGGTGTCCAAGAGGGGAACATCCTTTGAACTCTGTCCCCTAAAATAATTCTATTTTCATTATCCTAGGATCAAACAGTAAGATGCAAAACAATTTGGTATGGCCTATTAGAAATGCAAGAGATATATCAAATCCTTGGTAGATTTGAAACTGAAATTTATTTTCTTTTCATTTCAAAGACATGCAAAATTCAAAAGAACCTAAGTGATTTAAATGGCACAGAATGCTCTCCATCATCAAACGGAAACTTTAATAATTTGTAAAAGTATTTTAGGCTGCAATCAATGTAAGTAAGTCCCAGTGAACATAATTGGGGCTTACTTTTCAATAAACATGCATAGGATTGCATTGCTGAAGCACTAGGATAAAATCATCATCATATATTATCTATGCCTCATAAATATTTATATTGAGAGATTTTATATAAGCAATCTGCAGTTAGGTTGCAGTGGTATCAAAAATGAAATAGCTGCATCAAAAATGTTGAAATAGATACATAACATCACATTTTATTTAATATAGGTGAATTACAAATTTGTTAAGAATTCAGCAAAACAAATATTTGTTCTAATTGCTCGCTCACTGAATGAAGTAACATAATTTAATGGAAGTGACATACAATACACTATGGAGTGTTCAAAAGGCATTCTTACTTTCTCTTTGGAACATAAATTTTCCAAAATCTTTTCCATGTATATCACCTTGATAAGTAAAGACACCTCTTTCAAGCCCAGATGATACCTGAAACAGAAAGAATCTGCCTCAAACCAATTTGTTGACTGAATGAACTGATCCACAATTTGCAATGTTATTAATTTATCCATATTTCATATTATTCATTTACTTATCTATTCATTCAATTTCTATAGCTGTCCAACTCAACCATGCAACTCAAGATGACTGATAAATATAAAAATATTTAAATATTTTAAACAATCAGACTTTATTAATAATTGAAATGAAAGCATTATTGAAGCCATATATCTTTATATGTGTATTAACTGTTCTTGTACATGAGATATCTACACACACACACACACACACACACACACACACACAGATGATTTGAACAGTAGGTATGAGGGTAAAGTTCCTCTTCCGAAGCAGATGCTAGAAATTTACAAATCTTGCACATGCTTATGTTACATGTATTATTCAGTAATAGTTGATGGCTATATTTCATATCTTCCTCTAGCCCTTTCAGTGAAGGAAGAGAGATACAGAGGAAGAGAGGAAGGTAGGTAGGCACAGTGAAAAAAGGAAAAGTTTCATTTTTTTGCTCTCTCTTTTCTTGGCAGTGAGAACAATTAACCAGTGGAACAGCTGTCCTCCAGAAGTTGTGGGTGCTCCAACACTGAAGGTTTTTAAGAAGAGATTGGACAACTATTTCTTTAAAATGTTATATAAGGTCTCCTGCTTGAGCAGGGAATTGGACTGAAGGACCTCCAAGGTTCCTTCCAACTCTGTTATTCTTTCACAAACTTTTGGATGTTGTGTGAAAGTCTCTTTCTTTTGTTTTCCTTACTCTTATAGTATATGCATCCATGGCAGAAATACTTGAACATTTGCAACCTATTCAGATAGTCCTTGCTGAATGACCACAACTGGGACCATGACTGCTAAGTGAAAAATCACATAACTATGCCAGACTAATGATATCACTTCTGCTTTCATTGTTAAATGAGATATCACGGGACCACAACTTCTACTTCTAGGTTCTCCACTCATTCTTCTTGTTGGAAACTGTTTATGAAGCTCCCAAATGGCAATCATGGGATTATGGGATACTATGATGGCCATAAAGGCAAGGATTGGTTGCAAAGCTGGGCTTTTTTCGACCCTTGTACCTTTGAATGTTTGCTAAACAAGGCAGTCATTAAGCGAGTACTACCTGTCCCATTCTGAGGGATCCCCATTTTTCAATAAGGAGGAGCAATTGATATGTGATTGCTAATACCTTTCAATGTAATTTCATAATTTTATTGATAACAATTTTCAATGAAATGTGTAATATAATTAACAAATATGAGATATTTACAACTATGGCAATTCGAATCTCACCAGGCTCAAAGTTGACTCAACCTTCCATCCTTCCAGGGTTGATAAAATGAGGACCCAAATTCTTGCGGGCAATATGCTGACTTTGCAAACCGCTTAGAGAGTGCTGTAAAAGCACTCTGAAGTGGTATATAAGTCTAAGTGCTATTGCTATCTCTACTTGAAGCATTATAGCAGCTGCATCCTCTGGTAGACATCTCAAGGATGCTTCAAAAGCCAGTTTGCTTTTCTGATTGTTTCTTCCAGAAGAAGACTTTGCAAGTGTATGCACACAAATGTGCAGATCATTGAAGAAAAACTTTGAAGCAGCTACCCCGAGCCTTCCAGAGGACTTGGTTGCTTTCACACATTGAGAAAGGATGCTTCACTTGCATCAATGCATTTTCTGCCTTTAAATGATTTGCCCATCTCTCTCTTTTTTTTTGGGGGGGGGGGAAGGATCTCACATACAGGTAGTCCTCTATTTATAACCATTTTTTAGTGCTGTTGTAACCCTTTTAAGTTACAACAGCATTTTAAAAAGTGACCATTTTTCACACTTACGAACTTTGCAGCATCCCCATGGTCACATGTTCAGAATCTAAACTCTTGACAACTGCCATTGACAGTTTTATGACAGTTGCAGAATCTCGGGGACATGTGACTTTCTGACAAGCAAAGTCAACTGGGAAGCCAGATTCACTTAATAGCCAGATTGCTATTACCTTAACACTTGCAGTGATTCACTTAGTAACTGTGGCAAGAAAAGTCATAAAATGGGTCAAAACTCACTTAACACCTGTCTTGCTTAGCAACAGAAATTTTGGGCTCAATTGTGGGGGTACGTCGAGGACTACCTGTATAATATATATGCATTCATGTAAGATCCCACTCAAAGAAGGAAATTATATGGTATGCAATATTATATAAAATATAATTATATGTCTCATATTTAGTGACACTATTCAAACTGTTCAATACAGTTAACTTTTTTTTTTCAGAGATGTGTATTTACTTACATAGCCATCCAATGCCCACTTGTCGTTTTCAAGCTTGTTTACAAAACCTTCTTTAGGATTTTTAACATGATAGACTTTCAGAAGCAAATGAGCTTCTTCTTTCTTGTAAGTGCCTATAAAGGATTATTTGAAAGCAAGTTTATACAACCATATGTGTTCAGGAAATCTGTATGTGAAAATCAGTTTAATTACCCTTTCAACTTCATTTACATAAAATGAAGACTAATTAGTCGTTGCTATGCAAACGTGTAACAAGGCAAATAAAATCCCTACTTTGTTACAGTAAAGCTTCTAAACTAGACCATATGTTACCTGAATGTCATGGCAATGTTTTTATAACATACCCTAGTAAAGATGTGGCAATGATGAAATCAGCAGGACATATGACAATATTTTACTTAATGATTAGCCTATCACATATAATTCTGGCCTTCAAATATTACTTCAAATACAAGTCCTAATTTTCCCAAATTAAGTATGAACTGGATTTGTGAGTCAGTATTTTGGCACTGTCTTAACCACCGCTCCATAGAATGTTTTTCCTTTATTTCTAGCACTTCAGTAAAATATTTATTCCTTTGAAAGGGCAAATGTGGTACTTTCAAACTGAATATTGATTTACAAAAAGTACACATAATTTTAATTTAAATATACATTCAGAAACCTAGCTGTCATTCTAAATTTATGCTATTGAAAAGACAAGCTATTTTTAAAAAGTAATAATAAAAGTAGTTGCATATTAACCTGAAATTATTAATGGCCAACTGATGCTGAAACATTTTAAATATGACATATTTCACAGAAATGATTGCATTATCAGTAAAAAACAAACAAACCATGTTTTACCATTGTCATTAAAAGGGAATGATTCAAGATTAAAATGGGCTGCAGAGTACCAAAAGAAAATTATGACTATGTATACCCAAACCAAAATTCAAATGGAAATTGCAGATACTGAAAGTCATAATAAAGCTGAACTACAGACCTGAGTTCTATCTAAAAAACTAACTTAGTGTGTTAGGAAATCATAAAGTCCAAACTATAGCAATACAATTGTTAAAATTTAGTTTCCATTTGTTTTGTTTTGTTTTGATCAAGCATCTGATGATTTTGCCCACTTAATAGACACCTTTTCCAACATATGTATATAGGGTTCTGAAATAATACTGTATGTATATGATTAGGATTTGAAATAGCACATACAGGTAGTCCTCACTTAACAATCATTTGTTTAGTAACTCTTTGAAGTTACAACAACTCTAAAAAACATGACTTATGACCCATCCTCACACTTACACCTGTTGCAATAAATTCAGTGGGGAATATGTTAGGAGATTGCAAATCATGGTCATGTGAAGTATAAACACCTGTGTATGTTTCGTTTAACGACTGCATAAAGGACTGTTGGAACTGTCATCACTAAGTGGGGTGATTACATGATGTTTTGCTTAACAACTGCTTTGTTTAGCGATAGAATTTCCAGTCTCAATTAGGGTTGTTAAACAAGGACTACTGTATATCCATGAAATGTCCATGACCCTTTAATCAGCATACCATTTGGATAGCTTCAATGACAGATGTCCGGTTTTTAATCTCACCTGATAATTTAAGTTGCATGCTGGATGCATCAATGAAAGTAGCATTCACCTTACTGCTTGTAGCATTGAACCAGTCAACTGTAAGAGTTGCAACTTGTCTTTTCCCTAGATGCTCATAAAAACCCTTCCACAGTGAATTTATAAAAAATACATCGGAGGGAACTGAAGAAGAAATACAAAAGAAAATCACCTTGGTCTACAAACAGATGCCTTTTTTTTAATTCAACAAGTTATTCAATACATTATTATAGCTGGCACACACAGGTGGTTCCATAATTGGTAATACTTGTCAATCTGAAATATTAATATATCAATGATAATACTTCTGGTAAACCTTGATGAAGTTTAGGGTTTTTTCTGTTGTACCATGAATAATTTCAAATAAAAATAAACTAATTTCATGCATTGATTCCAAGTCTTTTCAGTTTCTTAATTTAAAACTCTGTTTTTCCCATTTTCACAGAATCTCCTCCCCAAAAAAGCACATGATTTTATATACACACAAGCACACACACACATTTTCCTATACATTTGTTACCCTGTATTCCTCTGAATACATAATTTTGCCCAATATACATATTTCTTTCCCCCCAAAAATTTCTCCATAATGAATGGATAGGTAGGAAAATGTCAAGTTAACTAAATTTGTTTTAAAATAAATTTCAAGAAACCACTCTCTCTCTCCTTATTTCAATCTCTTTTCCAGCTTTCCAAAAAAATTCGAGGAAATAGCTTTTTTAAAAAAAGTTTCTTTTTTAAAAAAGTACAGTGACATTGGTCATTGTAATGAAATGTTTTTGAAATAATGTATTGGAACAGTATTACATTTTTAGTTAAGAAAAGCATTCATCCATTAGAAAAAAAATAGCTCATGACAGTTTGGATGGATTCTTGACAAATGGTAGACATGGTTAAATCCCATTTATTTCATTGAGAATCATACAGAAAAATTGGATATTGGTGCACAGTTTAAAATTTTCATGAAGAATTAATGGGATGTCTGATTCTCATGCCTACAATAAGACAGTGTCCTCCATATTGGTTACTCTCACGGTAACTTTGTTGTTTAAAATATAGGGCAGCTTATTTGTCAGCCTCTTTTCCTCATGGTGGTAAGGTGGCTACAGATTCTTGGTTTTCTTTCATTATTTGGAAGACAAGCAAAAGCAAAACCTCTCAGTTAGGTGGACTGTAATGTAACATGGTATCAATTATATTGTGCAAATTAAGTATGATTTAATTTCAGATTTTAGTTTTGTTGATAGGTGAGAGAGACAGGAAGCACGTTTTGTTTAAAGAATAAAAAGACATATTGCACATTCAACACTGAAGACACACTGAAAGCATTGTAAGGTTATAACACCACTGAAAAGAATGCACAGGTAGCTGGATAATTATGAAACTAGTCTTGTGACATGAATTTTTCATTTTGTAGTGTTATGGGCTAATTAGCCCTCAGGCTGAAACATCTAGGTGAGAATTATATAAACATACTTGAGCAACTTAAATTCTTGTTCTGTCTTGGCATTGATATAAGTTTCACTGGTACTTGGGTAAGCTACAGTACAGAGAAAACTTCATTGGGCAATGAAAGTAAGTGCTACTAGTGTTGTTATTTTGTTTTGTGAGGGCCCACAGAGATTCCAAAGCTTACTCGACACTAAGAACTGTATAATAAATAAACAATAATACATAAAGTCTCTGAAATCTCTCAAAATTTTAGCATTTTCATATAAAATCTTTTTAGGTAAAAATAGTAGGATTGTTCAAATCACAAGCTCATAGGCATATTTTTTTTTAAAAAAATATTTAATTTCTATTTAATTTTGTGCAATTTTGTGTGGATGCCATCTATGCATACACCACAACACTTACAAGTACCATGTGTCAAGGAAGAAGGAAGGAAGATCTATGGGTGTTGTTAGACATCCTTTGGAATAAGAACAGTGGTGGGATTCAGCTAGTTCGCACCACTTCGGGAGAACTGGTTGTTAACTTTCTGAACAGTTTGGCAAACTGGTGGTTGGAAGAAATCATTAGGGCAGAGAACCGGTTGTTAAATTACTTGAATCCCACCACTGAATAAGAACATATTTAAAGTTAGTGTTTTGTTTTCTCATGTGACAGTTTTTAATCTGTGACAGGTTGAATCAGAATTCAAGAACTTCTGAAAAGTTGTTTTTGTTTAAGAAAAGTAAGGAAGAAGAGAATCCCAAAGACTACTGTGTTTCAAGAGGAAGGCCTGTTTATAGAATCAATGGTCACATTTAGAACTTAAATTTATTATCTTTCAATTTCAGATCCCAAATTTTAGTAGAAACTTTCCATTTTCAAATCAAGTCCTGGCTGATTTTCACATAACTGTCACATGGTATTTTTCTCTGGGAATCCTGTAAATCCTCCTCTGAGGCCAAGGTTATGAATTTGAAAGTTAAGCAAATCCAGGAGAAGCTGAAATTTAAAACTTGAACAAATTAAAATATGCAGCATTATGAAATGAATTTGATTTTTTAAATATATTTGCTTTTCTCTAGCATACTATTTATAAGATGGGAACAGAATAATTTTTACATACGACATCTGTGGTGTTGTTTAACTCCTACTTTTATGATAAGGCTCTCCATTATAGTACATTGTCTGATATAAAGCAATAGTCTCTCTAGATTCTAATATATAATGTACGGATCTTTTAAAATCTAGTTCTAGATTTTAGCTTCTAGCAATTAGTTTCTAGTTCTAGAACTAATGCCATCTAGTTTTATGATGATAAAACTATGCATTGGCTGTGCAACTAGAGAATGCATGGGGAAACCCCGTGATTGAAGATATTCTGTCTATCTGTCTACCAAGCAAACTGTACATGCAAAGACAGCACACCTTTTTGTTATGCATTAAAATGGCCTAATTTATTTCAGGCTTCTGAACATGCCAGAAAAGGGGGCCATTGTTTTAAGAGTTGTATTAATATTAAATACGGTGTGTGTGGGGGGGTTCTCTTTAACATGGAATTATCTTTTTTTCAAGCTTGCAAGGGGATGGGAAAAAGATCTGTTTGTATTTATTTATTTATTTATTTATTTATTTATTTATTTATTGGTTCGATTTATATGCCACCCTTCTCTGGAGACTCAGGGCGGCTTACAATGCGTTAAGCAATAGCCTTCATACTTTTGTATATACCTGCTTAGTAGGGCTTTCGCCCCCCCACCCCCAGCGATGTTCTTTTTTATACAAAGTCAGCTTATTGCCCCCACAATCCGGGTCCTCATTTTACCTACCTCGGAAGGATGGAAGGCTGACTCAACCTTGAGCTTGGTGAGATTTGAACTTGCAGTAATTGCAGGCAGCTGGCAGCTAAGTGCTACTTAACAGCACTTTAGTCTGCTGCACCACCAAGGCTCTTATTAATAAGTAGTGAAGAGGTGCACAATGTGCATGTATGAGGTTCAGAATATTTTTTGAAATAACTTTTTAATCACTTACAGCTCTATATATCATAACAGAATAACAGAATTAGAAGGGACCTTGAATGTCTTCTAGTCCAGCCCCTGCTTGACCCTATATCATTATGGACAAATGGTTGCCCAATCTCTTCTTAAAAACCTCAGTGTTGGTGCACTGAATGCAACCCATTCCACTGATTAATTGTTCTTATTGTCAAGAAATTTCTCTTTAGTTCTAGTTGGATCTCTCTTTGGTAAGTTTCCATCCCTTACTTCTTGTCTTGCCCTCAGGTACTTTGGAGAATAGGTGGTCGCCCTCTTCTTTTTGATATTCAAATATTGGAAGACTGCTATCATGTTACCTCTGATCCTTCTCTTCATTAGACTACTCATACTTAATTCTCGCAACTCTTCATCGTATGTTTTAGCCTCTAACTCTCTAATCATCATTGTTATTTTTCTCTGGACTCTTTCTAGAGTCTCAGTATCTTGTTTATATCGCAGTGACCAAAATTGGACGCAGTGTTCCAAGTGTGGTCTTACTAAAGCAGTATCAAGCTGTACTAACAGAGTACATTATTTTGACACTCTGTTAATGCCACCCAGGACTGTATTGGCTTTTTTTGGCAGCTGCAAGCAACTGCTTTCTCACTCTTAAGTGGTTTTTTGCTAGCACTCCTAGATCCCTTTCATATTCCTTCCAAACAGAAAGGTTGCATAAAGTGGCAGAGATGGGCCTCCAGACCCCATTCACAAGTTTTGTATGTGTGTGGGTAATGAAAATATCTCTAAATAATGCCAAAATAATGGGTACCTTTTTTTAAAAAAGTGCAGTTTCAGACAATTGACCTTATATTTCAGTATTTAGGTAAATTTTTATATCAGTATGAAGTGTTCTGATAAAGGCTAGAAGTATTTTTATTGTATGAGAAACTGCAGAAGAATTTAAGGTGCTTAGTTCTAAAACTGTTCTCGTATACAAACCTGGTGTTTTAGTTACTGTCTCATTAACTTCTCTCACTCCTTTACCTACAAGTAAAAAGACAAATTATCATTTTTATGAACATATTCTTAATTGTTGATACATAATGCTTGACTGAGGCAATTGTGTGTTTTCTGATACACCTATTATTTATGGTAGACATAGCTAAAATCTGTATTACATATTCAACCAGATATAGTTTTGTATACTTATCAGAAAAAAATAAAACTTTCAGGACTCCAAAGTTTGCATTGTGGCAAGTTTGCTGACGGTGGGGAAAATTGCTGCTCTCGTTTCTAAAAAAAAATAATGTTTATATCAGCCACAGTGCTGTAACAGAGAGCCTTAAACTAGTAATGATGAAGGTGTACATGTATGTCTTTATACACATTGAAAAACTATAATTAAATTCTATTAAACTAATGACATAATTATAAGCCAGAAACAGCCAGGACTATGATCATATTTCTTACTATGCACCAGTGGTTGGAAAACCTCTTGGTTATAGTACCATATAACAAACAATTCAAGTTTGCTGCACTACATATGCAAATCTTTTATCTTGGAATGCATCTCCTGCTAATCTAGTAGCAGCATAATTTGATGCATTTTAACTCACAATGGCCAATGACCTGTGCTTAGGAATGTAGACTATGATTAGGTAGGAAAGAGGACTTCCTGAAGTGCAACAAGGAAAAATAGGCAGGCATTCAGGAAATAGTCCTGCCTTATCATGTTCCTATTTGGAAAGGGCCAGCATTTTAAGCACAGTAATAAACAAAAAGAAACAACAGCTACCTTTAAAGTTTTGAATCCAGAAAGCATAGAGCTATAAAGAGCAATTCTCATCAAATCTCCCTTTTTGCTTATATGTTAATTTCTACTTTTAAAAAAAATACATATAGATTTATAGGAAAGCTTGTTTGTTTCTCATTAGGTGAAAAACATGCAACTTCATATTTATTTTACAAGTGGATTTCTTGCAGATGTTCAGAGGAAATTTATTTACATATTGAACTTGTATTATATGCACATCAAAGACTAAAAGACACACATGAAAAACTAAGACAGTGACATAGAGATTAGCAATGTATGTGTTGCATTAAGACTCAGCAACCTATACGTCCTGAATCCTTAACTCTCACCAGATGCAGTAGAGCAGCATGTTACTTTAACACATCTAGAAAGCTGTAGATTGCTCATTCTTAGCTCACTGCAAATAAAGTTTTCGCATTGTAGTACATGATGGCTACTTATTTCTCATCCTTCTATAAAAGGGAGACCACATGAAGACTTTTAGATTATCCAGCTCACCTATAGGAACCTATAGCAAGCAATATCAAGAGCTGTGGTGATATCCTTCTGAAGCAAGCTGGGCTTTACCGTAGTGGATTGGAGCATGATTGTTATATGATTCTCGACAAGCCAACAGTTACAAGTAAAAAGCTATTTTCTTCCATAAATGGAGACATACAATCAGTTTTGAGAGAGAGATATTCTAAAAGTGGTCTAAGCTACAAGTCAAGGCAGCAGAATTAGATCCCCCTTTCTTCAAAGAAGAATGTTTCCATTATTAGGCCTATAGCACTAAAAGACATTAGGAAGGAAGCATGAGTGAACACAAACCAACATATGAGACTTTAGGATGTTGTTTGACAATAAAATCTCCTGCTTACCATCTTAGAGGAAGAATACACATGCTTAAAAGATACATAAAATGACATGTTTATTAATTAGAAATGCAAATGAATAAAACCTATTTTGGAAAATGGACTATTCAGGAAAGTAGAGGTAAAGTTTAAAAAAGAACATAAATAGTGCCCTGCTGCCTATGTCATCCACCAATCTCTTCTCACATTAACCAACAAACTACACAAGGAAGCCCCAGCAGATGCCTTCAGAGGCAGTCACACTACCATTAAGGCCATTAAGGCCATTAAGGCCAATAGCCACTGATTTCCATGAATTTATCCAGCATTTTGGAAGCCAGCCAAACTATTATCTGACATTCATTTTCTGTTAGCAAATTCTAAAGTTTAATTAAAAGTTCTGTATTTTTTTTTCTTTTTGTCTAAGGATGGTTCCAGGATTCAACTTCCTAGGTAATCTCTGGTTCTATTATTTTGGGAAGGTGAAATCATATTAATCTTGTCCACTTTATCCACATTGTGCACAATTTTATACATCTCAAATCATGTGCCCTCATTCACCTTCTTTCTAGACTAAAATGTCCCAAATGTTCCAGCCTTTCCTCATACAGAAGCTGTTCCATCTCAGTTGCCCTTTTCTGAACTATATCATATATTCCAATATTCCAGAGGTGTTCACACTGTTGATTTATATCAAGGGCATTGCAATGTTGGCATCTCTATTTTCAATATCATTTCTAATTATTCCTAACAAGCTTTTGGCCTTTTTACAGCAGATGCACACCCTGTTGAAACCATCATTGAAATGTTTACCATTACTCCAAGAGCTCTTCCCTCATCAATCACTGTTATTTCTGATGTAATTAGTTTGTATAAGTAGTTAATATTTTGGCTCCAACGTGCATTATTTTATCCTTGTTAATATTGAATGTCATTTGACATTTTGATGCCCAGTTCCCTATTGTGCAGAGATACTTATTGCTTTTGCCACTCTCAACAGTTTGGTGTCACCGCCAAACTTGGCTAGACCACTGATCATGCCCAATTCCAGAACTTTTATAAATACTTTTACAAAGTATCAGTCCCCAGACAAAAGGCAAAGAAAAAGAATTGATTCTCTTATTTCAATGATTGTTTGGGGGGGGGTGGACAGGGGGGAAACTCTTTTAAGTTTGAATTTTAGCTCCTCCTCTTTCTCAGGGGCTGGAACAGGAAGTCAAGTAGCTAGCCCAAGCTAGAAAAACCCTCAGAAACTTCACCAAGCATATGGATAAACCTCCTTCAAAATTTCATATTTAACTCCTTCTCTTCATCGTTCTTTTTTATGGACAATTTCTACCCAAATTTCCCTGGCTAGAAAACTTTCTGTTTCACTTCTCCTCTGATCAGCTCCAGGCAGCAGCCCTAGCAACCTCTTGGCCTTAATAGACTTAATTATGCATGATACATGTATGTCTATGAGTATAATTCTGAAGTAATGCCGTTTGATAAAAAAAGCCACCTCAAGATCTTGAGGAGTAACTTTGAGGAGACTGTTAAAGAAGACAGACTGACCAAAAGAAAAAAAAATCCAGAAAAATAGATTCAGAAAAGGCAAGTAAAAGTTATGAGATAAATTGCCTACTTCCCTCAGTTAACATCCACAAACCATTCCCCAACCAATTTAAGAGGAAGAGAGTGAGGCCTACAACTACCACCAAATTTAAGACACATAACCCAAGACAGGTTATTAAATTGATGCCTTAATTGCAATTTACTGAACATAATTATCAGTACTTTTTAAAAGCAAAGATATATTAAATTCTTTATTCAGTTGAATGTGTACTTTGCTTCCCCCTTCTTCCTACTCCTATTACATAAATCCTAGTTCCTGTTCCTTATAATTCAATTTTGTTCAGTTGTTTTCCACTCATTCCAACTCTGCCTTCAGGAACTTGATGGAGCAGTGGCATAATACATAGTTTTAGTCAGAATGGGACAATTCACCATGGACTACTTGCTTACAGGACAACTCATCATGGACAATTTAACAATTCAATTTAATTATTTAAAATAAAAAAATATATTTTCTGTCATTCACATTTCCTTTTTTCCCCTCCTTTTGCATCCTTTATAAATGATTCTATTCCACTATTCCTTTGATATTAGTGTAACTATTGTCTTACAGTGAGTTCTCATGGCAAGATGACCGTGATGAGTTGTCCAATGGTGAGTTGGCCACGGCAAATTGGCCATGGCAAGTTAGCTGAGGTGAGTTGGCTGTGGCAAGTTGGCCGTAGTGAATTGTTATAGACTCTAGTTAGTATCAACTTTCCTCTTTCCCATTTGAGAATTTAAGATTCATAGTTGCAAATAATAGATGGTTTGTGGAAAGTATTACTAGAATTACAAATGTGGTAGCTCTGATTTGCAACTTGTCTATTAATGATAAGAAAAGATAAATCATTTGTTCTGAGCATAGTATTTACACCATCTTCATCTTGTGGATAAAATCAATCATGTCTGCTGAGGCTTTTTCCATGTTCAAGGATGAATCAAGATTTTTTTTCCACCGGCATCAAAATGCCACAAACATTCCTTTCTTATTATAAATGTAAAGACTTGAAGTAGAAACAAACATGTAGGCAACATTTATTGCCAAAAGGAGCAAATTTTTTATTTCCATAAGAAATTAGGATAACTTTATATATTGGCAGTTGTCCTTGAATCAATAACATTTTTTATTAGATTTATATTCTGGCTTTTATTCAGAAACTTATAGGCATACAGTACATTTCCCTCCTCCTATTCATCTTTACAACAATCATGTGAAAAATGTTCAAACGAGATACGGACTGTTCCAAAGTCACTTAGTAACCTACCTCTCCCACTGCTAGTCTAACATCTTAACTCTGACACTCTACTGGATAAATTAAACAATCCTTCTATTTGTTAGTATTAACTTTTATAATTATAAAGCCTGTACATCTGGGCAATTATTTATAGTGCTTCCTTGAAATTCCATCTAACCCTCATGTTTTCTTAATTGGCAATATTAATACCTGATACTGAAAGGAATCTGCTTGCACCTTTTCCAATTAACAAATGTTATTAAAAAAACAGAAGCTGCCTGCCTTCTAATAAAACATGTTAATCTGAGAGACATGAGCTATATGAGATACATCTAAATTGCTTCCTTTCACTTTTTCTAATTTCAAGATTATTAATACAAAGGAAGAGGAAAGGGACAACCTACATTCATAGATTATTTTGCAAAATTGCTGACTGATGTGATCAAGATTTCTATCTGCTTAGTATCCACAAAATATCTTAAACAATCATACTTTCTCAGCATGGAGAAACTTTCAATAACTAAAGCAAAGTGAAAGACATAATTCCTCTTCAGAATTTGCCTTATTTCTAAAACTATTTGTATACTTTGATCACCTCTCCATCAACATAGTACTATTTTTTGTAAAATATCAGCAAATAAAATTCCCCCTTTCCCCCTTGTTTCTCCTTGCTGAGCAGAAATTTTAGTAAGTCAACATTTCACTAGTGGTGCTTCTGGAGGTAGCAACAGAAAACAAGAGGGAGTGCTACCCTTGGAATCTAAGCAACTCCAAGATGTCTCAACAGCTCATGACACTCTGCCAAAGTTTCCCATGAGGTGGCCTGTCCAACAGATGAATACCTATTATATGTTTGTATTGCAGAATATTTAAATAATATTGATAAGTTAATATTATATAAATTAAGTTAATATTTAGATATTAATTTCTATCTTTAATATAGAAGACATTATTTGTTCTCATTATTTTATGTCTCTATGTCTCAGGAAGATAAGATATAATATGATTATAATATGATGAGAGAGAGAGAGAGAGAGAGATTTTAAACATTTTAAATAAATTAGAAATGGACCTCTATTAAACTTTACCATTAATTTATCAGTGACTTACTTTTACAAACAGGTGATTTTCCTGTCCATTTCATGTCTGGTTTACATGTCCGGTGTTCTGATCCACCAGCAAGAAAAAATCCCGGCTGACACGTATATACCAGAGTGTAGCCTAGTGTAGGTAGATCTATTGCTTTTACATCTACATTCGCTGGCGTCTCTGGCTGTCTGCAACCATGAGCTGAAAAAGTTTTAAAAGCTATTGAAATACTCTAAAAAAACAGCAGAAATTAGACCATTTGTAGGATAAGTGACAAACATTTTATTACTTTACACTTTTGCTTGGGAAAACATATTATTAGCATATTGTTGTTATGTATTTCTCTATGTTGTTAATAAAGAAACAATGTAAGAGAAATGTGAAAAAGCTGAAACTGAATGTGTTGTGACACACCGCATAGTCCTTGTACATGATGCATGGACAATCATTAGGAGGTAACAAGGAAAAACCAGGCTGCTTAACTGCAGTTATAGCTCTTGGAGTGGCCGTCTGTGCTTCCACAAACAGGCTTATTATTCTTTTGAAAACATTCTGAACCAACGTTTTTCTGGTGGTCCTTGACTGCTCCATCCTACCGTACATGCCTGAAGAAGCTGCCTAAATTCCTTGAGCAAACACCTCCCCACCCATCCCCAGGCAATAGGAGAATCACGCAAAAGAAAGGCTATTTAAAGAATTATAGTTACAGGCAAGCAACCTGTTTTCCTTTATTGTGGTCTCTTGTATCACCTACAAGAAAGACTAGCAAAGTATGCTGAGGCAATTAATGAAGCAAGCATCAAAGCAACCTGGATAGTGAGGCAGGAAGAGGGTGCAAAGATTGATGGCTGGGACCAGTTATGTCTTATAAAGCTATTGTCCAATCAGAAAGGTCCCACATGGAATGAAATGTATTAATCTTTCTTAAACAGATAATTCTCTCTGAAGAAACCGACAATCTTTGCTGTGAAAAACTATAAAGTAGAAGCAGCAGCATTTGTGTAAAGTTCACCAAGTAGCTAAGAATTGGAGTAGACTTTAATGAAGTCTACTCATTAAAGATGAAAATGTATCAGTAAAATGGTATCATAGTATAGTGAAAAGTGGAATCATGAATAGGAAGCTAATACAGGAGTACAATATTTCCTTGCTCTTATGGAATACTATACATAATGGATCAATTCTGAAAGTTCTCTACTCACTTGCACAGTGTGGTATAGGATTTTTTTTAAAGAGAAGCCAGCTTCATCATCAAAAGGCATAAAATGGATGAGACACTAGAAATATTCCCCCAAAATTGTACTGGCATTATGGAAGCCTTCTAAAAATTACTTTTAAAATAGTTTGAATATACAGTATTGAGTTCGGTTGAAGTATGGAAAGCACTAATCACTGCTAAGTAAATTTTTAAAGAGATGGAAGATTTCAAATGCTGAATTTAAAGAGCTGATAAAATCTCAAACCAGTCATTAATGATAGAAGAGAGAAATGAAATAGGAAAAAAAGCAAAGGCTTTCACTAGCCTCAAATTCCATATTGATGTTTTCTCTACAGCTCTAAAAATAGGCTTTGCCTCTTATGTTGTGTGCAACCCAGTCAATCTGCCATACTATGATCCACTGAGTCCAAATCTCAGCATAGCATAGAACTCCTTGGTGCATTATGTGCAGCATGACTAGTTGTGATTGTCTCTCATTTCACTCATGTGATAATTCTACTTTGCAGAGTTAACTGTTTGACTTCTGGGAGCTATTTATGTTGGTTTTCACCCATAAAGCCCTACATGGCTTGGAGTCTGAATATATATGGTACCTTCTTTTTCTGATTTTTCTGCCCATCCTGTAAGATCTGGAAGGGCAGGTATATTTCTGTTCCCATCAACAAGGCAATGTCTGCTTCTGGATGAAAGAAGTGCATTACTGCAGTCACCCCTACTCTTTGGAATAGCACTGTCCCTGAATTTCATTTGGTCCTAGCTCTTCAGGAAAGCTCTGAAGATTTTGCTGTTATAACAAACCCTGGAACAGGGTGCTTTATGAACCCACTGGTATATATATTGTTTCTCCAGGGTAGGTGTTTAACATTTGCTTATTGTTTGCTTAAAGCAGGATTAGACTGCTTTAAATTGTTCTTAGTCTTTGTACAATGCTTTGGCAACTGATATTAGTTAAATACAATAATAAGCTAACTTCTGAGAAGCAAGATGTGCAGTAAAAATAATGTGTATAATAGTCTTCCTGAGAAGATGTTGGATGCCCAAAACCTGACCAAAGGGGAAAAAATGCTTTTAATGCCTGTAATTCTGTTGCTACTTAGGAACTGGTCAGCTGATGGATGTTGAATCTGGAAGCCGTTGTCTCTCTTAAAGGATGGCAGTTTGTTCATATTGGATTCAATCAACCAAAGTCCCATAAAATGGGCCAGATTTCCCAATTTACAAGCTCATTGGCTTTGATGTGGAAGAGCCAGTCTTTACTCAAAGCCATGTTTTAAATTATATGGCTAGCCACTGGGGTGCAATCTAAATCAGGCAGCAGCTGGCTCCGATGATCATAGCAACAGGTTATATTGGCAGAAATGCACAAGAGGTGCCATGAAATTTATCCCCAGAAAAACATAACTTGATGTATACACTAAAGATGACTTTTTTTTCCTCATAAAGACAAGAAATGTCCAGTTCTTTCCCCACTGAATACTTGGGTACCCAGATCATCCTGCCTCTACTTTTTTTTATTTTCTGCAGGACCCTAGCTTGCCTCTTCTCCCTTCCCTCAGGTCTGATTACCTTCCTGTCCAAGAAGCTCAGAGGAAAACTAATCTAATATATAGCTGCTGTATGCTATGAAGCATAGAGGCCAGTCAAGGAATAAAAGAAAGTCTCATCATTTTTTCTATAAAACTTAAGAGATAAATCTCCCAATGTAGAAAACCTACATCTCATTGAATGCCTGCTATTATTTGGTATCAACTATCAAGGATGTTTATACCATCAATATAGCATAGGATAACTTAATGATCCTCCATTTGATTATTTCCTCATCAGGAAAACAGTCGCAGTATATGGCTGTTCTAGGCCCATGGGGTGTATTCTTTAGCAATGGTTAGATGAGATCTAAGTGCTTCAAATCTGAGATTGATATCTCAACTACTTCTCCACTGTTACAATTGCACTGTGTTACGCGACATTTGTCTGACCAATGTAACTGAAATAGAAGGTTTTCTGCAATTTAATACTGATATCTTCAATCATTTAGACTGCCTTTTCACCTTGCTACTTGGATAGCTGAACCAATATGAATGATTGCCTTATATCTGGTTTATGAAGCAACAATGACTTAAGCCAACTGGGATGGCCTTCAATCAAACAGAAAGACAAAGATTGCCTATCTGAGGATGGCAGCTTATTGACATGATTAACCCATTTTCTAAAGCTGGCCTTCAAGGCCATAGAAATAAGCAATAGGATTGGCAGAAAACAATCCACTGAAACATTAAAAAAAACATCAATGAGAATCATGAAAACAATCAACAATACAATGGAAAACATAATTGAAATAAGTCGACTATTAGTCTACTCTCATAATAAAATAAAACATTCCCAGCCACAGTTAAAAAGAATTCAGATAAATAAATTCTAAATCCTTCTAGCATGCACAGTGGGTGGGAGCATTCACGGACTAAAAAAACAATTCAGTTCAAGAATATTCATGTGTGTGAATTACAGAGATTACAAAGAAGAAACTAAAGTATTTTGCAAATTAGGCAGTGATCCATAATGTTATTTGGGGATCTGTTTTCTCTCTGCCCATTTCAAATATGATTTATCTGCTAAATATATTTATTATGAACTACTAAAAATAAGTTTCCACTATGTTACATTGCTATGGCTGCACTGTAACAATGTTTTTCCCTTTGTAAACATTTCATTTGAAATAAGATAAGCAACTAAGTTTAATTTTGTTTTCCATCAAAGTACTTTCTAAATATGCATTTTGATGGCTTCTAACTGACAGGAAATCCCAAAACACTGGATGACATTCATTTCTCAGGATAAAAGATGCAGATAAATTGGCACTGAATCTTTGGATATAAAGCAAAATTGGGGAAGTAAAGCAAATATTTTACTGACAAAAAAGACACCTTTGTTGCAACTGCATAGCTATATATTCACAACTTTATCTCCCCCCTCATTATTTTATCAACATGCACTTGTATGTTAATATAAGGGGAGAGAAAGGAAAAAATTGGAAGCAAACAAAAGCTGGGAAACCACAATGGAAACATGTACTGATGATAATAATAAGCAGACATTGCTTGGGAGATTATCATGGAAAATATGTGGTCACTAAGAGTCAGTAAGTTGACAATAGATAATCAATTGGGAGACTTTTTAAGATTTTATCTTCAAAGGAAAGATACCTAGAATTCAGAATTTCCAAATCTAGAGAGTCATAAAGATGATTAGACTTGGAAAAGCTGAAATCTAAGAAATGTAGAGCAGTCACTGATTCTTTCGTTAAAAGAATTATAGGCCATGTGGTTTACACTGTATGTAAATATCCTGCCACCCTTCCCCAACCCCCCCCCACCAGGATTCTTTCAGATCCATTGGAATATATTAGGCAAATCAGTTTGTAGGTAATATCAAATATTATAAAAATGAATAATATCTTGCTTAAAAAAACTCAACATATTAGTGACTGCTTTGTTTTACTTACGAATACATTCAGGTTGTATGCCACTCCAAGTTAAATTTGAAAGACAAGTTCTTGTAGTAGAGCCCTGAATATGATAACCCTTTCTACATCTGAAGAAGACCCTGCTCCCTACCTGAAAAATAAAAAGGAGAAATTATGACAAATTGTTAAAAACAAATTATTTTTCTTTTTTAAAAAACAATGTTTTAAGTTTTTAACTAAACTACTTAAACTTTCTATATAATGAACGGGTGCCTTTCTCTCCACTGCATGTTTAGAGTAAGAGGTCTGCAGTAAGGAATAGACAAATGATGTTTGAATCAAAAGTCTGTCACAACATAATTATAACAAATAATCAACTCCCTTGTATTCAACATATAGTTTTTTCTCCTTCTTCTCTCCTTTCTTGGGGTGGGGGTTGTACTTGGCAGAATAAAGATCAGTAGTTTCATCTTAAGAAGGCTAAGTAATTATAATGGAAATTTAAAAATACTTTCTTCAAAATCAATGGGCTTAACAAAAAAAAATGATGGCAAAACTACCCCTTCCATCATACAGGCAAAGCTCATGGTGTTGTCCTATCATTTTAAATAATGATATATGATAGGAATCAACAGCCTAGAAGAAGCACATTGTCTTCTTAATCGCTCTAAGATCTTTGCAAAGTTATTGTAATAGATTTTAATGAATTTATGCATCTGCAGAAAGATAATTCTGTTGTTTATTTAATCAATGCCAATTTCTTGGTCTATAACTCTGATATTACTTGGGGGAAAATGTGCTTTTACATTTTGATTAGGAATGTTGCAATATAGCTTTACATTTAAATTTCCCACTGAATTAATGGAGAAGACATCATGAAAATGATGGAACAGGCATTTCAAAATGTACTGATGGACAAATGTGATATTTACCTTCAGTCACAATCTATGTTATTACAAGTATGAAAGTATGCAGCCGTATCTCTATTTCCTCTATTATTTACAATATTTGTTCAACATGATTTTGTATGCTCTTTTTCCTAATGTATGATCTGCAGTTTTCTCTTATGCACAAATTTAGCTAGATTTTTATATTTCAAGATAAATTACATTTGGATGAGTGCATTGGAAAACTCTGAGAAAGATGTTAACTAAAGAATTACTGAGATACAGTTCACACATTAGATGGCAAACCACAAATTAGGTCTGTTCATTTTGATATTTCAGTTAAGCGAAGTTCTCCTTATTCCCAATAAAAATGATAAAGAATTTTAAATGCTGATGAAGCAAAGACTAAGATGGCAAAAGATGTAGTTTTCTAGGGAAATCAAAATTGGTCACCCTAAACTATTTAATGACAACCAATTTGGTGTTAATGGTGAAAACAAGAGTTTAAAAATAGGGAGACTATGAGTTGTAGCCCCATTTTAGGCATAAAGATAGTGAGTGACCTTGGATTGGCCACTGTCTCTCAGTCTAAAAAAAAAGTAATGGCAAACCACTTCTGTAAATTTTGCTGATGCCAGGAATCAAAGGAATAAAAAAACATACAAATACAAATACTCAAAATACAATAGCAAAAATAAACCCTGAACAATACCTCATAACCCGTGGAGCTATTCTGGATTCCATAATGTGGTGTTCCAGGGTCTGGGCAACTGTTATGAGCAGGATCTATAGTTGAAAACATATGAGGTATGAAATGGATTAGTAGATTCTAAAGAATAAGGTCATTTTAAAAATTATTTCCAAATTTTGAAAGAATATGTGTACTTTCAAACCATGACTGTAATAAAAAGTGTATTTAATAAAGTGATAACAGATAGTGGGTTGAATGGAAAATTAAAGTTATATCTCTTAATTAATTCTAGACACACTTTGTACTGAATCAAGGACATCAAGCATTATGTAAGCATATAATGTAGAAGGAAAGTATTGGGATCAGATCACAGAAATTAATTGCTTTCTTTATAAATCTCTAAACCCTACCAAACTGTTTTGAAGCAAATCTCAAATCCTCCTGTTATGCACAATGTCTAGGTCAGGTCCAGCATGGACAAAGGGACAGACTCACTTATAAAATCACTTATGTTAGCCTGATCAACACTCAGATCAGATTTAGGGAATACAGGGAAGATTGTAGCAAGATATGGGAAATAGGCTTCCTTCAATAGTACTCAATACTATGCTGCATTTATTGTATTGATCCCTTTGAACATTTGACCACTCTTTTAATTCTAGTGGCATAAAATCTGTACATATATTTACAGGTGTCTTTAAACAAAACTTTTGTATGTGTAGGCATAGGATATTGTAATCAAAACTACTTACTCTTTAATTATTCTTTAAAACTTGATTATGAATGAAACATTGAGGTTATTGGGGAAACAGGTTATTTTTTGCTATGTGAACATGTAGGCTTCATACCACCGTAACTAGAATAAGTATTAAAGTTTAGATCAAGTTCTGTTTCTCTGGGTACCATGACCAATACATATTTTCATTTTATTTATTAAACTTATGTGCTGCCTATCTCACCTAGAGGATGACAGAGGAAACTGGGGAATCCAGCAGCGAGTTCCCCACTGG
Organism: Ptyas mucosa; assembly: GCA_012654045.1. NCBI lineage: Eukaryota > Metazoa > Chordata > Lepidosauria > Squamata > Colubridae > Ptyas > Ptyas mucosa. The sequence goes on along the minus strand of WNWU01000017.1, from coordinate 8,920,569 downwards.
AGGAAAGAGAGGCAGTGACTGCCAGTTTCCCCTGTTATGCTCTGCTCCATTTTATTAGGGCATTCATGAAGGCATCTATTCAGGAGGCATGCAGGTTTACAGAAGGAAGAATTAGGAAAGAATCACTGTCAGTCTCACATTGTTAGTAGAACCCTATTGAGGTCAAATTCCTGAACAACTTCAACAACAATATTAATGATGCTATTATTAAAAAAAATAAAGGCAACAAAATGGCAGTGCCTTTCAGCTGTAACAAAATGTACATGTATTTAATAAAAGTAGACTTTTAAAAAAAAGGGGGGGGGAAATGTTCTGAACCTGTGGTGATTTCATCAGTACATATTCTAGTCAATGTTAAGGAAGAGTTTTGTAATATGATGATTATTCCAATAAAAGAGAATATTTGTAGCTAAAGGTTGAACTGTGGGGCCTTTGGTGCTCTCCGAGCTTGGTTGTTTTCTTGCAGATGTTTCATTAGCCAGCTAGATAACAAAAACAGTTCTAAGAGAGGGATTTCCTCTCTGTTTATACACAGGTGGCTTGCCCTGTCAGTGTTGATGGGAGTGTTTTTGGTGATTCCTTAATTCGGCTGTTGTTGACTGAATTGGTAATTGGTATATGATGATTATTATTATGGGATCTAGCAACAGGAATGCCAATCATAAATAATTATGAAGGATGGCCCAGGGGACAAGGTATTCTGAATCCTTTAAGAGAAAGAAGGAAATACAATTCGGGGTACAAAGGAACACTAAATATTCTTATGTACAAAAGTTCTTCATATACTTATTTATAGTAATGGTGATATTTTAGTAGTTTCTAGTAATTTACAAGGCACGGTATTTGCAATCTCATGAAGTAGAATTAGGATACAGTACACTACTGCATTTTTGTTTGATTTTCAGTTCAATCAGTCACTGGGATATATAATGGACTTATTTACAAAGCAAATCTTAAAGGCTTCAGCAGTCAGGAGGCTGGGAGCCTAACACAAGGATTTTTTTAAATAAAGTACTTGAACAATCAAGGGACTTTTAGCTTCATCAGCAGTTTGACTAGGCATCTGCTAATGGGAAAATAAAACAATTTTCCTCCAGCAGAAAATAATAATATATTTTTTAAAAAATACCTGTAGGCCTGCCTTGAAGCTATAGCAGTTGAAAAGGAGAGAGGGCCATTTTTGAGGAAGTGCTGTTTACAAAGGATTATTATAAAACATTTTGTCTTAGAATATTTAATTAAAGTTAAGATTTACTTCAACATTACCTCCCTGTGAGAATGAATCTCCAAATATTTGCGTGATTTGCTACTACCCTTAAACAGCTTGCCTATAAATCAAAGAAATGCTATAGCACGATTATAGCCCTTTTGTCGTGAGTCCAATCAACCACAGCCAGTTTATTATGGTAAAGAGAAATGTGTGCCATACAACCCTCCTGAGACTATATAACATCTCATACTGCAGGTGGACATTTTAATGTTTGAATCTCTCCTGTGAGGGAATATGCAAAATCTTCCCCTCCTGCCACCATAAGATTTTAAAACATTAAAATTAATTGATGTGATGATCTTAAGAATATCTTTCTAACAGTATAGTAATTTAACTAAATACCATGGAATTTCCCTACAGAAAACCAAGAGGGTTTGAAGCAATTTGATAAATCCGAACAAGGCTAGTTAGTCTTGGACATTTTCTGACCTCAAACACAAGGTTATGTACGCTGTTTTCTTATGTTTTTTAGGTCACTCATTGACTATGGAAGCCCAAAAATTCTCTACTCAGTTTGCCTCCCCCTTTATAAGCATTTCTTCCTGCACCCTTATTTTTGTCTTCTTTGCCTTGCCCAAGAATAAGGGGAAGTATGTCCCTTCTATGTAGCTTAGCTCCTCAACAATCTATATTCTTCCACAACTTCCACAAGAGACTGTTTCTACAATTAGAGCTTTTTTAAAAAGTGGGATGACTCCATAATTCCTATATGTACAGAGATTGCTGAAAAAAATAATTAGGTAAATTTGATAAACATCTCTACACAGCAATCAATGGAAATATAAGGATTGAGATTGGGGACATTTTGATCAGCTATCTGCAACATTTCCTCTCTCTCTCTCTTGGATAGGATATTCTATTCTTTGCCATATAAATACCATATAGTAATTGTTGGCCAGTTTCAACAACTGAAACCTCTTTACTGGATATCACTGTGTGTTTTAATACTTAATACATAAATACTTTGAACAATAACTAAAACTACACAGCAATCATATTTTGTTCTTTTCCCTTTTTTTTAGCTCTTTAGCATTTCAGTGCTGCATTAGTGAAGTGAGCTGCTCTTGAATAGATTAATATGGTTACTAAATACTGCTGTTTTATAGAGATAAATGTGAGAAGCAAAAATCAGATTCTTTTCAACCTAATGAAGCTATTTCAGATGGAGAAGAATATGGCTTCAAAAGAATTGTGCACTTTTGATTCCTTTAAGCTGAGAATTAATTCAACAGTGCCAAAATACAAATCAACACCTAGCTATCGAGATGAGATCATCTAAATATTATATACAGGACTGAGTGATTTCTGTATTATTTGTGATATGTAGGAGACAGTCACACTGCTTTGTCTTATACTGATAGCTGGCTGAATTTTGTCATTACTAGGCAGGTACGCAAGAGGGGCGATAGCATGGTTAAGAAACACAATTTGGGGAAATGATTAAGTTGAAGCAAAAGGAGGTGAGCCTGGAAAAAAAGTCTGATATTCTGGGAAGAGAGCTTGGCTAAAAATAAAAAGAAAGAAAGGAAATGGGAATGAAACAACTCTGAATGCCATGGAATTATAATGTGCTAAAATAAGTGATGAATAATAAATAGACAATAGCACATAGGTTCCATTTCGGGTCTTAATGCATTACCGTAATGTGAACATAACCCCCTATTCAGATATCCATTTGATTGCATAATTGCTGAAAATATGGGAAGGAATGGAAATGATCTGGATCCAAAAAGACCCCCTGTTCATTTGGCCTCATCTTCATTATTTTCCAAACTTGTACTTTTGAGTAGTACATTCTTAAAGGTGATCAGATGAAAAAAATTATTTGTGAACAAACAAATTTGAACAGAGTGTTCACATATTGTTCATCAACAGGGAAATTTGAAAAATGAGTGGCCAGGACAAAAGTAGCACAGGACATCAGAGTCATTTCTAGGATGTGTTGCCCCATCCTGTAAAACATCGTCAGTTGCCACTCATTTGGGGTGGGTAGGCACCTGAAGAGAGACTGATGTAAGAATCCTTCTCAAGTCAGATTTGAGTACTACCACAGCTTTCCAGTGATTCTGTATCTGGTACTCTACTGGCTGGAGCAATTTCTTAAGGTTGTTTTAGAGAAATTCCTACCATTTGTCACATATGTAACTGATGTATTTACCACTAACAGTGTTTCATCATTTAATTAAAATAAATATGTCACAAAGGTAACATTCTCTGAAGCAAATTTTAACATTTTAGTTATATCTGCTTAGCAACAGAGTTGTAATAATGAATGATGTGCAAATGTTTAAATGGAACTGCAGGAAAACCTCTGAAACTTGGGGTTTTAATATCAATAGAGAATACAAGGGACATACTTTTTATACCCTCTTAATAGGATGAAAGTTACATCTGATCAAAATCAGTCTATGTTTACTAGAAATTTCATATTCATATTGGAAAGAAGATACTAGTAGAGTAGCATTACATTTTGTTCCTTTAGCAGCAGGCAAAGATGCATCGACTATGCACAAAAAAGAACCATTAATAAAACTGGGTGATAGAAGATCACCATGCAAATACGATCAACCATTGTTCCACATTTGTTGCCTTTTTAAATAGTTCTCTAAATCCCTTCCAAATAACTTACTCAATTTGTTTCTTTTTTTGCTGCTCAACGGTAACAAATAAATGAATAAATTACCAATGCATGTGGGCTGAATTCCACTCCATGTACCATCAGCTTGGCAAAGTCTCCTTGAAGATCCTATTAATAACAAAGATGGCCTGCACTGGAAAGTGACTTCAGATCTGTACGTGAAACTTTTACCATTGAGTCTCCCATTAGCTGGAACGCCAGGCTCTCCACAAAAGACAGCTGTTACACAGAAGGAATATTAATACAGATCTCAAAGAAGAAGAAATAGACAAGAGACTCATTTGTTGATTCATGAAAAAAAGAACTACACTATTTAACTTGTATCAGTTAACTTGTATGAACTTGTAACAGTTCATTCTTGAGTTAGATGGATGCTAAATTATTTTCAAGACTAAAAAAATGAAAAAAGAATCCACGAGAAATGGGAATCACAAGGCTTAATACAGCTATATCTGTGGAGGAAGTGGACATATGGTGAGTACATTATGGACAGCATGGGGGTTGGAACATGAAAAAACTATAAAAATCAATCAATCAAAGTTTTCCATTGAGATTTTTCCCTTATGGATTTAGATACCAAAACAACTTCCTGACAAGCTGTGAAAAGTTATGTTGCCCAAATCATCAGAAAGATCTGATTTTCTAGGTTTGCCCAGAACATCCTAGATAGTTAAATAATGACCTTTGGTGGTTTCATAACAAATTATAAGTTACCTTTAAAAATGTTTTCAATCAATATGTTTGGGTAACAGAAAGCAGTCTTGTTTTCATAAATGTTTGCAGAAACTTTGCAGAAATAGATCAATATATATTCAGAAGGCTTTCGTATGTGTGTATGAATAATCCAATACAGATAATGCATATCTATATGCATTATTTCATCAAGATCTCTTGTATATATTTCAATTAAAAATAAATAATGATTTTGATACATAGAGGATGTTTCGAGCCCTATTCCATTAAAATGAATTATTTTGGACAATTTAAGGATTTTCCACCTATAAACATCAATCAATAAAAGTTTACTGTGTCATTACTGGAATTCTGTACAGATTCTGTACAGATTGCAAAGATTAGCAATCTAACTATTGATTTAGCTAATTATCCAGACCTGTAGCAATACAGGAAGTTTCTCTCCTGCAGCCAAAGATTTATGATGCTTCTATTCATCCCCCCATGCCCAATTGCTAGTATGTTAGTTATAACCGCTTTCCCAATGAAAAAACAAATATAGTGAGGAAAGAATGGGGCAAGCAGGCCATTGCTAGTTGTTGGCTGTGTACCATCTCCCTAGCCAAGTGGAAGAATGGCTGGTTGATATCATGTAAGCTAGCAGTATTAGGACAAAAGCAGAATCTATACCAAAAGAAAAAAGGGGTAAGGTGTACAAGGTAGGGTGGCTGTATAGAAATAGCCAGAGGTGATAGACAGAAAAAAGATAATTTTATCCAGGAATGTGTTTTAATTGCAACCAAAATATATTTAGCTCTTGGGAGGATCTAAATTCAAAAACACACCTTTTTGTAACATAGCCAAAAGTGAACTCCACATTCAGTATTTTGAATATTGCATGGAATTTCAAAGTGAAAGAGTTAATTATAATTTCAGTTCCCAGCTGTAATTCATTTGCATTAATGAGAAATTGCTGTCCTGCCTGCTTTTACCTTGTACACAATATTTAGTTCCTGTTGACTCCCGGTAACTCCTGCTATCTCCTCAGCCATAAGTGTGCACCATTACAATAGGAAACAGTAGGTATATTTAAAAATCTTAATATAATCTTAATGAACTTACGTAGGCATTGTGGAATTTCTCCCCTCCATACTCCTCTACCTTCACATGAAAGGATAGCAGAATTGGAAAGGTGATACCCATCAGCACAGCTGTAACTTATACTTGATCCCCAGTGGAAATCAGATCCTTCCACCTTTCCATACAGGACCTGGGGAGGTGGCCCACAGGTAATAACTATCAGATTTAAAAGAGAAAACATAGTAAAGTATTTAAAGATGATTCAGAATGGGAGTACAAATACATTTGATAATCTGTTGTAGTTGTATGCTCTTTCTATTCTGTGTTTTTGTACATTTCATTGAAAGGATTGCTCCTCATTTGCATCATGCATGACAGCAACTCTTATCCTTGTTATGGACATACAATGGAAGAAGCAGTTGCTTTGGGATGGATCTAGTAAAACAGCTCTGCTCCATTGCCCAGAGCAAGGAGACACTATTTATTTCTTAAATTGGTATCCAATCTTTCTATTCATGACATACTGTGTTGAAAAAATTACATGTTATAAAAGATAAAAATAAAGAATGTTATGAAATTATGGGTGGAATATAATTTTTCTGGATGCGTTTTCTCCAAATGAAAAGTGTAGAACTTTATTCCTCTTCCTGATTCCTATATGATAATATTGGCTCAAAAAGCTCTACTTGTATTTTTTAAAATCAAATATATATACTGAACACTGTTGGCATGCCCAGGAGATAAATGGTGAAGCATGATAAAATGGAGCTTCAGTATCTCCTTGTTATTTACTGAAATAGTAAAAGGGTAAAGAAATGTGAATTTGGGGATTGGGGAAGGAATAATACAAAGTATCATAAGAATATTTTTCTCAGGAAACTTTAAGAGTTATTTTGTAGTTGGAATAAATGGTGAAGGATAGTTAAAATAAAGAGTTATTTTGGAAGTAATTTAACATAAAAAATAAGAAAAAACTTACTATAAGAAATAGTAGATATCACATAGACATTTTTGAATTCCAAACTAGTTAATAATATAAAGAGATATAAATCTTCCATCTATGCTTAGGCAGTGAGAAATTATGTTAAATCTTCTAAGCAATTTTCACTCTTTGTTCTTTGTAAGAACTTGCAGTTTCGGTATTTCTATATCTATTTCATTCTGTATTTTTTCTTCAATTTTCCTGCTTCAACCATTTCAACCATTATCAACTGAAGCTTCATTTCATGGCCTCAGTTCACTATAAAATTGAATAAGCCTCAATATCAAAACCCAATCTATGACCCAACTAGGTCCAAATATGATTAGTTGATCGTAATCCTGGGAATAAACTACAATACCCTGTCTACTATATATCAACCTTAGCAATTACCAGACCCTTAATGGAAATACATAAAAACTTTCCAACAGAGCTTAGGTTGATACTTTACTAGGTGCTCATTGCAGATAGTGGTAGTTGATAAGATACAAGATATTTTCAAAAATGTTTTGAAAATATACCACTTGTATCATTCTTTCCCCATTCCCAAAATTTGCATTTGAATAAATAAACTCAATTTAGCTGATGAAATTTAGCTTTTTTTTCTCATATATATTTCCCCAGTATCTTACTTATACAAAGAAAATATTTATTTGTGATTAAATTTGGAACACCTCTTAATACCTAGATTAATCTTGGAATTATATTCATTTTTAATAAGATTAATATAATTAACTTATAAACTTCATGGAATTTTGTTCCATCTATTTAATATCTAAGCAATGTTCTATAAAATGTAACATTTAATTTCAGATCAAAATAATTTATTTTGAGTTTACTGGACAAAGAAAGTATTTGAAAAGATGGACATCAAATATTCTCTAGTGATCATGTACAAAATTTGAGGTGTTGCAAACTTATGCTTTGGTCCTATGAGATAATGATATCCCTTTGGAATAATCTTTTTAAAAAATAAATATATAATAGAGAAGATATATATAAATATACAATAGGAAGATTGGTAGTGTTACCGATGCAGATATTCTGTTCAATTATATCCCCAAAGTTGGAATTTGATAATTTGTGAAAAATTATGGTTGTGTTCAGCTTGTACTGAGGTTGCTAAATGTTTTTGAGAAACTGGAAAAGTACTAATATTCCTCTTATTAAGTATTAGCTTTAAAAGATGTGTGACTTTATCTACTAATTAAAAATAAGTCAATATTTTTTTTTGTATAGATTTTATGATATTTCATAATTATACACAATCATTAATTATTTTTCCCTTAAGGTAGATTTAGAAAGTTTGACATTTTATTAATATGTGACATATTGACATGTTTCTCCCTTTTCTGTTTACTGTTTTGCTTTTGTAGTTTTTCTGGAATCTATTTCCTGGATTTTTGTATTTTGTAATTTTTCTATTTCTTTCTATAAAACATTAAGGAATAAAAAGCAATATATTTTTCAATATATATGTATATAAAGCAGGAATTGATAACTGGGAAGTTTAGAATAATACTAAATGGGTAAGAAACTTATGATGATATAACCTGCAATCTTTTCTCCAATGTCAGGACTTTAGGGCTGGGTAACCTGTTATGCCTCATCTCCTTTCTGAACCTTGGGCACTGTGGACAATTGTCCACAATAGGCCTTTCACTCAAGCATCCTGGATTAAGAAAGAAGATAGCTGTAGGTGGGAATTTACAAATGTAGCATTATCATTTATGGAATGAGACCTACATACCCAAAGACTCAAGATAGTTTATACTTTCTCTAACTTGTCCTCACTGAAAACCAATATCAAGAACAAAGACTGTTGATTCAAGAGACATTTTCTTTAGCTTTGCAGATAAAATGTGAAGAGTCTGCCAAAGCAGTAGAAGAGAAAAGAAACTGAAAGATGAAACTAACTCATGTCTATCTAAGTAATGGCTTCTACACTAGAATATTCTGATTATAGCTTACTGACTATCTCACCTATCCTGAGAAAGTTGATCAATCATCATTTAATAATATAATTTTAGTAGTAAGAAGGGTTATGGTGTGTAGAGTACACTGAAGTACTATAAAATATTATATTCTTTAGACCCACAGTTCACTGAATAAAGAGAATGCCTTCTTGCCATAATATGTTGGCTAATCCTGGGATCCAAGATATAGTGACCTCTCAAAATAAACTGCTGGTGTCATTTGTAGGAGAGAGACCTTAATTTAATCCTTTAGTCCAGGGGTGAAATGTAAAATTTGTTACTATCGGTTCTGTGGGCGTGGCTTGGTGGGGGGGGTAATGTGACTGGGTGGCCATGGCCAACTTTTTTTTTTTAACTTTTCAAAGCATTTTTTCTAATGCTTTGAAAAGCCTCTGCCAATCAGGAAACTCAGCTGGGATCGTCAGAGAGGCTTTTTAAAAAATACCTCTCTGCCAATCAGGAAACTCAGCTGGGATCGTCAGAGACTTTTCAAAGCATTTTTTTTACCACCTCTTCGGCCAAGAGGTTGCAGAAAAAAATGCTTTGAAAAGCCTCTGACGATCCCAGCTGAGCTGCGCGATCATCAGAGGCTTTTTTTTTTAACCTTTAAAAGCATTTTTTCGTCGGAAGAGGTTGTAGAAAAAAAGTAAAAAAAGAAGCCTTTGATGAGCCTGTGACTCAGCTGGGCATGGTGGGGGGGGGGGGTGCAGGGATCTTTGCTACAGGTTCTCCAAACCACCCGCCACCATTGCTACCGGATCGGGTGATCCAGTCTGAACCGGGGGCATTTCACCCCTGCTTTAGTCTTAATGTTGGAGAGTTAATTTTATTCTCATTGTTCTGAATTTAGCTGATTGTGCAGTTTTAACTTAAAACTATGTACCACTTCACATTTGTTATTGACTGATTGTGGTATTATAAATACTAGAAACATCTGTATCACTTGCTTCTAAAATCTACTTAAATTTTGTTTCACAGGAACTTGGAGGAATGAGTTGACTCTTCATGATGTAGTGGCAAGATAGTTATATTTCCTTTTCTAAATTCACCTGGCCTTTAAATGTTTTGTAAACTGCATCATACTCTTTCCCAATGTAAGGATAGTAAATGACATGCTTTTTCTTCAATAACAGAAAAGACAAGTAGGCAAATTCTTTCTTTATTAATAAACTATTACAACCATTTCGTAACTATTTCCATTTCCTTGAGTCAATAAAAACCCATAACAATATATTAAAAGCTTTCCACTTAAATTTACTTTACCACCTTCTTTTGCAATTATATTTGTATTTTGGTCTGTGACCGCAAATAAAAGTTATTATATATAAATTTACTTTAAAATTATTAAAGGTAATGCTCCTTACAAATATGACGCTTTAATTCTATTCAGGCAATGGTAGAATAATATTTACATGCCAATTAAAGCCCAAACCTTTACAGATGGGTTTACTGTGGTTCCAAGTTCCGTCTTTGGTACAGCGGATGGTGGATGCTCCAAGAAGTTCCATCAGGTAGCCTGGATTGCACTGATAGGTTATTGTCTTATTAAATGAGAAATCATTTCCAAACTGAATGCCATTTGCCAATTCACCTGGATCTCCACAACTGATCACTAGTTAGGAAACAACAAGAAAGTTTTCTTTTTGAAGAAACAGTATCCTACAGCAAATATGCTTACATACATAATAGATATCATTAGAAATCTGCTAGTACAACTGTGTAATTTAAATTCATATTCAAGCAGCCCCATGCTGAAACACAACCTTTAAACCAAGGGAATTTTAAAACAGCCTCTCTGTGAATATGTCTACATAGTAGAGATGAATCCTGATGGAACGTAAATATAATCAAGGACCCCTGTCATGAAAATGGAGCTTCTAACCTGTGTTACAGCAATGTCACTGATTTAGGAGCATAGATGGACTGCAAAGTGGAAACTTGGATTGAAAAATGAAACTATACTATTGAAAAGGATGTAAGGATCTAAATAAAACATAATGTAGATTACATTTAGTAAAAAAAAAAACCTAGTATACTAAACTGAAAACTGTGTGTGCCATTATATAATACTTGCAGGTAAGACCAACATGTTGAACAGATTAATTTACATAATAACATAGATCTCCTTCTGGCAAAATAAATCTGATAGCATAGTTTAATTTCTGGAAGTATAGGTAGTCCTTGACTTATGACCACAATTGAACCCAGCATTTTTGTTGCTAAGTAAAACATTTGTTAAGTGAATTAGTAATATTCATAAAATTCATGCATAAATAATCATAATATTCATGAATAAGTGATATTAATTTATGACCTTTCTTGCCACAGTTGTTAAATGAATCACTGCAGTTGTTAAATTAGTAAATCTGTAGTAAATTAGTAGTTAAATAAGTGAATCTGGCTTCTCTATTGACTTGGCTTGTCAGAAGGTCACAAAAGGGGACCACATAGGCCAAGGACAGTGTAACCATCATAAATATGAATCAGTTGCCAAGCGTCTGAATTTTGATCACACAACCATGGGGAAGTTGCAGTGGTCACAAGTGTGAAAAATGGTCATAAGTCACTTTTTTCAGTGTTGTCGTAACTTCAAACGGTCACTAAATGAACTGATGTAAGTGGAGGACTACCTATAAATGCAATCTATGTTTATGTGTCTTAGAGTATAGGATATATAAAGCTAGAGCAATCTAACATTGAGCACCTAAGCAAACTCACTAAATTTTATGTGATTTCATTGGGACTTCCATCCAAGTGAACATGATAACAAACTTAACTTATCATGCTTTCTCTTTCCAAACACTTTCCATGCAAATGTTATTTTTAATATTTAAGTATATTGTTAACAGGGTATCAATATCCAACCTGTACAGTCTGGGGCATTGCCAGTCCATGTCCCATTGGCTGTACAATGGCGAGTTGTCAGGCCAGAAGTTTTGTAACCTTCCCAACAGGCATAGATAACTGAGCTGGAAAACGAAATCCCATCACTATAGATTATCTTGCCATTGGCAGGTGTTCCAGGATTTCCACAAGATACAGCTGTCGAAAGTGAAGATGGCAGGAGAAGCAAAAGAAAGTAAACTTATTTTCTATTAGAAGTGCATACATTTAAAAATCTGAAAAACAATTATTTTCTATTGTTTGCAGTCATTAATGGGTCTACAGTATACATGAATAAAAATAATGTTTGGATTGGGCTAATATAATCATAATAACTACCGGTAATTAGTTACAGATGAAAGTGATCTTCTACATAGATTTGGAAACATGAAGCACAAAGCAAAAAAATAACAGTGGGTTTATTCAGAACACTAGAATATTTTCCACTTTTAAAATTTGCATACATGCACACACAGAAACACACACACACACACAGCCGCACATCATGGTTTGGTTCCCAGGATATATCCTAGAAATGGATAGAGTAATTTTCCATTGTTGAATCAATACTCAGTGTTTAAGTTTGAAGGAACAATAGTTCTTATTAAAATAAGCTCAGATTCTTTGCAATGTTTTTTCACATGATTATTTTCAGACATACAGCAGCTTCCTTCTGATGCTGTATAACTCCTAATCAAACAATTTCCAATTTAGGAAGAGTTAGAACTCTAGTCTATTGTCTCAAGAGTATGCTTCATAATTTCACCACCAATATTTCTGCTGTGGTAAAACAAATGACAGGAGGGAAAATGCATTTTGTTCCCAATTATATTTCTTCTAAGAAAAGGCTAAAACAAAATCATTTAACAACAATGCCGAGTCAAAAGGAAACATGCCAATGTTAGGGAGAGGGTTGGATGAAGATTTGAGGAAACAAATTCATCTGAGAGAAATGGACAATGGCTATCGTGTGGATCCAAATGTAATTCTGGATTTTTTGTTTAATTAATGATGTCTAGAAATGATATATATTTTCACAAGAGACTTTGCAATGCACACTATTGTACCATATGTGAAAATGTTCAGATAAATAGTATTTAACTACTACACATCAATTCAACAGATGAAGGAACTGAGGAATATTTTACTGGTAGGAAAGAAGTTATAAGAAGATGGATTGCTGACCAGAAAGGAGAACAGGTGCTTGTAATAAATTAAAATAAAAGAGGGCATAATAATTTCTATACGTGGGGTGAATGTATACTAAGATACTTTTGGGAAGGGGAAAAAAAGGTGAGTGAAGGACAAAATCTGAATCCAGAGCAAAAGTTCCCTTCAGCTCACATTTCTATTAATTGTCTTTAGCGTTCTCTTATTCTATTTCATTATCTTAAGGCAAATGCTTTAACAATGCCCATCAGCAATGTTAATTAGACAAGATTTGTTTTTCATTTACCCGTACCAGCAATTTGTAGCTACATTCAACTTGCAAAGCATTGTCAAAGCAGCCTTGCTTGGAATAGTGTGACTACTGGTTGTCTTTTGTTTTCCTAGCTTGAAAGGATGCGAGTTTGATAACATACAGCACTGGCTCATTCAGAAACTTTCCATTAGATTAACAAACAACAAGAAACATAGTACAGGTAGTTCTTGCTTAATGGCCACAATTGGAACCAGCAATTCTGTTACTAAGTGACAAGGTTGTTCAGCAAGACATCTACTGCCTGATTTTCCATTGCTTCTTAGAAGCTGGCTATGAAGTGCAAAAATGGTGATCACAAGACCTCAGTAATAATAAATAAATAAATAAACAAACAAACAAACAAATAAATAAATAAATTGTTGTCATTGTACGTGTATACACAGTATTCCCATACAACGAAATTCACTTAATATCCAAAGACCAGGTCCAACACACATAACAATCCCGAAACACACTTCCACCCACCACAATTCTCCACCCCTAAACCACCCAAACATCCACACAACAGACCAAGTAATACTGTCCAACAGCTCACTGATGGTGGCCCTTTAGTTCATTGTTGAGTGCAATTATAGCTCTGGGATAAAAACTATTCAGAAAACGTGTGGTCCGAGTTTTAATTGTTCTGTATCTTCTGCCAGAAGGCAACAGTCCAAAAAGATTGTAAGCAGGATGGGAAGAGTAAAGGCATAAAGGTGCACCAGCTGTGAATCAAGCCATCTCACTGTGGCCAACTCACTGCGGGACAATTGACTATGGCCAACTCATCCCAGAACAACTCGCTGTGGGACAATTCAATGCTGATTGGCTGGCAGGTTGCTGGGACTTCACACCTGGCTCACTCCAGTCTCAAGTACTTTTAACTTGAGAAGGCTTAAGCCTAAAGCAAGACAAGGCCTGCTGCAATTTACTTGTCCGTCTCTTAAATTATCCCATGTTAAATTGTTCCATGGAGAGGAGATTTTCTTCTGCCACTCCCTATCTGCTTCAAAGTCCTCTTCCCCAACTTTATAAACCAAGGTTTTATTTGCTATGGAATAGGGGGCAGCAGATAGATTGCAACATTTATCTCTATGTCCTCATACCACACACACACACACACACACACACACACACACACACATGCTCACAATGAGAGTAAGCTATACATTGATTAATCTGAGGCATAAAAAAGAGTAAATTTAGAAAAAAAATATTTAGGTAGCCTAGAGCTGGTTTCTTTCTATCTTCTTGCGGAGAGGCAAATGTATTTGGAGGAAAAATCTCTCTCACTGTAATGGTAAACTCTGACCTCCCCGACAGTCAAAAGAATGAGAGTAGACTCATAGAGAGTATGTAAAACCAGGAGCAGAAAATAAATTCCTAATTACACTTACTGTAAAATTGAGTATATTCAGAACAGAACAGGTGGTTTCCACTTATCCAGATCAAGGATCAGGTTATGAGACTAAGAATATTTAAAATTGAGACTAATAATATTTAAATATGAGATTAAGAATATTTAAATATGAGATTAAGAAAATTTAAATATATTTGAAACTCTATTTTTAAGTAAATAGAGTACAGTAGTTTAATTCTCCTCTCCCCTCTCCTAAAGAGACTTAGTATATTTATACAATCATATGAGTTGGAACTTGCTATTGCTACTACAAACCTTCACAGACTGGCTGCAATCCAGACCAAGATCCATTAAGAAGACATGTTCTTTCTGGGGAACCTCTCAACTGATAGCCCATTTCGCAGGTGAAACGTATTAGGCTTTTGATCTTGAACTCATCGCCGAGTCTAGACCCGTGAGAGGGCATTCCGGGATCATCACAGTATCCTGGATTGTTTCCTAAAAATTATGAACAGAATTACATTTAAAATTGGGATGTGCACACTGTTTCAGACTCATCTTATTTTGGACCACTGTAGTAACAGATGTTTTATGCCTTGATTCCAATATCGAGGCTCACCTTGAATTGTAATCACACACAAAGATGTTGGAAACACTACCTTTGTTTTCAACTTTTTCAAAATACACCAAATTAGCTAATTTCCTAACTACTTATTGACTCGCTGAACAATCCTTCAACTATTATGCCAATCATATAGCTCTTTGTAAAAAATATAAATTTGTAGTGCCTATAAGATTTTCTATTATATCATTATTCCCGTCTCTCTCCTATGGGTAGTTTGTGTCTTCCTCAATTATGAATCCTCTACAAGAGGCCTCAGAATTTAAGGTTCTGTATAGTATCTTAGCTATTCCTAGCACTGCACTCTTCTGGACAGAGACCTCTGATGTCAATCCTGGGATATGTTGGAGCCACTCACCCAGTTTAGGAGTCTCACAGCCATAGAAGCCATTTTTGTTAAATAAAATAATGAAACTTCTGCTAAAAATAGCAAATGAACATTAGAAATATGTTAGAAGCTCACAGTTAATCCCTAGCAAAGTTACCTGAACAATGAGGGAGTGTCCCACTCCAGCGGCTGTTTTCCTGGCATACTCTACTAGAGTTTCCCAAGAGAGTTTGCCTTTCTGTGCATGAATACTGAACAACAGATCCAAATGTAAATTTATCTCCTGATAGAATTGCATTTGTTGGCACTCCAGGATGTCCACAAGATATTGCTATGATGAACAAAAGAAAATACTGTAAGTGTTCATTTGTCGAAGAACAGCAACACAGTTTTAAAAAGTTTATAATTATTAAGTCAGTATATAAGGCGAAAATGAACAGATGAGAGAACTTGAGTCCACTAAGATAGATAGATAGATAGATAGATAGATAGATAGATAGATAGATAGATAGAGATAGAGATATATAGATATATACAGTTATAGATATATATGATCCCCATTACTTGTATCATCATCATCATAATCTTTTAAAGATCCCATAATCCCTTGCAGGGTGAATGGAGCTAGCAGAGTGTTTAATGGCCAAATCCCTTTCCTGTCACCAATGCGGAGTTTTGTTCAGCAGATATATTCTCATTGTGCCCAGAGAAAGAAATATCTGCCTCTACCTAGGATTGAACTCACAGTCTCCTGATTGTGAGGTGAAAGCTTCACCTCTAGGCCACTGCACCACTCCAATCCCCATTACTTGTATACAGTGAACAATTTCATATAAGCAAACTATTTACTCTCTGTTACTTGGGTATTGTCTATGAGTGTTCTTGCTAACTTACTGTTCTAAATAAAGTGAGTGGGAAAATATGTATGAAGGTGAAAATTAAAACAAAGTTTGTCACACAATGAATTCACTGTAAGAATAGCTCACATGCATCCCTGTGATAAGTGAGATTTCTGGCCTTCTGATGAAAAAAATAGAAACAGTTGTTGGATACTTACGCAAACATTTGGGTAATGATCTGTCCCATAAACCATTGGCTTTACATGTTACAGTGGAAGATCCTAGCAGATAGAACCCCTTCTTACAGTGGTATATCACACTGCTTCCATACTTGAAAGATTCAGGGAAATTCTGTTGTCCGTGACGAATAGAATTTTCTACAAAGCCAGGATCTGAGCAGTTCACCACTGTAAAATCAGAGAGAATTTTTCTCACTATGTAATGAAGATTGAGAAAACCAGTACACTATGCACCTTTGCTCCATTTTTTTATTTTAATGAAGCCTTCCTTCCATCCCTCTATTCCCATTTCAATCAAAATACTTTCTTTGGTTTGCAATGTAATAGCCCATTAATGCCTTTCAGTTGTGTATATATGTGACAACAAGTAAACATTTTTATTTGTTTTGTTCCAGTATTATAATTTGTGTTTTAAGACATTGGGAGCCAATCTTTGCATGGAAGAAGAATATGGGTTTATAATATTCTTAAAATGATTTTTAAGAATATATTTTGAAACAAAAACTTGGTCCTTTTTTGGATTTTGGATTTTTTTTTAAGTGTGTGTGTGTGGAGGGGGGGGAGTTTAATAAAATGAGTTTGTTTCTAAATATCCTAAAGTTTAAAATTATAACTAAAAGAAAACCTTTCCTTATACAATACTAATATGAGTAAGATAAGCAATACAATGGATTTTTATTCTCAGATGACTGTGTAGTTTGCATAGTAGATTATGAGTCTGTCATTTAAAGATTTTAGTAGACACTAGGTCTCATTGTGACAGAGTTGCCAATATGTGCAAAATATAAGGGGAAAATTTTCATAAAGTATTTCATAAAGTAATACACTAATAGGGTAGAGTAATACACTAATCCTATTGTAACTGACTTACCTTGGCAAGTAGGTAAAGAGCTGCTCCATTGTCCATTGCTTCTGCACTGTGCTCGGGAGGCACCCTGAAGTAAATACCCTGTATTGCAGGTGAAGTTGACAACATCGTTCAAGTTGAACTCACTGCCATTGGTCACACCATGCAAAGGGTTTCCTGGATGACCACATGTGATTGCTGTTGAAAGTAAGTTCAGAATATGTTGTAAATCGAAGACAGGGGCTTGTCTTCAGGATAAATTCTATGCTGTCATGTTATAAACCAGAAGTTATGAGTGAATGGAGAGATTAAGTTAGCAACATATGAAAACTATGAGCATATTTGATATTTTGGGAATATGTTGTGATCCATCTCTTTTTTTTTTTAATAAGAAAAGTTTTTATTGGTTAAAAATATACAATATTATAGTTTACAATATGTTGAATTTTCAATATCTTTATAGAAAAGATATTTAAATTATTATTTTCTCTTTTTTAAATTCTCACACAACAGACGTTATTATGTTAAATCAAAACAATCAACCGGAATATATAAAAGTTATATAAGCAAAGAAAGCCAATAGCCAAAATATTATACAAAGTACAGTGAAAAGAAAGAGTAAAAAGAGATATAAAAAAAAAACCATTAGATAATAGATTCCCCTCCTTTCTTCATTTCCTAGTTCTAGCTCTTAAAACCATGGCCTGGCCTCCCCCCTCCTCCCGGGCCGCCCCAGCCCCGCCCGCCCCCACTCCTTGTTCATCTAATACTTCCCCCTCTTCAGCTCCTGTATCTTCTCCCTCTAGGAAGGACTTATGCTGCTCAAAAAAGGCCTTAGCCTCCGCTACGTTATTAATTTTCTTCCTACTGTCCTTCCAGAAAATCATCAAACCCTCCGGAATCAACCACCTAAAGCCTACTCCCTTAAGGTACAGCTTGTTTGATAAAAAATAATATTTTCTCCTTAATTCTCGTACCTGTCTGGGAATCTGCTTTAGGATGGTGACCTCCTTGCCCCTGTACACCAGCGCCCCCAGTCTTTGTTTTCTCAATATCTCATCTCTCAGTTCCCTTCTTACAAATTTAATATGGACCTCTCTTGGGACACTATGTAAAATTGCAAATTGTGAGTTTACTCTATACACCAGATCCACATCCCTTCCAGTAGACTCCAAATCTCTTTCAAGAAATTCACCCAACATTTTGACCATCACTTCTCTCAAATTTTCCTGGTCGAGTTGTTCCACGTTTTGAAACCTGAGAAAATAAGACATCTTATCTAATTGTAAAGTTAGCATTGCATTTCCTCTCCCTTCTTCCACCCGCTGGAGTGCCCGTACCTCCCCCTCCAGACCCCCCATCTTCTTCTTGTTTTGCTCTGCCAGCTGTTGAACATCATTTAAATCTTTTTTCGTAAGTGTCATTTCAGATTTAATTTCAGATAATCCTTTTTGCAAATCATCCAACTTATCCAATTTCTGATCCAATTTCGCCAGTCTTTCCAAAATTTTTTCCATGTCAGCTGCTGTTGTTTTGTGGCCCTTGGCCATCTTGCAATGCTAGAAGATGAGAAATCCCAAAAAACAAGCCTCCAGGAAAGAAAGAGAAAGAGGGATTGACAGTCAGTGTAATTTTTCCAGTATCCACCAGTGGGCGCTCACAGGAGCAACGAGTCCAGAGTGCAGAGTAGGTCAAACAGGAAGCTCGAGGTGGGTAATATCTTCAGTCGTAAATAAAGAAGCAGGAAGTCGGACCGCCGCCATAGCTCTCCACCGGGAAGAGAGGCCACCAGACCTCTTTAACAAATTCTGATTCAGCCATCCTCAAGAAAAAGTCAGCAAAGGAAGGGGTATTTTCCCATTTCTTTCCCCCTACTTCTCAGCCAAGGCACCTTTCCAGCTACAAGGGGGGGGGGAAACTCCAACCCCCCCCTCACCTCCAGGATGCCTTGTCAGCTCTCTGCTCCTTGCAGTTAAAACTCCATCATGCCACCTCAACTCTCCGGTCGATCAGCTCCCAGTCCGCTGTGTCTTGCAGGTAAGCGCCAGTCCCCTTAGGCGCTGTGGCGCCTCAGTGGTCCCAGAAAAGGCCACCGATCACCTCCCTCCCCCGCTGGAGCCTCGGGCGCGCCAGCATCGGCCTCCCGGCCCCTGGATGTGAGGCAGGGGACCCCTGGCGAACCGCCCTCAAATGGCAAATGCCCCAATATTAGGGCGTTTGGCCCATAGGGCCTCCAGATGGGGGGGATCAGACACTGGGGCCAGAGCTAGCTCGATCAGTGTCCGTCGCCTCTGGGACCGGAACCGGAAGCCTGTTGTGATCCATCTCAAGACATAGTTGTTACAGGGAAATTCCAAAATTAACTGCTACAGGGTACACAAAAGGGTATAGACATCTAGAAGATAAACTGATGAGTTTGTTTCTCAAAGATCCCTTCTATCCCTATAGGAAATTCCTTGCTCTTTCATTCAGTTTATTTTTTTGTCCTTTTTTTTTTTTGGTGGGTGAAAGAGCTCGTTTCGATACAAAGCACTGGGTTGCAGCTGCTGTATTTTTTCATTTTTGAAAAATATTTTTAAACGATTAATAATTGTTGGCTTCAACCAAAGTCATGCAAACTGACTTTTCTACTTGTGCAACAAGTTTTCTCTTTCCACTGCGCCTTTTTTTTGTTCATATTTTTTTATTAAAACTTTTATACAAAGAGATTAAAAACTAGTACAAAGTAATATAAAGTAAGACGAAGAAATAATAATAATAAGAAAAATAGAAAAGAAAGAAGAAAAGATATAAAGAGGTAGTTCCAATATTCTTCACAGCAGTTTGTGAGTGCAGGTATATTTTAACCTCTTTTTCTAAAGTTACATTCATACTGCATCTTTCTACAATAGCAACAGCACTTAGACTTATATAAAGCTTTACAGTGTTTTACAGTCCTCTCTAAGTGGTCTATGCTTTCTAATCATCAAAACCATAAATCACAAGATTTTTCATTTTTACTCAAAAAATCCATAGGAGGCTTCCAGTCTCAGTTGCAAACTCTTAATCCCTGGAAGATATTCCAGAGGATTTCACAATCTCTGAGGTCAGATCGAAGGAATATGCAGGAAGACATCATGGGCACAATTTAATGAGCCCATGGTGTCTGATTTCCTACTAGGCTGATACAATTTGATATAATTTTTGGTTAGTATTTTTATATATATAATAAATAGAAGTACTCTTTATTGCATTTTAGTCATTGATCGAATTGATAAAATGGAAACATAAATAATGCCTTGCCAGATCACACTGTGTTGCTAGGCCAGCATTCTCATTTGTCAGTCCAGAAGTATAATAATCATCATTGATTTCTCTCTCCCCCCCCCCCCGCCTTTTCCTTCATTTATTTTTTTATAACGTCAATCTGATACTTGGAGGCATATTGCTTTGCATATGTTTATTTCAATCTTAGCTATTATAACTGATACCTATTGAAAAATCACTTGTCCTGAATAATCTGCATTGGGCTAATAACACGGTAAGGATTTTGCTACCTGACATGTTCTTCACCAGTAATCCTATAATTTGAAAAATTGCCAGAACAGATTATATGTGAAATGGTGTTATAATATAAAATTAAGTTTGTCAGTAAAAATTGCAATAGTGAAGACAGTTGTGCTTAGATTACTGTCCTTTTCCGCAAATGCATATTCTACTCAGTCAAGTCCTGTTTACACCCCTCATTACTCTTGACAGATGCTGTTTTTGTGATGCCTTTTAGAAACAAAAGGTCTTAGACCTTGTGTCTAGTCTTACCACATCATCATTACTATTGTCACACATTGCCAACCTCTTGACAGATCAACACTCTGCAACTGTTGTATTGGAAAGTCAGGGGAAAAAATCCATGATTTTTTATTCTGTAGTTCTTTCACTGTTCATAAAAGAAGGGATTCTTTAACAATAGCTGTATGTTATGTGAGCTATCAAGATTCATGACTGAGTGACATAGAAATTGATTAAATAAAGATTGTGACCCGTGATAATTACAATGATCATTCATATAAAATCATATCCATACTTCTATTGAATATTAATATAATTATTATAAAGATAGTATATGCAGCTGCATTAAATACTTTGAATAAACTAATAACTTTCAAATCAGATGATTATGTGTTTTCACGATGAGAAGTAAATATCAAATTCTTAAAGTATGCTACTTTAACAGCTACATATTAAATATGAATTATATTCTGTCAAATGTATCTATCATTCAGACTTATCACCCTGTAATATAATTCTTTTAGACAATGTGAATAACAATATGGAAAAGTTAAAAGTCTTCTCTATTTGTCTGTCTGGAGTTGTTAGAGGTAGTCCTACACTTACAACCATCATTAAGTCAGAATTACAGTAATAAATCGTGCTGGTCATTAAGTTCATTGTCATCATGTGATCATGACTAATTTTAATACTTTTTTGGGGTGATTGTTAAGTGAACACAATGGTCATAAAGTGAACACAATGATTGTAAGCAAATCCATTGTCTTGGATTTGGCGTTTATTGCCAGAAACTGGAAGTAAATGTCAGCTTCCAGCAAAAAAACATAAATCGCTTTCATGTGACTGCAGGTTGTAAATAACCTCAAACAGTTGGTAAATTAACTTCAAACAGAACTTTATAAATTGAGGATTACCTGTATATCAGGGGTGAAATGCTCCTGGTTCGGACTGGATCGCCCCATCCGGTAGCGATGGCAGCGGGTGGTTCGGAGAACCGGTAGCAAAAATCCCTGCTGAGCTGCACAATCATCAGAGGCTTTTTTTTTTACTTTTAAAAGCATTTTTTCTACAACTTCTTCTGCTGAAAAAATGCTTTTAAAAGTAAAAAAAAAAAGCCTCTGCTGATCATGCGGCTCAGCTGGGATCATTAGAGGCTTTTCAAAGCATTTTTTTCTGCAACCTCTTGGCTGAAGAGGTGGTAAAAAAATGTTTTGAAATGTCTCTGACGATCCCAGCTGAATTGCCTGATCAGCAGAGGCTTTTCAAAGCATTAGAAAAAATGCTTTGAAAAGTTAAAAAAAAAATTGCCCACGCCCACCCAGTCACATTACCCCACCCACCCACCAAGCCACGCCCATAGAACTGGTAGTAACAAATTTTACATTTCGTCCCTGCTGTATATCCTATTATTCCTAAATAGTCTAAGGAAGGAGAGATGGGGATATTAAAGAGAGCACATGCAACTTAAGATTTGAACTGGCTTTTTTATTTGAAATTAATATAATAGAGTATCAGGGCTGCTTGACTTTCTTTATTATATTTTGACCTATGTCAAATATCTTAGCAGCTAAATCATGTATTATGGAATTGCTTGCAGAACAGCATGGGGACTGAGTTTTCATGGCATAATTTTGTATGAGAGATGAAAACACTTCTATGCTAGGCCTATGAACCAGAAGCAGTAGCTATCAATGAATATTATTGCATCCATGTAGTATAATCATATCAATGCTTCCTCTTGCACGTGTGACGCTCATTCCTGTGCAAAGGATTATATCTTATTATTGTGACCTAGCTATGTGTTTAGGACATATCAGATGAAAAGTATCACTTACGGACACAAACCGGAGTTTGCCCAGACCACTTGTGATCTTGTAAGCATATCCGAACAGATGTGCCAACGAGTCGAAAACCAGGATTGCATTGGTAGACCACAGTATCACGGTAACTGAAACCATCACCACTAATGTGACCATTTACAATTGGATCCGGAGAACCACAGTGTCCAGCTAAAATAAGAAGGAAATAAAAAAGAAACAATAAATTTGCACACATGCTGAGACATAGACGTAAAAGCCACACAGAAATTGATAACAGTATTAAGCAAAAAGGCAGTCTTGTCCTCTTCACTGTGCAATAAATCTACAAAATGTTGGTGATGAGTTATTTAGTTCTTCATTTACAATGTTTTTCCTTTACTAATATGCATTTGTCATAAAAAAAAGTTTTGTTAACTTTATATAGATAGTTTATTTATTTATTTTATTTTATTTTTATTTTTATTTGATTTATATGCCGCCCTTCTCCGGAGACTCAGGGCGGCTTACAATGTGTTAAGCAATAGCCTTCATACTTTTGTATATTTATACAAAGTCAGCTTATTGCCCCCACAATCTGGGTCCTCATTTTACCCACCTTAGAAAGGATGGAAGGCTGAGTCAACCTTGAGCATGGTGGGATTCGAACTTGCAGTAATTGCAAGCAGCAGATGTTAATAGATGTTAATAACAGGGTGCTTTAAACCACCGTACTACAGGCTCTGTGTTAAGACTAATCTTGTTTAGTACCAAGGAAATTTGTAAAATCCACTTCGAATACCTATTTGTACCTTGCCCTTCCTTAAGAAACTCAAGGAGGTATAAATAAAACTTTTCCTTTAATTTTCTATCACAGAATGGTTTACCTGAGAAAGATTGATTGGCCCAAAATTATTAGGTGAGCTTCCAAGGCTGAAGATGGACTTTAATCTGGATTTTCCTGTTTTACTATTGTTCTACAACCCATTAGCCACTAATCTATGTTTTTGGAAAGGGACCGATTTGGAAAAAGAAAAAGTAAACCTGTATGGAAATTAATAATCATATGCCTCCCAACGGATAGCTTTTATGGAAACAAGGCACAAGACATTTAAATTGTTTTAAATCTAGTATTTCTATACTAGATTTAAGTCTTCATTCAGGATTAAGTTAACTCAAAATATATTTTGATCTGAAAAAGAAAAGTTAGGAAGCATATCCATTAGCAAATTGATTCATTTCAGTTACACATCATAGCATTCGGTAGATTCACTAATTTCCTCTCAGTTTGAATTTGATGGGATGAAACATCTAAATAGTCTAGGGATTCAAGAAGCAAAGCCAATACAGCAAAGGATATGTAAATTTTAATCAAGCCAAATTACACCTTAAGTATTTCAAGCAGTCTACATATAAACAATGCTTTCAGGGGACATAAAAACTATCTGCTTATTCAAGCTTAAGGTCATCAGTTATTGTATATGACATTATACTTTAACCAAAATCATATACTATTGAAATTCTCTTTTCCAAAGATCTGAAAAAATACATTGCCTTTCACACATCATAAACATCATACATGATTTTACCATAATATAAAAATTAATCTGCTAATTGAAATTTATTATTCTTTTGAGTGAAGACTGTTGAGCTTCAAAGAAAATATAGAAAGTTAGCATGATGGGGAACTGAATAATGCAGCCAATCTTAGAATGTAGGAAAAAGAGAGCAGAAATTTAAAACTAAAATGAGGTGATTTATAAGATTTTCCTTATCTGAATTACTTCCTAGTTTTTGGAGTTCTGGATTAATTGATATTGTAACAGGCACAGCTATCCCTTATTCCAACTCCCCCTCACCACTAATCCACACTAATAAAACATTGGGGGGATTTTTTAAAAAAGAGGAAGGAACTATTTTATTAACTGTAATTAGTATGTTTGCATAACATAATATATAAAAACAAATCACTGTTTTTTTCATTTTTCACATGATACTTACAAATGAATTCTATTGGTCCAGTATTGAGAGAAAGAGATTTAGCTATGAAATCTATGCAGCTATTTTGTGATTCACATGCCTGAATTAAATTGTGACGACTATCATTAATTTTTCATAGTACATTAGTATTTTTTAAAAGGGCAGAATTTAAAAAATCAGCCATTTAGTTATAATATGCCTATCACAATGACAAATCACTGATTTATGAAGTTCAAATTGGAAATGAACATTTAAACTGACATTCTTACATTAAAGAATTTTGTTGGGGAATTTCAATGACTATGATATTATAATGTACAGATTTTAGAAGATGTCAGCTTCAATGATTAAAATAACCAGAGACACTTTTCTCTATGCCTTGTTTATTTTGTGTAGTACCCTTTGATAGAAACTGCTAATTCATCCATAATAAATCCAGATAAATTAAGAATTAACATCTTTGCTTGATGTCCCTTTTTAAAAAAATAATCATAACTGATCCATTGAAGCTGTTTTGCTTTGCAGGTGAATAGAACTGATTAATTAGGGAAATTAATTCACTTCCAAATTCTATTTCCAATAATAATTGGCTTGGAAAATGTATTTTCTACGCAGTGAGGTTCAAAGCTAGTGAAGTTTTATTGTATTTCAGGCCTTCCTTCAAGCTTCAATGAAAGCGGAGAATTATACAGCATTGCAGATAGATGCATGGCACCAGATAAACACACAAACCTCCTCCATTTATTAGCAGCAGAATTTCAGTCTTTTACACAACCTCCAATTTAGCAGCCTATATTTAGAACAAGTAGCATTATGACTTCATAATTGGATTTGCTAAATTTCTTTTAGGAATGAGCCCAAATTGAACTAGAGAGTTATAACACTGGACTTTCTCTTTTAACTAATAATGCAATCAATATTTTTAATCCTAACTTGATTTTGCAATAAGCCTATATTTCATGATTATCTGTTGAAACTCTTTCTTCAAAAATCTATATCATCAGATGACAAATCAATAGGTTAATTTTTCATATATATACTTTTTCCAGTATTTGAGATCACAGTAGGTAATAGATACATTTTCTTTCTCGGTGGCTTAATGAATTCATCTCCAGTCTTGAGGAGCAGTAGTGTTAGTCATGGAAAACAGAAAATTGGCTACAGATGCTTTGGGATTATAAAATAGAGACAGATAACCCCAAGCAGCTGAAAATGGCAGGTTTAAGAAGCCATCACTGGACCAATTTCTGTCTAGTCTCCAAACTTCACTTTTGGGGGAAGATTGTTGAGAAGCTGGTTGAACAACATATCCAGAGAATACTGGAAGAACAGATATGTAGATCTCTTTTCATCTAGTTTCAGGCCAGGAAACACTATGGAGACAGCATTAGTCACACTTGTCAATGAGCTTTGGTGGAGACAGGATGGGAATGGTGCATCCATCCTTCAGCTCTTGAATATCTTACTAGCTTTCAGCACTATCGATCATAATATCCTTTTGGTAGGACTCAGGAGTCAATGTCCCAATTTTTTTGTTTTTTGTTTGTTTAACACTCTGGATCTGCAGAATGAGTTTAACAGTTGGTTTAGGTTCAGTAATCATCAATATATGGTCTACTGAATTAAAGTGGAACCAGCCTGAGATTTGTCTCATGCTTTCTCTGCTTTCCAGTCTCATGCCTGCTTTTCTTTCTGTAACTTTTTATGCACAGCTTCTCCAAGGTGGCTCTCTACCTTGCCCCAGTGTCTGGAGGCTATGAACGTCTGGATGGGAGGAAACAGAGTCAGGCTATATTGCAGGTCTCTAATTGTTTCTGCATAACCAGAGAGATTGAGAGAGTGCGCACGCTTCAGATTTCATTTATTCGGACTAAGGAAACTTGCCTTCTCTATCACAGCACCTGCCTTTGGGGACAGTATCATCTTGTTCTCCTCCCCTCCACACCCAAATTCATATGGCTTCCACCTTGATGATGGTCAGAAAGACATGGAAAACTCTTTTCTGAGGCCTTGGGGCAGACTTGTAGCCCTATAAATTGTTGTATTGTTTAGAATGTATCTCTTGGGTGCTTATTTTCTGTTTTCTTGTTAAAGTAATCCCTACATAGTCATCTGAGTTGGGGAGCCTCTATATTGGTAAATAAATACTTCTGTATATTCTGAGGCCCTTAATATCTATTATACTTTATAAATTATTTTTGCAAAATGCCTTGATCATAAAATTCATTAACTGCTGGTGTTGAAGCCATGAAGTTTAATCAATATTATTTGGTCATCGATTGTATTGTGGCCAAGGACCTTGCTATTTATGAATTATTTGAAAAATTTTGAGAAATGTCTGCTATTTTTCTTAAGGAACTCATTGCCTTAAGCTGAACGACTGAAAACAAAACAAAAAATCCACATGGTGATAAATCCCAAATTTTAATGGAAATATCACTTCCTAAAAAAAAAAGTTAAATATGGAAAAACATCCTTCAGCCAAGATGTTACATTTTTCAAATACTATAATCCAACTCTTTATAAATATTTACCAAGACACTGTGTTTCCATTCCACTCCAAAGTCCATTTGCTAAGCATTCTCTCACATGAGACCCAACAAGTGTGTATCCAGTGTTACAGGTAAAGATTGCTGTGGCTCCATAAATTGTCATAGTCCCAATCTTATTTCCATTTGGTGGAGATCGAAGACTTCCACAAGAAATAACTGGAAAGGGAAAATAAAGTAATTGCAGCATGACAGCAACAAGAAGCTCATAAATTAACAATTGGGACCAGACTTGGATGCATTTGGAAATCTTAAGCAAACAAACAAAAAACAACTTTGGAACACTTTGAAGTTTCCATTTTTTATTGGAGCTAGAAAGAAAAAAGTGAATTAAAGAGCATTATCACAATATTCAACATAGCAAAATTTGAACTAACCATTTATTTTAAAAGCCATTTATAAAATCATATATGTATTTATGAAATTTGTATGGCTTGATTTAACAAAAAATTTAGTGCAGCTTGTGCTAAATGTAAAAATTCAGAGACTCTGCTTGAGAACTAAAGTCCTGATATGAACATCCAAAATTTGTTTTTCTTTCCCCGTTAGTTTAATGAACTAAAACTGATCATCATTTGTCCTCCTTACAACAGCCAGAAGCTGGAAACTGATACTTTTTCCACTGAAAGTGCTACGAGTTGATAAATATAAATATGTACAAATGGGGTTTTTTATAGGGTTTTTAATTTATATGTACTGATACCGGGAGATGTATTCAACATTAGAGGTTACTGAACAATGTGATATCTATCTATCTATCTATCTATCTATCTATCTATCTATCTATCTATCTATCTATCTATCTA
>WNWU01000017.1:8864804-8892465 GCA_012654045.1 Ptyas mucosa | reverse complement strand
CTATCTATCTATCTATCTATCTATCTATCTATCTATCTATCTATCTACCTACCTACCTTCCTACCTACCTACCTACCTACCTACCTACCTACAAATCTACAGCAAGATTTTATAAAATACTAGAATCTGAGTTATTGGTGATAATTATCTTTAAACAGAACTGAACAATATATGAATAAAGATTTCTTACCCTTACACATTGGTCTCTCATTAGTATCACTCCAAGTTCCATTAATTGTACACATTATGAGTCTCTGCCCCTCTAAACAATAACCAGGGCTGCAGCTCAACATGATTTGTGCTCCAAACTCATTCACTGACCCAGAAATCAGCCTCCAGATGACATGTTCTGAAAGCCGACTTTCAATGCTGGTGCAAATCACGGCTGTGAAAGAAGAAAAGTCCTGCATTAGGGTTATTGTTGTTTTTTAAATTATTTCTCAGAAGAGGAATCATTACCTGGATGCCAGTATGTTTTTTCTTGTGAAATTGAGCATGCTATAAACATTATTCAGCTGCATGTTATAGTGCCCATCATGTTTTTTTTAAAAAAAATACTAATGGGGAAACTGCTTTTAAGTTTAGACATGGGAAATTGTAGATATTCACAATTCTTGCAATGATTTTTTTTTTTAGAAATAATTGCTCGTTTTAAAATTTAAAACATGCTGTGATGAAGCGATATTGTTCTTTGATGCATATTGTAGTGTGTTTAGGATCACAGCCAAATTTAGTCTATATTCAGTGGAGACTATAGAAAAGAGTAAATTCTGCCTAATGAGTAATGCAGGTGCAATTTTTAACAATGCATTTATTTCATGAAATTTTAAACTGCACGGCAATTCCTTTAAAACATTTTTAAAAATATAATCTATTCAGTTCTTTGTACCAATTTGAATATCAAACCTTATCTTTCTGATAGAATGGGGCACATGTCATCACTATTTCATTTTTACATTGAAGAAAAGTGGGATTAAGGTTCATATGTCTGTAAATATGGAGATAAACAAAGCATAACGATGGCACAGAAGCTGATGAACAGAAGAGCATTCAGAAACAGAGAGAACAAAGTGCCTATGAAATTGTGAATGTGATAAAGTATCATAAGGAGGGGGGAAAAGGAAAGATTGAAATGAAAATGGATTTTGAAGAACCTTTGCTGGGAGATGAACTGACACCATTTCATTGATTAATTACTGTGTGGCTGTTTTTGATAAATTGCTCTTCTATTATTTTACTGTGGATGTTTTACTCTATTTCTATTGATATATATGAACAACTGAGGTTTTATTTTAATTATGTCAGTGTAACCATCAAATAAATAAAACCAAGTGGCCTATCATCTTCTCTTTTGCAAACAAAAAAAAAATCTATCTTTTCTAACAACTCCAGGAGGTGAAATGGGGAAAAGTCTTCAAGTCAGGTATTTGAGTTTTCCAGGTGCCACTGGATTTTTTTTTTCCTTTTGGGAGGTTTTAACTGTCAATCATTGACCAAAAAGCTTATTAAGGATGCAGAGCCTTCAAGAATAATCCAGGACTATTTTGGCTGAAGAAATGTCAGTTGAATTATACTTATAGAGTATCACCTCATCCTATCTCATGCCAAAAATGAAGAGTACTGCAAAATCCTTATGCAGAATATTCCTTTTCCCCTTTTACTATACTGAAGTAATTGTACATTTTTGGACAAGGAATCATCTTACAGTGCTAATAGGTCTATTTTTAAAATTTTATAGTTATCCCACTTTTCTAGCTCAGAATAGGGAAAAAATGGTTCTTCTATATTTTTATCTTCACGATGACTGCGTAAGGTGTGCATATCTGGGAAATGTAACTAGCCCAACATTATTAGTGTGATCTTCTCTCTTTGCATGGTAGATAAATTAAAAATATGGGAAGAATAAAAAGACTAAAGCATAATAATTAATATAAAGCACTATTCATAGGTACTTGCAACACTAGAAAGTTCTCTGTGCATTATCTTTTAATATTCTTCTGATTTATCAGAACTACTTAGATTCTTGAATTAAAATACAAACTGTTGCATAGATGCCATATTTAGAGCAAATTACTTAGATATCTATCAGTCTTCCTTTTGTACATCACAGACATCACTGACACTATTTTTACACATGAGATCTGATTCAGGAATGTCAAATTCATCTACATGAAGAGAGAGAAAAAATCCTGTCCTTTTTCTATGCTGATTTATTTCTGCTGACATTCTTATGAACTGATGTCTATGTTCATGTACAGTGCACCAAGCGTATAGTACTTTCATCATGATTACACGTCATATCACTAGAATGAGATTGCTTTTCTATATTTATATACATGGTCAAAACTGGATTCAATCCTGATTTTTTTTAATCTTGGAAATATCTATCATTCTATAATTTCTAGGGGTTTCACTAGAAATTTGCTTTGCTATCTTGTCAGAACTGATGATGTAATTTTATGACTTAATAAACGATATTAACTCCTCCAGCATTATGGTGTAATAACATTTAACAAAGGCTATTTTCTGTTGCATTCCTTTTTGCTGCAATGCTGCATGTCTCATGTAGATCCCAAATTGTGCCCATATTTTTATCGAATAAAAGTCACAATATATTATAAAAGTGATTTTTCATTAATGATTCATTATTAGGAACCTGTCTCTTTCTCTCCATTTTTTTCACACTGGAGGCCCCTGAAAAAAAACCAATAATTTTTCTGTTTCTCCCAGGCAAAAATAACCCATGTGTCATTTTACTGCTATGTTTTCTGAAAATTAATATACTTAGAAAGTAGAAACCTATAATAAACAATAGCTAATTTCCCTTTTGGAATAGAATTAAATATAAATAGAATTACTTTGCACAAGTCTGTTTCCAAACTTTTGGAAGCCTATACATATGTGTGTGTGTGTGTGTGTGTGTGTGTGTGTGTATACATCTACACACACACACGTGTGTGTGTGCATGTATATGTATACAGTATATATATATATATAAATACTGTGTTTCCCCGAAAATAAGACCCTTCTATTTTTTTGAACCCTAAAATAAGCGCTTGGCCTTATTTTTGGGGAGGTCATTATTTTGGGGCGCGCATCTTATCTGATTTCCAGCTCTGTGTTTAAATATTTTTGGGGAGGGCTTATTTTTGGGGGGAGGCTTATTTTAGTGCATGCGCTCAAAAGCCCAATCAGGCTTATTATCAGGGGATGTCTTATTTTTGGGGAAACAGGGTATATATGTATATATATATATTCTTCCTACAAAAAACAACTCAGTTTCAAGAAATTAATAGAATGGTAAACAATAACAGCATATTAAAAACTGAGTTGATGTGGCATAGACGTGTAGTACAGGAGTTAGGTTTCTACATAGATGTTCATTAGGTAATCTTGGATATTTTTTTCTGGTGTAAGGAATATTTAGTAGATGTTATAATATATTTGCTAATATCCACTCTTTGCTCCGTGTTCAGTACACAGTTTGATTGATAATGATCTGTTTCTACAGGAAAAGAAGAAAGGGATGCAATTTTATCATCAGCTGAAATTGGCAAGGTTTGCCTTGCTAAAAGACAAAATAAGGACAAAAATGTTTTACACAATATGCAGAATAGAAATATCTGATGACAACGGCAGGGAATAAGTTTGTTTTCAGGATTGCATAAAAAACAGTTATTATATCAATCTTCCAACTTCATCCAATAAAATCGGCAGCATTTAAGCCTGCACGAAAAAACAGTGCAATGTGATTCCTCTGCTGTATCAGGATTTCAGAAACACTGCAGGAAGAAAGGTTTGCCACTGTAATCTATCTAAGCAGAATGCAAAGGGGGAAGTATCAGTGGGCACTCGTTCATCCTACTAGGATGCCAATTCAGATGTTTAAGGATTGCACTTCCAAAGAATACTTCCAAAGCAAATTAATAGTGTAAGAAATGTGTAAGAAATTCAGAAGGTTGGATAGGAAGTAGATCAATGTAAGCAAGTAAACAGGAGAGGGGAACATCATAATTGCATAATTTTTTAAAAGAAATGAAATAGGGTAGTTCTGATACATCAAATTTATGTTTTCAATTTCAGTGGGTTAATATTCCCTGATTATCACTGAAGTAAGATTATCTGAAGGGAGATCATCATGGCATGAGAAATGTATTATCTAGCTAATTTTCTACTAACTCGGGAATAAATTAATTCTTTGCTAAAGAGTACTAAACAAGATATAGACATTTGTTTAGTTTTATTTATTTATTACATTTTTATGCCTCCCATCCGACTGATTCAGTGACCCTATGCTGCTTTAGAGGAAGTAATTAGAGTAGGCTAAAATATTATAGTGAACAGTCAGAAACATAAACTAAAACTTACTCTACAACACTGTACTGTTTTTATTTTTTTAAAAAATCCATACTTACGTTTACAGACAGGTGGTCTTCCTTTATTACTCCACAATCCATCTTCTTGACACACTGCTGTTGCTTGTTGACTAGGTTCTAGCTTGAAGCCTTCATTACATTCATATATCACTCTGCTGCCCAAAATAAATTCATTACCCCAAACTGAACCATTTCCAGGAGATTCTGGAATACCACAGGATACAGCTGAAAAGGGGGATTAAGGGGAAAAAAGACTCAGAAGGTTATCATAAGTATAATTCTTTACTTCTGTAGGTAAAAAAAAACCCAATATGTGTGTTACAGGCTTCATAATGCTGCTGAAAAAATACTTTTAATAGTTGTGCAAAATCTGATATAACAACTAGGATATTTTGAAGATACACCGTTACCACAACTAGTACAATTTTTCTACTCCATATTCCATAGTTTTTCACCCTGTTTTTTTCCTGCTTTTATTATGTTAAGAGAAATGCATTAACCAATCCTGACTTCCTTGATTTATTTTTAAATATATTTTAAGTAGCTTTTCCCATATACTTGATTTACATTATTTCCTGTAGGAGGTGACCAGGCTGAGCCCAAGGGAGGGGTCAAACACATCATAAGTCACAAGTCCCTGTGTGCCCTCAAGAAATCTAAGTCCAGCTCATCTTGAATGACTTTCTTATCTCCCGCTCATTTCCTTTGATCCATTAGTTGGTCAGATTTTTATAGAAAGCTTAAGCTTGCATTAAATCTTTATACTCATTTGAACTGCCTGAATCGCCTGTGTTTATTATATTGTTTAAGGTTTCCTTTGCTTTACAACCTGTGAAGGTCATATATGTGAGAATTGGTTGTAATGTTATTTTTTCTTCATCAAACCATTAAGAATAAAAAGCATAGTGCTTTTATAGTGTTTTTCACATGGTGTTATATACACAGTTCAGCAAGGGGACTGTGTACATAACACCATTTTTATATTGTAATTGCAAATTGTCACTAAATGAAACCATCACTAAATGAGGATGCCTATACTATTATTGCACTTTGAAACATTTCCATATATTATGAATAATGTAGGCAATTAGACAATGGTACATATATGAATAATTTAAAAATATTACTATTTTACAATTTTTACAAACTTTGGTGTATAATTTATTCTGCAATCTGTGTATACAACATTATGCATTTATTCTTAATGGTTTAGAACCAGATTTAGTGTCATTAAAATTAGTTAAACTTGAGAAATTTAACTATGAGAAATTTAAATCTACTGATTTTAGTAGATTATCACTAAGGATTACTCTATATTCAATTAAATATTTGAAAACATTAAAATAAATAATCTTTTAAATATAGATTGAATAACCATATAGCCAGCTGGTGCCATTGCTGGTTATTGGGGGCGAATCACTGGCCCACACGGAAAGGATGCACAACTTGAGTGTCCTCCTGGACCCATGGCTGTCTTTAGAAGAGCATATGACGGCTGTGGAGCATATGACAGGGGGGCTTTCTATCAGGTTCGCCTGATACGCCAGTTGTGCCCCTTTCTAGATCGGGACTCCTTATGCACGGTCACTCAAGCACTCGTCACTTCTCGTCTGGATTATTGTAACACTCTCTATGTGGGGCTCCCCTTGGGGTACACCCGAAGGCTCCAACTGGTGCAGAATGCGGCCGTGCGGGAGATTTTGGGAGTGATGGGGCACTCCCATGTGACGCCTCTCCTGCGCGAGCTGCATTGGCTTCTAGTGGACTTCCAGGTGCGCTTCAAGGTGTTGGTGACCACTTTTAAAGTGCTCCATGGCTTAGGGCCGGGGTACTTACGGGACCGCCTTCTGCCACCAACTGCCTCCCACCGGCCAGTTTGCTCCCGCAGAGAGGGCCTCCTCAGGGTGCCGTCGTCCAGACAATGTTGGCTGGCGACCCCCAGGGGAGAGCCTTCTCTGTGGTGGCGCCTACCCTCTGGAACGACCTCCCTCCAGAGATACGAGTGATCCCAGACCTCCGGACTTTTCGCCGGGCCCTTAAAACCCATCTTTTTCGGTTAGCTGGGCTGGCCTGACCCCATGTCTGTTTTAAAGTTTTTGTTATTGATTTTTAACTTAAAATTGGGACAAATTTATTTATATCATTTTAAATTGCTTTTAACTTTTGTATATTGTGCTTTTAGTTGGCTGTTCACCGCCCTGAGTCCAAAAGGAGAAGGGCAGTATAGAAATGTAATAAATAATAAATAATAACAACCATTGTTATTTTCTTCAGATATAATTATTCCGAATGAACTGTAAGCTCTGCAGTTTCTGCAGTTTTTAAAAGTAACAGCAGTAACAATAAATTATAATACCTTGAAAAAGAGTAAATCCTTTGTGCTATAGTAAAATGATTATTAGCTGTCACTTGACCAGATGACATTTTTTTTTAAAAAAATGCTTTTGATCTAGCCAGCTTAACCCAAGCAACTAGAGATGTGTGCCTATGAAAATTCAAACTATTATAATATAGGCAGAGAAAGGAACTACACGATTTTTTATAATAATGAACAGAGGCACATTAAATTCCAATCACTGTTTATAGTACAATCATGGTGCTTAATTACAAGTTATACCAGAGGAATCAATACTACAACCTCATACATAATGAAATTGCCTGCTCTGGGGAAAAATCCACAAAAGTATAGAAAATAAACTAAAACAAGTCTATGGTGATCAGTTCCAAGAGACTGGTTAGTATTCTAGGACAGAACAACGTTGCTTCCTAAAAATGCTAGGAACAAAATTATTCTGTGTAAATCTGTACTTTAACTATAACAAGAAGAAAGTCAAGTATGAGTCAAGTATGGCTCATCCAATACAATTCAAATTTTGTTACAATTTCATCACTTATTAGCATGATTATCATCTGCAGCAGGCTCAGGCATTATCAAGGTTCTGTGACAGGTAAGCTATCCTTCAGAATTGGAAGCCAAGACAGTTTTCAGTCCATGTCAATCCTGCCTCTTAGTTTACCTACCATTAAAAATTGAAATTACATTTTGGGTAATTTAAGATGGCAGGCAATAAGGACTGAGTGAGAAGAGGAAATATTCTTGTTCTAAAGTGCTATTTCTACCTTCCCAGAGAAGTAATAGCTACAGATTATGGTAGGTGGCAGAAAGGAGAGAAAATTTAAAGAGACAAGTGTGGCAGGAGGAAAATTGTGCCTTGGGTGTATAGGCAAGAGGAAGAGGAGTTGAATGGGATGAATGCAAAAGAGAAACAAGAGAAACAATTATTATAAGGCATTCTGAAGATTTCAGATAAGGTAGCTATGATAAGGGAAATTACAGGTAGTCTTTGAGTTATAATGGCTATTGCAACCAGGATTGCCACTGCTTGTGACATCACATGACCACAATACTTAGCAATAGCAATCTGGGGAGTCGTGGTTGCTGTTGTAACCCCATGACAAGCAAATTGTTCAGCAGGATAGAACCCCAGGTAAGGATCATGGGAGTAACGGGGTGGGGAAGGAACCTTGGAGGCCCAGCACAGGTCACACAAAGTTAAGGGGTTGCTGCAGTTTGATGTGAGGTCAAGACGGGCATGATTTAGGGTGTGTGCATGTGTGCAAGTGCAGGAAGGCCCAAGGAAAGAGGGCACTGGTGGTTGCAAGTGAGTGAAGAGGAAAGGAATATATGGTGCATGCAATGAAGTCGGAGGGGGGGAGGGAAGAAACTTACCTGAATGACTTGTGACTTCTTTGATGAATTCCCATTGACTTTGCTTGTGGGAAGCCAGCAGAGAAGGTTGGCAACTATAATCATATGACCATGGGGTGCTACTATCGATCATAAATGTGAGCTGATTGCCAAGCACCCAAATTTTGCTGATGTGACTGCAGGGGCAATGCAATGACCCTAATTTCAAGGAGCATTCATAATCTCTTCATTCAGTGCAATTGTAACTTTAAACAGTCGCTGAACAAATGGTCATAACTCCAGGATTGCTATTCATGTTTAGTTTGCAAACAACTTTGCAATTAAGATTTTTTTCATAAGTTCCTTTCACAAGCCAAGTTAGGATAGTAGTCCTATCCTATACCAGTGCCTTTGATTTTTACTGCCTAAGTAAACCTGTATTTGTTTCTGCTAATGTTCATTCCATTTTCATTCTCCAATGTATTGAGAATGTATTTATTTAAGAAATATTTATATAGCTGCCCAACTAATTCACAGGTGACCCTGGGCACTTATAACATTTAAAAAATCTACCACATAATAAAAATCATAGACCTGCTGACAAAAACATGTTTTTAGGGCCTTTCGGACAAGAAGCTGGGGGAGAGCAACTGAATTTTTTGAAGAACAATGGTACATACAGAAGAAGTCCCCACCCTAAGGGACATTTTTTTGTGTGGTGCTACCATACTTATATCCTTAAATGTTGGGACTGGTAACATATTCTGCCTTTCTGTCCTGTTAATATTACTATTAATATTTTGTGTTATCTACAGATTTGATAAGTCTATGTCTTTATCCAAGTCAGCAGTAAAAACTAGTGAAGAATACTAAACCTACAACTTCACTTTTCAGTCTGCTGTACTTGACTCCAGACTGATGAAGAGTCTTTGATGAGAATACTTTGAGCATGTTTTTGTTAACTAGTTGTGTCAAACTACATGATTGACATGCAATATAGCTCACACTTCATAGGTTGCAATTAGAATGTCATGATAAACCCTGTTGAATGCTTTGTTGAAATCAAAATGGATCATGTCTACAGCATTACTGAAATCTGTTAAGGAATTTATCAGATTAACAAATTAAATAGTCCAACAAGATTTGCTTTTGACAAATCCAGAATCACTTTTGCTAATGACAGCATTGTTTTCAAGATGCATACATATTATTCACTTTACAGACTTTTGTAGAAATTTCCTACATTGATTTGGAGTTACATAGGTCCTATTTTCTCCATTTTGAAGATAGGGTGAACATTGGCCCTTCTGCAGTCAGCTGACACTTCACTCTAGGATTTCTCAAAGATATCGAAGAGATGTTTGGTCAGACCATCCAATATAAATTCCCTCAGTTTTCAGATCTTCATTAAGTCTTTTAGTATAACCATTTTGGCTCCTTCCACTGTATCCATTGCTTTTCCTCATCAGACTTGAACTTTTAGTGCCTTTTTTTTTTAATACCTGACCCATTTTTCTCATCAGTTTCTGCTGCCAGGGAATCTTACTTCTTATGAAATCATATTTGTTGGCATAGTTTGCAAGCAATTTTTTCATTTTATATTATAAGCAGAAATTTCAAGATTAGAATTGCTTTTGAAATGACATAATGGCTTGAACATTTGCTAAAGCAACCCTTTTTCTTCTTTAGTGTTTCAGTTGCCATA
Source organism: Ptyas mucosa (assembly GCA_012654045.1). NCBI lineage: Eukaryota > Metazoa > Chordata > Lepidosauria > Squamata > Colubridae > Ptyas > Ptyas mucosa. Next base: position 8,882,696 of record WNWU01000017.1, on the reverse strand, counting down.
TTAATTGAATACTTTTTGTAGCATGTGCTAGAGAACCCTTTGTGTTCTGTTGGCTTAGAAACTCAAATGGTACAATACATAATTATCTTGGAACAACAGGATCAGAAATTTGTCAGCTCTTAAATGCCAAAATTCTCCCTCTCTCTCTCTCTCTCTCTCTCTCTCTCTCTCTCTCTCTCTCTCTCTCACACACACACACACACACACACACACACACACACGGTTAAGTCTTACCTTGGCAAAGAGGTGGAGGAGAATCCCATTGATACATGCCATTTGGGTGATGTCTGCAAGTTGCATTGCTATGACCAATTATCCTGTATCCAGACTTACAATAGTAGCGAATTATACTGCCAACTGTGCCCTTGGTTTTATTTACAATTCCACCATTCTTCACAATATGATTTAAGCCGCAGTATGGAGCTATACAGGATCAAAGTAATAAAATTAAAAGCAATATATTACCAAAAAGTCAGAAGACAACTCTTGTAAAATCTAAATTTCCTTCAAAGTCATTTAAAGAATGATACTCAACTCATCACTTATATTTCCAGTCTAGAGATTAAAACCTGGATTTTTTTTTATTTTATTTAAGAAATGTATCTTTCAGACAAGAGGCATTTAAATCCACTATTAAATTTTAAATTTTAATTACAAATTTGTTTAGGGAAATATTAAAGCTGTTAAAATCCTTGCATGTAAAACATCTTGATGACATTAATCAAATGGTATGCACATTCAGTACTGGGGTAGTACCGGAGTGTTTTTTCCCACTATAAAGTCTCATTCTGTATTGAGGTATATATTAGATCTATATAAGTTGTTTCCCAGTTGTACTGAATAAACCACTAAACTATATTTGTTTGCATCAGGTCTACTGCACAGGCAGAAGATACACATTTTCAAAAATTGGATTGTAATTTGTTTCCCCTTAAAGTAAAATGTTTCATAAGTAAATAATTAAATAACTCATAGTCAAATTTTGAACTTTGTATCTGATTAAGCAATAAATGCACTAAACTATTCCAAATCAAGACTTTTGAAGAAATATAGCAAGCTTTTTGTGGAAAACTTGAATATCAGGACAGTGAACACTGGTGTCTCTGGAAAACTTACAATACTGTAATGTAATGTAATGTAATGTAATGTAATACAATACAATACATAAGAAATTAAAAACACACAAATATAATTAAATATACCATAGTATGAAGACATATCACAAAATGCAGCAGAATCAGCAGCATATTCTTGGAACAATTTTTTTAGCCTAGTATAAAGCAACACTTTCCAAATATAAACCAGTAAAGTAAAATCTGGTCAAATATTATCTGACCTCAAGACTGCTCCCCTGAATCTAATCCTTGCCAATTTAGAGAAAATGGTTGATGAAATAAAGGTAATTGAGACTCTGGAAGGCAATGAATTTATCAGATTTTTCAGACTGCACAGGTAGTCATATTTTAATATTTGACTTCAGAATAGTACACTTTGATGAACTTAGAAAGATAGTCAGAAGGATCCAATGTCTTGATAGCCTAACACACACACCCCATCTCTCCTTTTTCACACTCTTCATATCCACACACTGTTTATTTTGGGCAGGGAGAGAGAGAGACTTTCAACATTTCTCTCAATGATGACACCAAATAACTCAGTTCTGGCAAGGTGTTGCCTGAGAAATGTGCAATATAGAGCTTTAGAGGTTGAAAGTACTTTGAATTGGACACTGGAAGTATTAGCCACAACTCTACATTAGGTATTATTTTACCTAATACCTAATGTAGAGGTACATTAGGATGACACAACCTGGCAGGGTTGTCTCTCATCACAATTTGCCTGCTGCATTTTGTATCAGCTACAGCTTCCCGAATGTCTCCAAAGGCAGATTGATTGAGCACACTATAGTTGTCCAGCCTCATGCTGATTAAGGCATGAAGTAATGTCAGCACCAGACAGGGCTATAACTGGTAAAGCAAATGAATGCTTTAGTTACCCCTTCAGTAAATGCAAGGGGAACATTTTTAGGATGTCAAATTCAACTCAAGATACAGTATTGCTCAGTTCCAGTTCCTTCCCTATGGCTTCTTCCCCCACTCACAACAAAATTGCATAAGACATCCAAATATAATACGGAAGTCAGGAATATTTGTGCATGAACAGGGAAAGAAAACAATGGGGAAGAAAAAGAAGGCTCAATGAATAAAATATCAGGTGTTCCCATGTCTTTTAAGAGGACCATTGCCTTTAAAAAAAATAACTAGAAAATTGGAAAATTGGAAAACTATCTAATGAATGACTTTGTTACCAGTTCTGGCAAAATTTCTGTTTTCTACACACACAGCCATATTTTTTTAAACAAACAAATACATTCACGTATGACCTTAAGGAACACTTAATGCACACCTTTGGTTCTCCACCTTGCAGGTGAGTGGAGATAAAATGAATCTATTAAAATATTATGCAGGAAATAATAATATTTATAACTTTAAAAAGTGAAGATGTCTCTTTATAAAAGGTTCTTACTGTATGTATTAGCATATAGCGTTAGTAGGGGTTTATCAGTGCTACCATGAATAATGAAGTGCTGTAGGAGCCCACTTTAATTTCAGTCTATTTAAAATCAGAGTTGTTTGAGCTTTTCTCTTCCATGGTCTTTGTAATCATTAATCACATGCTTCTTTTCAGTCATTTGCACTGAAAAGATAGGAACCTTAAAAAAACTGTAATAAACTTATCTCTCAATAAGAAAATTGTGGATGACCCCCTTCTGCTAATAATTCTAATTTTTTTATCTGACAATTTTGTCAAAGCGTTAATGGCATTTCCAATTTTCCTCATTTCATAGTTTTTATATGAAAAAGCCTGTTCTAAAAAATAATCAGTAACTGCCTGAATAATGAAGTGACACTATCTCTATAGAAAAGCTGCCACAGAAAGTGTAAACAACCCAGCGGAAAACTAAAAACCTCTCCTGTTTACCACATTAGCTTTTCATGTCACTTACTAGCAGTTGCATGGTCAAATTTTCAGTCAAGGTTATATCATTTAGATTGGTAATTTTTCTTTACGTTTTTCTGGTGTTGCTATTTCTATATGCAGATATTTGTTATGGAAATGCTGCATTTGAATTTAGATTGAAATTCTATGTATTTTTATTTAGAATTAACAGCTACTGTACATAGAGGAATACATTTTTTAGAAAACATACATAGCATTATGTTATAAAAGCATCCATGCATAAATATAACATTGTATATTTAAGACAGAAAAGACATTTTATGCCAATAAACATTCCATCCTAAAGTATGCAAGTATTTGAATACTGTAATAACATTATTCAAAATTTGAATAAAATTGTTTGCTTCAGTAAAATGCTACAGGGAGTACTTGGCATATATCTCTGACCATAAGAAATCCTGCTCTCTTGCCTATAGCTTTAAAGATTTAACACCAGGAATTGTCAACATATTTTTCAAACACATCTGCTCAGTGCACTGATGATGTTATCTAGGGTGGTAATGAAACATCTGTAAGAAACAACCAAACTCAGAGAGCACCAAGGACCTTACAGTTAAAGTCTAAGGTACAAATATTTTCTCCTATCAGTATATCTTCTCAATAATAAAATATTGTTATTAGAAAATTAGTTTGGAGCCACTGTCCTCTGCAATCATTAATTCTGAATATGTATTGAGTAGCTATTTATTTATTATTTTATTTATTTTAATTGTAAAATTAGTTGTAAATTTATATTGCCTTCCATCTCACTTCTGTGATTGTGGATGCCTTACAAAATTAATTTGGAGATGTGAACAAAGATCCAAGTAGTCCTGAACAAACCCCCTGGAAGATTCATAGCTGCACGATAAACAGTGCTTTCTCTAAAGAAAGTTTTTGTTTCAATATCAACATCTCCAGGTATTGCTGTGAAAAACTCCTGAGAAAAATTGTATAGTTCAATAACAGAGCGAGGTGAGCAATAATCCTACTTCCTAAACGGGACATTGGGTCAATGGAAAATAGCCTATTTTGTTGTTCCTTTTTTGCTTTCAGTGTGAACATTCATATTTCATTTCTTTCCCCCAGGTTACTGTTGAGAAACCTGATATATTTCCATCTATACCACTGGGAAGGTCATCACAGAATGCTTAGAAACCTGATATTTATCTTCCCCTTCTCCATTGCTCATTCTTTCCTTTACCTAGCTGACAGAAGTCCTTAGTATACATGCAGTCCATCTGTATTTGCAAAAGTGTTTTCTAACAAATTTCTGAAAACACATAAGAACATGAGTGAAGGAGTGAAAATGTAATGCTAAAATAGTGTTCAAGCATTGAATATAGAAGGAAAAATGTTTATGGCATATAAATGTCTCTGTGAAGTGGTTTGGGACAGTATGGTGGGAGGAAGTGAATCAAGTGGCTCTCATTGCTACTGAAACCTTCTTCATTAAAACCTAAGTAGCTAAAATACTTAGAATGGGGGTGTCAAACTCACGTCATCACAGCGGTGTCACATGACATATTTGGACTTTTTTCCCCTTTGCTAAACCGGGTGTGGGCATGGGAGTTTGATAGCCCTGTTTTAGAAGATTCACAGCTTCAGAAATTTAGTCATTCTATTTCAGGCTTTACACCTGAATAGCTTATATCTGTAAAACTAACACACTGATCTTAGTTTTAATCTATTTAGTTCATCAGAAAGGTACCAGGCTAGAAACCAGCATACTGTGAGTTCTATTCCTGCCTTAGGCACAAAGTCAGAGAAGGGACTTTGGGCCACTGATTCTTTCAGCCAAGGAAGAAGGCATCAATAAGCCACTTCTGTAAATGTTGTCAACTAGTCCAGGCAGTTGTCAGGAATCCACTCTTATTTAAAAGTACCCTCACTAAATTTTTTTTAAAAAATGTTCCAGGTGCATTGTTGCCAACCTTGTAAGGTAGCACTCTGAAAATGCCTAGAAGTATTAGCTCTAAACTTATTATAAGGTAACATGAACAGAATCTTGCAAGTCTCTCCCCCTTTGCCCTTGCAGTCCAAGAAACTAGGGAGGGTCTCCTCTGAGGTGTTTTCCAAGGACCCAGGTGTTATGTATGTATCTATTTGAGCGGGAGATTTGAATTGGGAACTCTTTGTGATTGGTTAGCAGGTGTTTCAGAACTGTATACAAGGAGGGCTGTTGTCTGTGTTTCTTTGCTGAAGTCTCACCCTGAATAAAAGAGCTGTTGTCACTAGCTTGCTTGTGCCTCTCGTTATTCCCACGCTATAACATTGGCGACAAAGGTGGGATTGAGGCCACAAGAAGCTAACAAAAAGAGTTTGGAGATTCAGCCAGGGTGACGAGCGGACAACGGAAAGGCATACCACAATGGCTGCCTACATCCCGCCAAAACCCTTCGATCCAGCCCGGGAGAAATGGGGTCGTATATGACCAGGTTCGAGTGTTCCTTGGAGGCCAGTGAGATGCAAGGTCTTTCAGTGAACCGAAAGAGAGCTCTGTTCTTGAGCCACTGTGGGCCCGACGTTTTCGAAATGGCTGAATCCCTCTGTGAACCAATGCCGGTCCAGACCGTCTCCTGGGACGTACTACAAGCCACCCTCAGGGCTCACTACGCTCCTTTGTACAACGCTATGAGTTCCAGCAATGAGTACAAAAAGAGGGCGAACTGGTCAGCGCATACATGGCGAGCCTACGGAAAGCCGCAATGCACTGCGATCACCGAGGCCTCGAAAACGCGCTCTTAGAGCAACTAATCTGCGGCGTTAGAGATACGCGGTTACAGAGGCAACTACTCGCGAAACCAGACTTGACCCTAGCTGGCACTCTAGACAAAGCAAGGGTGCACAAATCTTCCACAAAAGCTGCTGAAACGCTACCCTGGCCAATTTCAAAAGACACCCCAAAATCAACACCTGTACACCGAGAAGAAGTGCAGACCAGTACAGAGGAAGAGTCAGATGAGGACGTCTTCCACACCGAAAGAAAAAAAAATGGGCAAAATAGCCGCCGAGAAAACTGTTCTAGCTGTGGCGGGGCTCACGAAAGACAGACTTGTAAATTCAGAGATGCCGTTTGCAGGTGCTGCGAGAAAAAAGGATATTTGGCAAAAGTCTGTAGAGCTCCATTTCCGAGTGGCAACAAGCCATGTGACCGCCACAACCAATCAGAGCCAACACGCTCAAAACAGCCAACCAGAAATGGCGGCATTGAAAAATGGCGCGAAAATCAAAAGCGGGAAGCCTACAGCATGAGAATAGGCCAAGCCAGGATGGCTGCAGAAGAAAAAGTATATACCTGGGTAGAAATCAACGGGAAGCCATGTGAAATGGAGATCGATACCAGGTCAGCTTTATCAATCATGTCTTGGACAATGCTAAAGACTCTCTTCCCTACATTCAAGAAAAGCCAGCTGTCACAACAACGAGTTCGCCTCCTCAACTATTAAGGAAACCGAGTTCCAGTGGAAGGCGTGGGCATGTTCCGGGTCACCTACAGCGAGTTTCGAGAATTGCTACCCCTGACGATCGTCAGTAAGCCGCTACCGAGTCTCCTGGGCTTCGTTTGGTTCCGAGCCCTTGGCATGGGGTTCACAGGCGTTCACAGTCTCAGCAGACCGTCTCTCAAGGACAACCTCCTACACAAATTCCAGGACGTTTTCGGAGAGGCGCTGGGCAAGTACGTGGGGACCCCTATTTCCTTTAATTTAGACCCTCAGGTAGCCCCAGTTAGGCTCAAACTGAGACGGGTGCCACTTGCATTGAAACCCAAAATGGACAAAGAGCTGGACAAACTTATTAGGCAGGGGATCCTGGTCCCAGTAGATCATGCTAAGTGGGAGACCCCTATTGTCACGCCAGTCAAGTTGGACAGATCCATAAGGATCTGCACCGACTATAAGTGTTCAATCAACAAGGCGCTCCAGCAGAGCGCGTATCCTGTGCCGGTTGTTCACCATTTACTTCATTCCCTGGGGCCTGGCAAAATATTCACGAAATTAGACCTGGCGCAGACGTACCAGCAGCTGCTGGTCGATGACACTACTATGGAAGTGCAAACCATCGTAACTCACAGAGGGGCTTTTAAATGCACCAGGCTCCAGTTTGGGGTTAGCAAAGCACCAGGGTTATTTCAAAGCACCATGGAGTGACTGCTACAAGGACTGCCGGGGGTGGTACCCTATTTTGACGATGTCCTCATCAGTGCCCAAAATGAATGACAATTAAATGACAGAGTGCGACAAGTACTTTTAAAATTTAGGGAAGCGGGAATGCGAGTTAAGAAAAACAAATGCATGATCGCAGTTCCTTCCATAGAATTTTTGGGTTACCGAATTGATGGGTCAGGCATCCACCCCACTGAAAGCAAGGTTAGGGCTATCCAAAATGCGCCCACACCGACTTCCAAGGCTGGACTATAGGCGTTTTTGGGACTTTTGAACTTTTATACGATGTTCCTTAAAAACAAAGCCACCATAGCTGAATCCCTACACAGACTATTGGGAAAAAACGTTCCATGGGTTTGGGGCAAGGCAGAGGCGGCCGCTTTCAAGGCTGTAAAAAGACTCTTATCGGAGGACAGTTTCCTAATCCAGTACAATTCGAATTTGCTGCTTGTCCTCATTTGCGACGCATCCCCTTTTGGATTGGGTGCTGTTCTGAGCCATAGACTACCGAATGGATCAGAGGTGCCCATTGTGTATTACTCTCACACCCTGTCCAGCCCAGAACGAAACTACAGTCAGCTGGACAGGGAAGCCTTAGTGGCTATTGCGGGTGTTAAAAAATTTCACGAGTTTTTGTTTAGCCGGACTTTTGAACTTGTGACTGACCACCAGCCGCTGTTGGGACTCCTAGCCGGGGACAAGCCTACCCCCACCACCCTTTCCCCCCGGATGACCAGGTGGGTTACTTTCCTAGCCGCCTATTTATATCGATTGGTACATCGGCCTGGAGAACTCTGGGCCACGCAGATGCCCTCAGTCGCTGCCCTCTTCCTGACTTGTTGGAAGACCCTACACCAGAAGCCTCTGTATTGTTGATTGATGTTGTGTCCTTGGGACCGCTTACGTCGGGCGAGGTGGCAAGGGCATCTACCAAAGAAACTGTTATTCGTACTGTTATGAGTTGGGTCATGAGGGGGTGGCTGACCAACGTAGACAATGGGGACTTTCAAGTTTTCTTTAACAAAAAGAACAAATTGTCTATGCAAGGGGGTTGCCTGCTATGGGGTGATAGGGTGGTAATTCCCTTACGGTTACGGCAAAGGGTTCTGGAACTTTTGCATGAGGGGCACCCTGGTATAGCCTGCATGAAAGGTCTAGGAAGGAGTTATGTGGGTGGCCGCAACTTGATAAGGATGTCATTGAATGGGTAAGCAAGTGTAGGCTATGTCAGGAATCCTGGCTGGATCCCCTTCAGCCCCTGTCAGAGAGTGGGAATGACTAAAAGGGCCATGGGGGAGGATTCACATAGATTTTGCGGGACCTTTTCACAGACAAAATTTCCTAATAATTGTTGACGCTTTCTCTAAGTGGCTGGAAATAGCTCTGATGTCATCTACCAGATCCGAAGCAGTAATCAAGGTCCTCAGGAAACTCTTTGCAACCCACGGATTGCCTGATACTCTGGTATCTGACAATGGGCCCCAATTCATGGCCACACATTTTGAAAGCTATTTGGCTTAGACACGCTTTATCGGCCCCATTTCATCCGGCTTCTAATGGCCTTGTTGAAAGATTTGTAAGAACCACCAAAGAAGCCCTCTCCTGGCTCGATGCAGGAGATTGGCAAGCTAGGATCAACCAGTTCCTAGCAATACAACATGCCACCCCATGCACTGCCACAGGGCGCAGTCTAGCAGAACTCCTAATGGGCCAGAAATTTAGATGTATCTTAGACCAATTACACCCCAATTACTCCTAAGACACGTTTAAAGGGGAAGGAATAGGACTACGACAATTTCAAATAGGCACCATAGTGTTCGCTAGAAATTATGCCCATGGGCCATTTTGGGTTGCCGGAAAAATTGCCGGTCCTAAATCATATACAGGGCAATGTATAGATGTAGGGCAAGGGAAGGTTTGGAGGAGACATATAGATCAACTGCGGAAACGTTTAGACTGTGAAGACTCAGAATATCCAGATATTGTTGATCCTGATTGCCAAAGTTTTCCCACCACAGCTACCTCAAGCCCGAGTAAGCTGAATTACTTATCTGGCAAGCCTAGGCTCCAGCACCGCCCCATCGAACCGACACTCCCTGCCAGGGAGGACCACGCCTCAGGAGTAATCCAGGAGGTTCCATTGGCAGAGCCAGGAGAGGGAACAGGCCCCTCTGACTGGCTCAACACTTCACCAACAACTGAACTGTGCAGGTCAACCAGAGTGAGATCACACCCTGGTCACCTGTGTGATTTTGTATGTAAAAATGTAAATTGGTAGACTAAGTGTTTTCTGGGAATGGAGGGGTGTTATGTTTGTATCTATTTGAGCGGGAGATTTGAATTGGGAACTGTTTGTGATTGGTTAGTGGGTGTTTCAGAACTGTATATAAGGAGGGCTGTTGCCTGTGTTTCTTTGCTAAAGTCTCACCCTGAATTAAAGAGCTGTTGTCACTAGCTTGCTTGTGCCTCTCGTTATTCCCGCGCTATAACACCAGGCCTTCTGAAGACTTAGCTGCCTCCTATCTAACTGACGTCTAGTCTGTGGCTCTTCCTCCTGTTTTCCAAGATCATTCCTGCATACCGTTACAACTGTATCCCGAAAGTTTCATCTGACTGTTACAGTTTTCTTCCTTCATGAGGCTTGTTTGCATCTCTCATTGCATTTTGTGATGACTGAATTCTGCAACAAAGCTTTTTATTTTAGACTCTGTCACTGAGCACTTCAACAAACCCCACACAATATTCTGGACGTATGCTATTTGCCAAACCTTGTGCAAAGTCACGTTTGTCGAAACAAGGAGGAAAGCAGGGAGGCAGTAAATCATTCCAATAGGCTGATAGTTATGTGGTGGCCTGCTGGCTCCATCACAGCTGCCATAGCATCAATAGCTTTTCTGGGCCCCCCATTTCCTTTCCCATTTTTTATGCTATTGACTTTCCTTATTAAGATTCAAGCCCAATTGCTTACCCTGCTGCTCGCTGTTATTCCTTTCTCCTGCTGTCTCTCCTGCATCTGATGTAAAACTTACATGACATGAAGAGAACTACGCAGCTTTTCAGGTCATGCTGTTTGTGAAACAGGAGAAAGTTTAAGCTGAGCTATTCTACTGAGCTGCTTGCCTTATGCATACAGCTAGGCATTTGTATCCTAAAAAGTTATTCATTTGCAGTTTGGAATTAACAGTGCTTCGTATGTCTTTTCCAAATTTTCAACATCCATAGGAAGATTTTGTAATTTTTAACTAATCCTTGAACAAGATAACTATACAATAAAATCTTTTTTTTTTTACATTTTCAGAATAGTGTTTTTCTCTTGTGCTTTGTGAAGGTCAATATCATGTCAATTTAGAAGGCAGAGAGAGGCCTTGCCTTATTAGGCATCCCTGGCATGGGAAAGGTCATGACCACAGAAAAAAGGAAGCTCAGGATATACGCCATTATAGGATTAGCATCTCAACATACTTGTTATACATAAGTTTAATCTAAGTAGAATTGTAAAATAATTCTGGAAAGAATATAAATCTATCAATGACACTGCCTATCATTCACATACATACATACATACATACATACATACATACATACATACATACAATCACTTATATAACTCTTCTTTGTTAGAGCTTATTACTACTAAAAATCAGAGCAGTGTATAAAAAGTAACCTGTTGAAGATATTTAGTTTGCTATTTGTTCAGCAACGCTAACAAAGATGGTCAGATAAACAATACTTTTTTGGGCTATTTTCCCCCTTTTCATTTGCAATCCATTGAGACAATTTTCTTTGGATACATTAAACCACACACAAATATAAAAATTGTAATTAGCTTTCAGTTAGTATGCTTTCAGATAGAAAAAAAAGGTATTTATTTCATAAAGTACTACTGAATTTTCTACGTTGTACTGTGGAGAAAATTGTTTCCTTTTCATTAATTGAACTGATATTTTGTCCACTTTTAAAATAAAGAGTAACATTATGGTAAGATGTTCACACTTGTATCCATCCATCCATCCATCTATCTATCTATCTATCTATCTATCTATCTATCTATCTACAGTTTTTAAATTTTTATGCCACCCATCTCCCCTACAAGATGACTTTCAGATTTTGTTTTTTTCATATAACTGGCATATATATTTAAAAATAATATATTTCTAACTGGGAAATAAATTTCACTTAAAATAAACCCATGCTTATATGACACTGATTTAACAAATTAACAGAGTTGGAAGGGACCTTGTAAGTCATCTAGTCTAAACCTCTGCCCAAGCAGGAGACTCTACTCCAGGGGTGTCAAACTCAAGGACCAGATCCAGCCCATGGGGTGGTTAGATCTGGCCTGCAGGGCCACCCTGGAAATAGTGAAGGACCATGGTGCTTCTGCCAGCAAAAACAGAGCTCGAGAGGGCCATGAACTACCCTCCCGTTTTTGGCCACGATGGCCTCTGCAATCCTCTGTCAGCAAAAATGGAGCTCGGGTGGTTGGCAGACGGTTGCAGGAGTCTGTCAAAGACAAAAACAGAGCCCAGGTGGGCCACGTGGGGCCTCCCTGGGCCCCATTTTTGCTGGCAGAGGGCTGCAGGAGGCTGTTGTGGCTGAAAACAGAGCCTCGACGAATGATTCGAGATGGCCACTTCCCCTGGCCATGCCCCCCAGCCCCTGAAGATCAAACACAACTCTGATGCAGCCCACAATGAAATTGAGTTTGACACCCCTGCCCTACACCATTTCTGACAGATAGCAGTGCAGTGTCTTCTTGAAAGCTTCCAGTGATGAAGCTCCCACAACTTCCTATGTGAGGTTATTCTAAAACCTGCAAATTATTTTTACGACATAGAAAAGTAGAAAGTAAATATAGTTTTTACAATTCTATAATACGTAGGTATTTGGTATAAAGTACGTCTAAAAAAAGATGAAACATGCATTTGTGTCCATTTGCATCATGATGTAGATGCAGATATGCACGTTTGCATTATGAAATGATGTTTATTTTATAAGTTGGTTCCTTTGTTTATCCTCCCGCAGAGACATGCAGTTTTGGTGATGTAATTATTCAATACCATGCCCTTAGGTTTTATCTCTAAATAATTATTTCCTTTCAGATTTAGCCCACTTCAACAGAAACCATTTTGGTAGACTACAAAAAGTTGTTTGTATTGAATATCAAATTTAATTCATAACCCTAAATTACTGGGATCATCTTCCTTTCATAACATTTTAAATTGGCAAATGAATGTGTTGTATGCAAGGAATGCATATCTGAATATTTTTACGTAGGTTAAAAATAAGACAAAGGAATCATACAAATGCTTCAATATCTGGCAGTGAAAAAGAGTTCACAAGAGTAGAAAGGGGTGTGGTCTCTTTGAAAATCATCAATCATCCAAAAGTATATTTCTGGCTCCATCAGTAACTACATTTTGATATAGAAATAACACACCATATAAAATATCGGTACATTAGAAAATCAAGGAGTAATGATCTCTAGTCATTCACATATGGTCAGTTATAATAATGGAATACATTTCCAGTTTTCACAGCTCCCTTCATTCCCTGTAGAGGTCTCTCTCTATCTCTCTCTCTCCTCTCCCACTCTCTCTTTCTCTCCCTCCCTCTCTTTCTCTCAGAAAACGGTAATATTTCATAGTATTCTGATACAGAAAATGTATCCCAAGAACAGGCTACAATCATTTTTAAAATGTGAACAAAAGTAATTATAAATGTAAGTTTCCCTGACTTTTGAAAACTTTTGGGAATTGTTTCTCCATCTGTCTTTGACTAGCTAAATTAAACCACACCAAAAAAATTTGTGCCAGCTTTTTCATAAAAATCATGAGTATTAAATATGGGTGAAGTGTTTATTTATTGTGAGAGCAATCATTTGGAATCAACAAATATTTGGAATTCTTGAGCACACTGAAAGGTAGACAGTAGAAGAAATATCAAAATATTAAAAAAATAAAAACCTAGAAATTTTATGAGAATTTTTATTTTAAAAAGTTGTAACAATTATATAGGTATATACAGTGGTGGGATTCAAGTAATTTAACAACCGGTTCTCTGCCTTAATTATTTCTTCCAATAACCAGTTTGCCAAACTGCTCAGAAAGTTAACAACCGGTTCTCCTGAAGTGGTGAGAACTGGCTGTATCCCACCACTGGGTGTAGGTATATGTAGGTAGTTGTATATTACATTTATATTTCATTTAAATATTAAAAGTGGTATACAAAACTGGCAATTGAACATAGGGGGGCATTAATGTAGGGACAAAGTAATTTTAAATAAGATAATTGGTTATTTCAGCCCAGTATTATCTGTTCTGACTGGCAAAGCTCCGGAAAGGCTAACTAGAAATCAGTAGCTTATCAGTAGCTCTACGATTAATCTTCTCTTTTTGATGAGTACATTATAAGCAGGACTTTAATGCTAAATTTACTACTAACCTGAATAACGTATCTTGAATCCTTTTTTAGTAGTTGCATGGTCAGTTGACCAACGCAGGTACAACTGATTGGATTTGCTTGTATAATTAAGTTGCCCAGTATGATTTCCACTCAAGGCAACCAACACAGGGCTTTGTCCAGAAGAACCTGCGCAAAATATATCAAAATGTTAATAATCCTGTCACATACCTTAGTGTTATTGGAAATGCCTTGAAATAATAATTATTTTAATAACACTAAAGAGACATTTTACCAGTGTTTGTCAAATTAAAATGGGATCTGAATTCCAACATGGATTCATGTAATTAGTACCATTTAGATTAATTTGAAAATTGGATGAAGTGCATTAGTTGCATGCATTAGAACACAGACTTGTCATCAAATTGTATGATAAGGTGGTCTAAAGTATTAGTAATTGTTCTTTTTATTAGATACCAAGTGATCAAAATCAGTTAAAAACAGGGTTCCTTATGACTTGAAACTTGGATCAGTAAATCAGTAAATTGCTCTTAGTAGGAAGAATATTTGTTAAAAGAAAGAAAGTAGGAAAATCTTAGACCTTTTGATTTTAACAAGAGTAACAGTAAATACACAGGTTTGTTTTGGAAAGAACTGGAAAAACATTAAATAGAAGCATGGTGGAATATGCTTGAAACTTTTTTCCTATTTCATATTGGGAAAAAAAACCCAGGTTTCATGAGGTAACAACCTGTTCAGTACGAGTAGAATACGAATAAATTCAAACAAGAGAAAATCCAAACATTAAAAACTAAAATGGTAAGTAGACAATTGGATTATTAGTCAATGTTGAATGACTAAATAAGGATAAGAAGCATTGGGCTGGTTTGTTTGAAAAGAACCATTTTTCAAAGGCTGAAAATAATCAACAGCAAGAAATCACATTTCTTCAGGAGTGATGGAAGTGTTCTATTAAGGAAGTGTAACACATTTAAAACAGACTCTAGGTTTGTGTGAGAAAACATTTCTCCTTGAAGCACAAAAGTAGATGTTCCCCTTGGATGTGTTTCACAGCTGCTTCAAAGTGTGTGTGTGTGTGTGTGTGTGTGTGTGTGTGTGTGTGTGCTTATAGAACCAAAATGCTATTGGGACTACCAGAGAAGGAAACCAACACTCTATGTACGTATATCTATAGACAGCTGGGGACGACTTTGAAAGATATGCTGAAATCTTCCAAAAGCTTCTGTAATGCTTCAAGGAAGAATGCTTCACTTTTACCAATGAATCCCTTTTAGATACTTTGCTTAGAATTAAAAGATATGGATTTATTTTTTATAAATACCAAAATACACAATTTAATATTAGAGGTGGACCTTGTTGCAAAACTTCTATTTGATCAATTTGGATAATGAGATTATGCACAACAAGGCCGTGTAAATAATTACTGAGATGAGAAAAGCTGACTAAAATTTGCTGGAGGGTGGGGGGGGACAAAATCTGAAGCTATGTAAACCTCTTGGATACCAAAGTCTGATCTTTATTTTCCAAACCTAGATATGTGAAATAGCAAATAAGGAGACTATGAATAATGAGGACCATATGAACTTTAATTCCTTCCACATTACTGAACCAACAAATAAAAACAGAATCTCACCATCAAAGATTTCCAGCTCATCAAATTGCTTTTCACTTTGAAATGATTCTACAAAAACAGTGATGTTATAATTTGGTTCAACTTTAAGAGTCCAGGCACAAGTTTGTGAATTGAGATAGTTTCCTGGATAACCTGGACTGAGGATTACACCAGACGACTCTGTATGAATTTCATTCGCTGGGCACTGTGCTATAAAATACAAGACAGGAAAAATAGGTGTGTGTGTGTAAAGGAGTTTACTTTCTTAAATTGCCACTTTTTCATAAATATGAAGAAAGATGTTCAATCTGGTTTTAAAATTTATTGCTTATTGAAGCAAAATCAATAAAAATGCAGATTTTCTCCTCGAAACAAGATATGTTATAACAGATGTTACTTTCATAAAACCCTGCACGCTTCAGAAACTAGATCTGAATACATAAACTATGTTTACCTTGATGGTGAACTAAAATTAAAGGAATGTCCCTCTTGAATAATATTTACTTGAATCTACTTAGCTTGAAGTAATATATATTTATTTTATTTATTATTTTATATTTTTGGTAATATAATGAATAGAAAAATTGTCATGAAACAAAACATATACATAAATTTATCATAACATCACATGTATTTGCTTAGCCCCCTAGAAGTTGTTAGGTCTCCCTATACCAAGGGTGTCAAACTCGCGTCATCATGGCAGTGTCATGTGACGTATCGGGACATTTTTCCCCTTTGCTAAACCGGATGGGGGAGGAACCAGGACATGACGCAACCGGCCTGTGGGCTGCAAGTTTGACACCCTTGCTCTACACCATTCCCAGAAGAATAGCCAGTTATTCTTCAGAATACTAGAGATTCTTGGTTCATATTGCATATTTATGCTATAATGACAATGTTTAACAATATAATTGAAGAAAGGAGACATGCAAAAAGGAAATAACAATACAGTATTTATTTAATCACTTGTAGATGAAGGTGGAGAAGGAAGAAAAAGCTTCATGATTCTAAAGTCATGAAGTCTTATAAAGTCTTATAGGGATTTAAAACGTTAGACTTTTATTTTTATTTTATGTACTTTAAAATTTGAACAGTAATGAAGAATGTTATCTTGTCCTTAATACCCCTGCAGTGTTAAATTGGGAGATACCAAACAAGTCTCTTGAAACTTTTAGGGCCAACAATATCTGAATGAAAAACTGAACACATTTGAGTGAAAAGCGAGTTCTAAATTTCAAAAGAGGAAGAGTTTATTTTCTAATGCTCCCTCACTTCCTGACTGAAAGAGGTCCAGATAATCTGGTCCATCTAGAGTTCTTTGAGCTGCAGAGCTTAGAAAGGAAAGATTGGAAACTGGACAAAAACTGTCCAGACTAACTGGCTTAAGCAATGGCTCTTTGAGAAATGGGGGAACACCACCGCCTTTGTATCAGCTGACAGAATCACCCCTTCCTCCAAGGAAGAGTTAACCACCACTGGTTCCCTTGCAGATAGTCTTGATAGCCAGGACATATGGAAGCTCGGCACATACATTGAAAGTGTTGCAGCATGGTTCTAGATTTTCCAGTAAAAAGACATATTTATTGTGCTTTTCATATAAAACTGAACTGCAATTGATTCTATGTTTTGTCACCTGAGTTGCTGCCTCTAATATTATACCACCTCATCTTATATAGGGCACAATATCTATGGCTAAAAAATTCTTCTCATTATTTTGGTTCTGACATTTTCTGCAATGTTCTATGGTAATGTAGTACAGTGGTTTAAAGCACCCTGTTATTAACATCTATTAACATCTGCTGCTTGCAATTACTGCAAGTTCGAATCCCACCAGGCTCAAGGTTGACTCAGCCTTCCATCCTTTCTAAGGTGGGTAAAATGAGGACCCAGATTGTGGGGGCAATAAGCTGACTTTGTATAAATATACAAAAGTATGAAGGCTATTGCTTAACGCACTGTAAGCCGCCCTGAGTCTCCGGAGAAGGGCGGCATATAAATCAAATAAAAATAAAAATAAATAAAAAAAATGAATTGATGAATTTCACTCAAGTTTTTCAGAGCGCTAAAACCTCTTCAGGAATTTACCTGATAATTGGGTGAAATGAAAATCTAATTGCGAAAGGAAATGGTATAAAGTATTGTGAATGAAGCCAGGGCAAATGAAGCAAAGAACAGGAGCTTTTTGCCACTTTGAGAGCCAGTTCTATCTAGTGATTAAGCCACTAGGCTAGACAGCAGATGACTTCTAATCCGACTTTAACCATGAAATCCACTTTGGTTACCTTGGGCCAATCACTCTCTCTTAGCCCAGCCCACCACTCAGGTTGTTGTTGGAGGGGAAAATAGGAGGAAGGAGATGTGTTGGATATGTTCGCCACCTTGAACTATTTGTAAAAATAATAAAGACACAATATGAATGAATAAATGAATAAATGAATGTTGTTGTAATTTATAATAGAGCTAAAACCAAATAACCTCACTGGTGAAGGAGAAAGAAATTTAAAGAAAATAAATGTTTCTGAATCAAATGTTTTAAAAAAATTTGTTCAATGTGCATAAAATATATAATGGAAATTATATATTATTAAGACATAAATTATATAATGATGACTTCTGCGGTCCTTCCTTCCTTCCTTCCTTCCTTCCTTCCTTCCTTCCTTCCTTCCTTCCTTCCTCCCTCCCTCCCTCCCT
>WNWU01000017.1:8841661-8864404 GCA_012654045.1 Ptyas mucosa | reverse complement strand
CTCGCACAAGCACGAAGCCGAAGACACCAGCCTGAAGATGACGAGTGGGACCTTGTCGAAACGTCGCCAAGATACTCTCAATCTTATACAGGAAAAGACCCGAATACACCAAAACTTGCATATCTCTACCCGTGAAAATCTTTGAAAACACACACACACACACACACATACATATATATATATATCTTACAGAAAGTTTTTAAAATGAGTAAAAAAAAAATAAAAACCAAAATAAAATCAGAAGGAAAAAAGAAAAAGGAAGAAATAAAAGAGAAAGCTAAAGTGCAAAAAAAGGTTTGTTGAAAAATAGAAAAGAAAAAAAAAGAAATAACTTCTTATTTTCTTTACAGAAGTTATAAGTACAATTCTAGATTGACCTCTTTCTCTAAGATTACACCGTGACTTTCTTCTTTCTACAATTTATTCTATCTAATCGTCAAAACCATAGATCATGTTCTTTTTTGTTGTTGTTTTACATAAAAGGTCTATAAAGGATTTCCCGTCAGCAATAAACATGCTGTCTTTTCTCTAATTAAACAAAACAATGTAGCTATCTCAGCAAATTCATCCTTTCATACTCTACATTTTCTTCTTAAGTTTGTATAAAAATGTGTGCTAATGCACATGTATGTCATTGTGCACCAGAATGCAGGCTTGCTATTTTAGCTTGAGAGCATGACTGCATTAAAACTGGACTTTGATTGTGCTTGCAGCATATGGCAAAAATGTATTTTAAAAAATTGGTACTGCTTAAACATGATCAGGTAATGCTATATGGCACATGGATATACTAAGGCTGATAACTTAGTTGGTATCTTTCACTAAAATGTCATATGGAAAATGCTATCTATCCTTCCTTCCTTCCTTCCTTCCTTCCTTCCTTCCTTCCTTCCTTCCTTCCTTCCTTCCTTTTACACAAGGGGAAATTGGTTTTTCTACAGCATAAGTATTTCATTCTTTCAGTTTAGAAGAGGAAATTATCACTTTCACATTGGCCATTCTGTCTCATTTTCAGAAATATATAAATTAATTAATTAGCTAAAGGTAGGAAAGGTACCAGATTACAGTATTCACTCAGACTGGGGAGTGCAGTTTTGGCTTTTCTTTTTAAGTACATGGCTAGATCAACTCAGATTCCTATCATCATTCCCATTTTTACTTTCAGTTTTTGTCAAAACTGAGTTTTTAGAACCTTTACAACCTATGACCATAATGGGCACGCTCCATTACAGTCATATGTCAAGGACTACCTGTAACATATTCAATTTGTTTCCACTAAAAACAAAGGGCTCAGGTTTCTCCTGAATATCATACAACTTTTTTTTTGTTAAATTCAATGGGATTTTAATATAATTTTAACATGCACTTAAATCTGATATATGTTTTTGCAGGACTACATTTGTCCGCCTTTAACAAGGCTTTTTCAGCAAGAATTATATATACATTTAGGATTTCATCATTAACACAGTTTCAATTTCTAGACTTTTAATCTTGTAAACATGCTGGAATGATTGCTAACTTCTGCTTTTTAGTCACATTTTTCCCACTGAAATGTATTTGTTTTATGAAAGAACTTATAATATAAACATTCCTTGTTTTCTTACAACAATTTCTCTGTATCTGGAGTGTGCTTTCCAATCTTGCCATTTTGTCCCCAGCCAATATGCCCCACTACCAGGAGAACTGGAATTTGGAGTCACTTTTTTTAATGAAAAATATGTCACCATAAGAGAAATAACAATCGTGTAATACAGTTGTATTGGAAATAATCAAAGAACATAAATGTGTGCTATATATTTACACCTGTAGCCTCAGTGTTTGTCGCTTTTGATTGATTATTTAATACTGGTATTTCTACATTGTTCTATACTGAAAAAGCTCTGAGTGGAATACAATAGATATAAAGATTGGGGGGGGATAATTAATATAGATTTACTAAGTTTCATTTTCAGAAATTTAATGTTTAAAACATTAAGCATCCTTAAAAAAAACCTGGAGTGCTTCCATCTAAGTATACTTAGGTGAATACAAATAAACCACACATCTTCCAACATTAAGAACATTTTAGTAATAATTACAATTTTCAGGAAAACAGAACATTTGAAATGTACTAATAACATCAATTAAGTAGCAGTCTGAATTGTCAATAAGTATATACATGGAGTGATATAGACATTTTTACCTATTTCAAAATCATCATCTTCAGCAAGCAATTCAGCATGTGGAACTGCTGGAGGAGACTGGCACTTCTTAAGCTGATATGCTATGGAATCAGATGAAAACTGGATTAATAATAGTTTGAAGACAAATTTCACTATAAGGTGAATGCCACCTAACAATATTTGAGGAAAAGGTGCACTGATGTACAAATATTATAACACAGATGGCAAAATAGGCATCTGTGAAAAATAGGCAATAGTGAAAAAATGATGTAAAAAATATATTATTACAGCTACTGATCATATGGGCCTGTATTCCCAAGTGTAATATTGGGA
This sequence comes from Ptyas mucosa, assembly GCA_012654045.1. Lineage (NCBI taxonomy): Eukaryota > Metazoa > Chordata > Lepidosauria > Squamata > Colubridae > Ptyas > Ptyas mucosa. The sequence continues at coordinate 8,861,909 of WNWU01000017.1, read as the reverse complement.
TTACAGTATCCATATATGCTTACCTTTGTACAAATCAAAAGAAAATATTTTGTTAACTTTAATTTTTATTGAGAAGTGCATGTATAGAAATGTACATATGCCATACACACTGTCCTTCATTACTTTCTTGCCATTTCAATATAGCCAAAGATCTCATCTACTTTCCTTACAATTAGTGTCCTTTCTCAAAAATAAGTCTGTGAGAAAATGAAAATGAATAAAAAGCATGTTAAATAACACGAGCAGTCTCTTTAGAAACTTCTTCTTGCTGCATGGGCCTCTTTTTTCTGACAATATGGCAGAAATGATGTCATTCTATAGCTTCAAATGAGAAAATGTCCCATATCTGAACAATTCAAGCTTTTTTAATAGGAAATTAGAATACCAACATGTTTCGCTAATACCCCCAAGTCCTTAGGGCTTCCTTAGAAGTGTGTGGTCTGGATTAAGTGCTTAGGGCTTTCCCTTAAAATATTCAAAGCCAAGTAACATGTATTAAATATTTACCTCTCCTTTTGCTGCAGATAATAATGGTCGATAAAGGTTTTCATTAAATGAAATAGCATGCCAATTGAAGTAATCTAATTTATTCTGACAACAATAGAAATAAAATATTCTTTTAAATCACCCCATGCTGTCTGACTCTCCTTATCTTTCTCACACATATATGATTTGTTAGTTGAGAAAAAGAATACTGACCATGAAAATTGAGAACAAAGAATCCTCCAGTGGAGAAATCACTGTGAAACTTGAGAAGGACTTGATTACTGGAGCTAAAGGCAGTTTCCAGAGCTGTGTTTCCACTGAACACTCCCAGCTGGGGTGAATTTTGGTCTGGACCATCCCTAGGAACCCAGAAAAAAAAAACAGTTTCAGCAAAATATTGTAATTAAGTTTTATATTCACAGTATTGTAGGTTGTTAGCAGCTTTAAACCTTTGGGAAGTGAGGCTAATTTAAACAATTGTAGCATAGTGATTCATTTGTATTTAAATTTGTCCATACTTTTAAGAACAACCCTTAATTGTGAAAAGTATAACCTTTTTTTTAAAAAAAGTAATATATTATTTTTGTCCTGAAATTGTTTTACTTCCTTCATTTTATTTATTTATGTATTTGTTTGTTTATTAAATTTGTTTGCTGTTCATCTCACTATGAGGTAACTTCATCCATTGTTGATGTTGTGAAACCAACCTATTCTTTGTAGTACTTCAGCCTGTCAGCTGTTTCCCAAGCAAGAAGTACACAAATTTTTTCAATGGGTTCTTCTTGAGGGTGACATTATCATTCCTCACATAAGAAAGCAACAATTCCTCTGGATAATCCCTCACTATTTAGGTGATCAAAGAGTTTGTCTTTAAGAAGAAGGAAAGCATCATCTCTGGAGAAATTAAAAAAGTGTAGAATCCTTGATGCTCTCTGAGCTTATGCATTGATGTCATCTAGTTGGGTCCTGAAAGGTCTGCAAGAAACAACCAAGCTCAGAGAGCACCCAGGACTCCAAAACTCCACTCTGAACTACAGATATTCTCTTCTATTGAAATTAAAGGAGACATAGAGTACTTGGACCAGGAAAATTAATTCTAAGCCCCTGATTAACAGGAAACTGAAAAACACCAGGGAAGGGAAGAAAAATCCTTTGTTTCGGAAACTCAGATTTCCCCCCCTAAAGTAGAGACAATTTTTAGCCAAAAATCTAATTAAACAAAATCTGCTGTACAGGAACATGTGCTTACAGTTACACATCGTATATTTTTTTGTTTTATTTAGTCATTTAAAGATGGGAAAACCACCCAAATATCACTCTTCCCAATTATAAGATATTAACATACCATACTGCAATGTAGTCATTCACCAATTCTGTTTGGAGTAATGTAAAATTGATGTAGATGCCATGACCCTGAGCTACAGTTATAAGCCATGTACAATCCTTTGAATTTGGATATTCATCTGGAAATCCTGGTGAATACACAGTACCATTCTGAGATGTTACATTATATCCACAAGGAGCTGATAAAAGGGAAAAAAAAGAAATAACATCCATCCATCTAGTCTTTTGGAAGCTGGTGTATCCCTGCCAGCTGCATTTAATATATAACAAAATCCAAAGTGAGAGAATAACAAATACATCATCTTTCATAACAATAGGCAATGCAGTTTAAATAGAATAATCTGGGTTTTGTAACTATGGTAAACCAGCACCTTAAAAGAATTCAATAGCAGTCAATTAAAAGACATGATGGTGGTGTAGGGATGCTTTGAAGTTGACATGGAGAATCACCTTTTACATGGGATCTACAATTTCTGGTATTAAATTGAAATAGCATACAGATAACATGCACACAGTCATTCAAACTACAAATACCCATATATACATATAAAGACAAACATTTCTACCAGAAATTAGGTTCATAAAAAAAAACCCCTACCATTTAATCTTTTTCTTAAAAAAGTTACTTGCCTCACTGAGGAAAATGTTGAAAAGGATCATAAAAATGTTGCAGGTGAAAGGTTAATCCCACTGCATGAAATACAATTTTTTCCACATTGCAATCCTATCAAATTTACGTCCCCAGAGCAATTAGCTTTTTACTAAGCTAAGTGCTAAAAGGTAGATCGAAGGGAGGCTGGAAGCCAGCCAGGATTGCCTTATTGGTTATATTCAGTCCAGGAAATATTAGTTTCCTCACCCCTTCCCATTTTAGAAACTCTATCCTTGTCAAATGGTTAAATCTACCATCTACAACCAATTTGCAGATTAAAAATATCATGCTCTAGTTTTTGTAGTTCTTTGAATGTGTTATAACTTTCTGCATTTACAATTGCTGTCTCTCTTTTTTTTTGTCATGCATGCTTAAAAGAGTTTTCTGCCTGGCAAATATTATTACTTTTCTACATATAAACATAACACTGCTGCACATGCAAATATACTTAGCACTGAGCATCAAACGGCAGTTGACAAAATCATGGGTAATCAGATGTGAAACAACGTGAATTAAAAGTATGTGATTCATCCATTGCTAATATCAGGTGGCTGCTCTGAGGACAGGATATCATAATCAGGCAGCAGTAAAGAAAGCCTTGATCCTGCTGGCCACCTCCCCAACTGGCAAAGGTGCGAGTTATAAAAAAGGATCTCAGTATATGAACAGCTCAGAAAAGGAATAAGAGATTCTCCCCATCAGCCATGAAATATGGTACAGCAAAGAGAGTCACGTGCACACAATAATTGCAATGAATAGCAGTGGCAGCTTCCGCGATTCACTGCCAATGACTGCATCTTTGGTTATAAATTAAGTTATTGGCAGTGCACAAATCACTGCATCACTTGCCAGTCTCTCTTTGCACTCTGCTGGCATTAAATGAAATAGCAAGAAGCTGCTGTTGCAGCTGCTTCAGACACCTTGGCCTTTGGAAGGGTAGGACTTTAAAACTCAAAAAGGATGCTTTGAAGTGTACTGAAACTCATCATCAGTTTTTCATAGCATGATAAATGTGACAGGATACACATAATGCCATAGTTACTGTAATTAGAGAAGTACCTCATTATTAAAATTTGCAAGGTATATGTTTCTTTTTAAATTAATTTGAAATGTGCATCTTGCCATTCATTGATCAGTGTGGCAATATGCCCAACCTCTATAATAAATATACTCCTGGCAATTGCATTATTTACTGTAAACTGGTTTTTTAATTGCAAATAATTAACATTGCCAGGTGGCAATAACAGCAACAAAAATCATGTCATATGTTTAGTTTTAAGTAGATATCTAATATGATATAGTTTATTTTGAAGGTTCCCATCTGGTTTTTCTGCATGACAAAATGGACACTTTTCCCCCCAAGGATTTTCATTTATAAATGTTAAAATATTATTGTATTAATGGCATTTGCTACAAATAATTTTAATTCTAAGTATGGCATAGAATAGTTAACTCTATTCCATTATATATCATGCGTGAGATTTCAAAGTAATTTGAAGAAATTCAGAGCTCATCAACTAAAATATAAGTGACGTGAGTTAGAAGGCATGTTTTAAAATATAAATAAGGAACCATTAGCATAGTTCGGATGTTTAAATTTACATATGCAGGTGCATGAACCAAATGCCAACCAATTAACATGAACTATGGATATCCAAATAATCATTGCAAGCAATTAATTGAAGATAATTCTAAACAAAGAAGCATGTGCAATGAAGCTATTTGAAAACTATTTCGCATTCTGCAGATCAACTATTTAATCGAGATGGGGTGGAGGGAACTGAATATTTCCGGAAACTCCTTTTCCCAGCAGACAAAATCTGGAATTCACCATATATTGAGAAAGTTTCTGGGTGAAATCACACTGTTGATTTAGAAATGAGTATTGTGGGCATTGGGTATTATTGTAGAGGCAGTTTCTTCTTGAGCCAGTTTTTTTCTTAATGTCCCTTTATCCTCTGCCCCCATTCTATTGTTTATTTCCTAAAGAAAAAGTCGAGCTTAAACACCTATTATCCTATTGTCATACCTCCAAACCAATGTCCCCTTTCTGTGATTTAAAACGTAAAAATCTGAGCAGGAATCTGACATGGTATTTCAACTCTCATTTATTGAGGGAATAAAAGAAATGCAGTTATGTGCCACATTTAATACAATGATAGACAGGTAAGACAAACAAATTCTTTAGCTTACAACTGTTTTCAATACAAAGGCAAGAGTTATGACCCATATTTTTTTTTAAAAAAATCCACCCATCCTTCTCTCCTTGCTAAATCCACATCCAAAATTACTTCCTATCCTTCTAAAAGCCTTAAAATCAAACCCCCTTTCTCCATCCCTCTCTACTGCTCATTTCATTCCCTCTTTTCCTCTAGTATCAGGAATATGCCTATGGCAGTGATATCTGTAACTTTAGAAATGGTAACTTCCAAGATGATCAGCATCATCTGGTTGTTTTATGAACATCACAAGAAGCACAAATGTGGGTTATATGTGAGTGTAAGGAAAGAAAGGGAGACAACATGACAGAACATGGTATGACTTGTATCACCTACTTTCCACTTTTGAAGAAAAATGTCTTTCTTTGTCAATTCTGATTACCAATGAAACTGTTAAGAGGCTTGCAACAAATCATGATTTTCATATATCTACTTGATTTATGTTTACTTTTCTTCTTTTTCTTTCTTCCTGAACACATTAACTATAAGAACATCTTGAAATGTAAACAATCATAACATGAACAAAAGCTACCTTCACACTTTGGAAAAGGATGGTTCCAGTTCCTGTTGATCCCATGATGGCAAGTGAGCACGGAGTGACCGATTAATACATATCCAGGATAGCATTCAAAAGAGATAGATTGGCCCACACTGTAATCGGAATTGATTATATATCCATTATAAAATGGGGGAGGATCTGGACAATTCTGTAATTCATAAGCTGAGGGGAAAAAAAGATAAAATATTTTCTTCCCCCCAAAAATTTAAAAATCATAAAACAAATTGATAAATGTTCTATTACTTGCTAAATATTTGTATCAAAGTAATTAATACAGACAAGCAACTTTCTTCCAGTTGAGGATTTCACTTCATTACTATATATGTATAGATAGATATGAAGATGTGTGTGTTTGTGTGTGTGTGTGTGTGTGTGTGTGTGTGTGTGTGTGTATCTCCTTTTGTCCTTTTGCCTTGGGTAGAGAAAAGAAAATAACTACTGCTAACTGGAAACTCATTGTAGACTTTTTGCACGGAACAGTAAATATTGAATTTATGATTTATGGTTTGGATGATTAAATGGAATAGATTATACAAAGTAGAGTAGGATGTTGTAAACATAGAATAAGACTTATAATTGTACTTATAACTGCTGTAAAGAAAATAAGAAATTATTTTTTCATATCTTTTTTTCTATTTTTTCTTTACTTGTTTTCCTCTCTCTGATTTCTCTTTCTTTTCTTATTCTTATTTTATTTTAGTTTGTATTAGTTTTGACATTCTTTTAAAAACTCTTTAATAAAATCATACATTTATAGCTATATCTAGATTTAAACCCTTGGTCAGTAATGAAATTAGAGCAAAGCTGAAGCTAGCATACCAAACATTTGCCTCCAAACGTCAGTATAGATTCCTATACAATATTAAATTAATCTAAAAATAGTCTTAACGATTTGCAGGTTTGATTTTATATTTTCATATTTTTAATATTTGCCCAATAATTGGAATCACAATTTATGAATCAAGAGTAAAACTTCAGCAAGCAATATGCAAACACAGGAATGAATTTTTGAAACTAGATGTTCCTTCAAATATTCATAATCACAGAGTAAAATGGCTGCTTAGGTTGGCCTGCTCACACTGTCATATTCCTGATAGGCCTACCAATCATCAGGGATAAAGCTTTGTCCACAGGTCACAGAAGGAATTCATAAGAACAGAGCAGGCTTTCACTTGTAGCCATTTTCCCAGAGAGTGTTCACATTTTAGAACAATAAGTCTCTTTTCATTATTTAGCTCAGCACTATCATTCTACAATACATTATAATTGATCTTATTAAAGACTTGAGGTTGCTACTGTTCCCTCTTTTTGGTCCAGAAAATGATCTCTTATTCCTTTTTCTTATACTAACAGAATATCTTCAGATTCATTCAGATTTTTACCTAGCAAAGGTGTGAGCCCATACACATCATACAACCACAATTTTGATCTCTATAAAGGTATATAAATTGAAGTTTTGGAATATAAATCACTGGAATATTATGTCTTGTAAATTAGGATAGTAAGAAGAAAAAAAAAACACCTGAAATGTTTTATGGATAGTGTTATGACTTGTTAATTATGCCTGTAATACACAGCATAAATTACGATCACAGCTTGATGACTCTCACCGTTCAACTTACAAGTTAATGTTATATATTTATATTTTGAGACTTCATTTTTTAAAACAAATGATAATATTTTCTACACAAATGCAGTTTTGAACATTGCTATTAATTTATTCAAGGAACTAATAAGCTATACCTACCCAATTCCAGTGGTAATTATCAAGCAATACTGTTATTTAAGGATTTTAATTTTTTAAAAAAAACATCATACTGTCCTTATTCTTAAGATTTTATTTCATACTTTGAAGTGCCTGTCAGCAAATATAAAACTGGTTATTCTGGTTATGATTATCCTGATCTAAATATTCCATAACTCCAGAAGACCACTAGCATGGTCACTCATTATTCCTATATGTATTAATTGTTCCATTTTCATATACAAAGATTGAATGCACATGCTTGTTTGTGAAAAAAAAAAACCTAGTAAAACTTTGGATTGTTCTTGAGTTCAATAATATTCACTTTAATTTCATACATTTTCCCCATATCTTCATCTTTTGAAAAGTGCAACATTCATAGAAATATTAGCCACAACCTACAAATTCTTTACTCCAGAATTATGTTCAATAATTGTGAGAAAATATTTATAGACTGCCCTATATGTTACCTCTGCAGTTAATAATCCTTACACGTAACAACCAAAAGAACCAACTGATCTATTTCCAGAATCAAATTTATTGAAAAGCATAACATAATATTAATAAAATAATATTTGAACAGCTTTTTGGAATAGTTATCTTAATTTATTTAGAAAGTCATATTACTGTTTTTCAGGAAGGGAAGAAAACTTTCAAAACAAATACCATTTAAAAGGCAGATTTTAAAAAGTTAAAAGAAAAACCAGGAAGCACAAGAGAAAAAAAATGCATATTAATTCCAGCCTTTTGAAAAATTATGGAATGAAAAAAAATCTTGTCATGAGAAGTCATTCCTGTAATAACTAAAGCTGTTTATATCATTCATTACTTACCTTGATATGCAAATTTAAATCCATGTCGGTTTTCTGAGTGATCACTATAAAAATGGATAAGAGTTTCATGTGTTGTACTTAATAAAGATGGTGGAAGATCTGTACCACTGAACTGGCCAATCATAGAACTGGTGTGGTAAGGCCCATTCTGAATTTCAAGGAAGTCATGGTTAGCTTCAGTGGAGAAGTTCAGAAATTGTAGATGTGCCCCTATGTAGAAAAATAATAAAAAAGATGAAAGTTTAGTATATTGTAGATTTTTTTTTAAAGCAGCAATTAGACAAGCAAACTGCATTATCCAATCCAGATGTGTATATTCCAGCTTGGATTCCCAGTTAACAAGACACTTTTTTCTAAGTTTATCATTGGTTAGTTCAGTACTGTCGACATTTTTCCCTCAGAGTTCATTAAAATTATTGTACTAGTTTTGCTTATTCTGATTAAAAGAAATGCATATGGTAATACTACATGACCCATAACAATAACTGTTCAGAAACCAGAATGCATATCTTTTATAGATAATAAGCAAAACTGGGTTGTTAAATTATATATTATATGTAGTATAATATAGTGAATTTAGCAAGATATAATCCCAGTAGAATAATTATCAAGTTTTAAACCTAGGAATTGCCATTCTGTAAATTTCATCTTTAATGTATACTAATGATTTTTTTTCAAACATTATTATCCCATCTTTTTTTCCTATACAACTCAAGGCAGTGAACATACCTAATACCTCTTCCTCTTCCTGTTTTCTCCACATCAACAACCCTGTTAGATAAGTTAGGCTGAGAGAATATGACTGGCTCAACGTCACACAGTTGGCTTTTGTGTCTAAAATGGGACTAGAACTCATAATCTCCTGTTTTTAAGATAGCATCTTAACTATTACATCAAACACCCTATATCAGGGGTGTCAAACTTCCAGCCTGCGGGCTGAATGCGCTGGCCATGCTCATTCCCAGTTTAGCGAAGGGGGAAAAGTTGTGATATGTCACATGACACTGCTGTGAGGACGCAGCTTTGACACGCTTGCTCTATATTCTTCAATAACAGAAATATTTTGTATCCGGGATCAGGAGTATGGTTTTGCTTTAATCTCTTTGGAGAAGGAAGGCAATATGGGAAGGCTACAGAAGATTCTTAGGCCTGGAAGCTGCAATCAATATATATTCTCTAAACTGCAGTTACATCACAGCCTCAACATGCTTCAATCATTTGACTTTTGGAGAAAACAAATATGATTTTCAATAGGAAATTGCACATTTTTATATTCTATAGTCTGACAATTTTTGGGGAGGGGATTCCTTTTCCATGTAAATATCTCCCATGTCATAAAATATTCCATTCAAAAAAAAATTGTGGTTGCTCAAGAAAGAAGGAATATGTGGAAACTGCCATTCTTGCTAAATCTATATGCATAATCTATTTAATCTTTTAAAAAATAATTGTATTTAATGAAAAAGGTGACAATTTGCTGTACAGAATCTGCATAGTTGCATGAACCAAAGATATCTGTAAGCAGTTCAAGGACAGACCTTGAATTTTCTCTGGCCCATTTTGTATCATATATCAGAATATTCTAGGAAGGTCCCCAAAGGGAAGGTGTACATTTTCAATTGATACAGAAATTTATCGAACTGAGTTATGTGTTACTCATAAAAAAAAAATAGAATCTCTGTCTTTTATAAGTTGGGCCCACTTAATTATCAACAAAAAGTAATTTTGTAATTCACAGGAACAGAAATGGATGAATGGGATTCACAGAAAGCAATTTGTCAAAACTATTCAGATTTCTAAACTATAGCAAGACATCACAATTATACAAACTTCATGATTAAGAACATAATATCATAATAAGATTTATTTCACGCAAACTAATTAACTTAACTAATTACTTTACTGTAAAATATTATCTTTTCTTAGTATATTGTATTACATAAATCCATGAAAGCTGTTAGTACAGAAAAATAAATGAATACTGACCTAAATGAGCCAAGTTTAATTAGTTACATCTCACAATCCACCACCTTTTTAAAAAATGTTTTCTATTTTATTTTAGACATTTTTTCTTTCTTTGGAGAACATGTACACATAGTTATCTCACTTTTTTCTTCTTATTATTTTTTTCAAGATAAATAACTACATTTACTAATGAATGCATAGACGTTTAAACAAATTCAAGCTCTTCATAATATTACATTGATAAAAAAACAGCCTAAAACTTTCAGTCTGGCATATGATATTGAATTATTTTTTACCCTTCATGAATAATACAAAAAAAATATCTATAGACACAGGGAAAGGGAAAGGAAAGACATGTACATGAGTGACCTGGCCTCTTTTTAAAGGACTAGGAAAGGAGACGCCTAATTGAATTAGATATTGTTTTATTTTATGCCTTTGTGTCAATTAAAGCTACTCAGAATAAGTCTGAGTAATTGCATAAATAATGTTTCCAAAGATACCAGGTGGAGCCTGTGCCATTTCTTGTTTCTACCTAATATTTGGAATTGCATTTAAAGCAGCCATATCAGGGAAGGCAGCCGGAGAATGAGTAAAGGAAGATACATCAGCAGTTAACGAATCTAGAACAGAAAGTTTCCAAGTGTTATTTAACTTTCAATTATTTTTTTTCTTAAAAAAAATCATTGAATAAAGCAGCACATAGAAAAGATATTTTAATAGAATTATTCTTAGTACCTTGATTTATTTATTTTTGAATACATGTATCAGGCTAGTGGATGAAATTAAAAAAAAACACAGCATGATTTTGGAACTGAGATTCCAATGGATAAATAAAAAGATGTCCTTCAATCAGGAATCTTACCGTATCCAATAGGTAATAATATCTTCCATGTGCAGCCTAGATTACTAGGATAATTTCCTGGGAAACCTGGGCTCAGGATCATGCCAGCCATGTTTGTCAGTGTGCCACCACATTTGGCTATAATAAACAAACAATCCATTGAAAGTATATGAAAGTATACCATAAAAGTCATCCAACAATTGTGTATCTTATGAAGAATTAGTTATATAATGTTGATGTAACTGCACACAAACACAAAAGTTCACTTCACTTGTGCTAGTAAAGAACTTGTATAGATGCCAATCTATGCAGGAGAACTATTGTACAAACAATTTTCCAACTCTATTTGTTGTGTCAGATTCTTATAAGCTATCCATTATTTTAAGATCAGAAAACTGAACGTATCAATAAGCAATCAATATACATGCTGGAGACTTTTTCCAGAATAAAAAACATCTCTATCAATGGTGTATAAAGCTAGTTAAAACAATGAAATTTCTACCATGAATCTCAGGCTATAATTTTAAAATGATCACCTGTAGATTACATTGACAGAAGGAATGAGCATGTTTATTCTTTAAGAACACTTATCAAATATTAAACCCTACAAAGACTTTTTTCTCTCTCTCTTGGCTTACATTCTTTTATTTGTAATGAAATTCATTTATCCTCTCAGTTTTTATAGTTTTAATATGGCTTTTATGCTGTTTTAACTTTTGATTGGAAGCTGCCCAAAGTTGGTTATAAGATGGGCAACTATATAAATGTTTTAAATAAATTAAACAAACAAATCTCCACACAAAATTCAAATTACTCAAGACGTTTTCGTGCTACATATCTAAATTAGCATTCTAGTGCTCAAAGAAAAGGTAAAGCATCAACTGCTTTCTGAAATCACTACAAAAATCTTTGAGTATAATATATTTTATTTATTTTTTTATTTTAGAAATGTATTGGCCACCTATCTTACTACAGGGGAACTCTAGGCAGCTTACAATATTAAAAGATAAAATATAAAAACCAAGAGACAATATAAATAAAATACTAGTCTTCTGACTCTTTGCAGAAGGACAAGATTCTCTGCAACCCATCAGCTGCATAATTGCCCATAATGTTTTTGCAAATTGTATTACCTAAAAATGCAACTGGCATGGTAAAAGAATCCCCTTTTGCTGTTGGAAAATGCAGGAGTTTTTTTTTTTAAGTATAAAACACACACACACAACATCTTAATTTTTCCTTGTTACAAAATAAATCTAACTGCTCTTCATGTTTCTATGAGATTTGATTGCTTCCCGTTTCAATTTGAAAACACCTGATTATGAGAAATTATTCTTAAACATGCTATGCATCACAATAAAAATAAGATTTTTTCTCTCTCTCTGCAAATGAACTGGAGCCAAATGAATAAAGGAAAAGACAGCACATCTGCCTTTATCATATAATTGGCATACCAAAGAGCAATGGGAAAGAAAGGTTTAAATAAATAAACAACAAAAGGTTTAAATAAATATTTAAATGAAAGTTTGTAAATCAGCGATGCACAAACCAATTTAGTTCAGCAACCAGCAAATTATAAAAACCTGAAATAAAAGATCTTAGTGGAGTCCCTCTGTGTCATAGAGTCCTTATATGCTTGGCCCATTCTAGTTGCAAGAGGTAAAAGAATAACTGGATGACTCAAAAAGTGAAAGAACGGATACTGAATGTCCTATTTTCACAAAGTCTAGCAACACTCAAGGTGGTCATAACTTGCTAAAAGTTTTGAAGCTCCTTCTCTAACCAGCACATAAGGAAATAAAGGGAAAGAGCCATACTGAGTATTGTGTGCACATTTCCCCTTAATAACACAACTGCCCCACCACAAACTTTTCCTATAACTGTGAAATAAGGCCACATCAGTGGTGGGTTGCTATTGCTTCTCCCCGGTTCTTGTGAACCGGTAGTGGAAATTTTGAGTAATTTGGAGAACTGGTAAATACCACCTCTGCCTGGCCCCACCCCCAATCTATTCGCTGCCTCCCAACTCCCAGCTGATCGGCTAGAAGGAAAAAATCAGGGCTCACTTGACAAAGAAGATTAAAAAACCCGCAAGACACCATAGCTTTAAATTGAGAAGCCAAGAAGCCTCCCAACTGATCGACTAGAACCGATCCACTCCTTGTAGACCACTCGGTGGTGGTAGATTGGCAATTGAGGCTAAGCTGCCTGAAAGTGGTTTCCAATGCTCTCAGTGGTGGCAGAGCGGCAAAAAACTGTTTAAACTCTTGCCGCAGTGCTTCAAAGGGCTGCCCTACAACTGATCAGTGGTAAAAGGCAGTGTGATGGTAGACCAGTGTGCTCCAAAAACAAATGGGTAGACTGGTGCGCTCCAAAAACAAATGGGTAGATCAGAACGCTCCAAAAACAAATGGGTAGACCGGTACAGCTCTGCAAGCAGTTAAAAGCCTGGTGGACCACTACCTCTGCTAAATCCTAAAGAATTGTTTGGTCAAAAAATTCACAGTGACTCTGAGATAATCAAACAGACAATGGCTGAAAGCCAAATCTGCTAGAGATGTTTCTCTCAGGCCAACTGAATCGAAACTGGGCCTGAGAGGAAGGAACAAGGGGCATGATCAAAAAAAATATGACTCCCCTTCACGTGAGTGACATTAAGTTGACCAATGTCACAGGACCATCAAGCCATGCCCACTGTCACATGACCATCAAACCACACCCACAAAATAAGCCACACCCACAGAACTGGTAGTAAAAAATTTCAGAACCCACCAAGGGCCGCATGGAAGAAGACCCATGGTCACAATCATTTCTAAATTATTGATCAAAGCCAGTGGGAGTAGCTTGAGCATTTGTCTAAAAGGGAGGAAGGAGAGAGATTGCCTATGTGGGATTTATAAGATTAGAACTATTTAGATTGTCAAGAAAAATTATATAAGAGAATGAATGGGAATTGTTAAGCATTATTAAAGTATGCCCAATGTATAATGCATAACAGGTAGAACCACTCCCTTTTTCTTTTTCAGCTTACACAAGGTAGGATGTCAGAGACTTATGTAAAGGGGAAAGCCAGTAGAGTGAATAAATACAGAATTGCATAAAAAAAAAGTAACTATATTTTCAGACTATAAGACTATATATGGGATATTATGTTAAATACCAGCACTGTTTTTATATAACTATTATCTGTTCATAAAAATATGAAATCACAGTTGCAAATTCTTTAGCTGGTGTTGGCCTTCATATACATGGAGTTCTTCCTAAGAACCTAATGTATCAGCATATCATATGCATGGATGTGTGGCATTTTGCAATTAACAGTGTAGGAAGCCCCCACTCCCCAGATTATAATATTCTTTATTCTTATATTAAGAGAGGCAGAATATTATATTTCCCTGAAGGAGCAATGGAGAAACATGTTCTTAAAGGCAGAAAGCAGCCTCACTCTTTCTTAATAGCCTCCAGCAGATACCTGAAGTCTTTAGAGATGGATATTTGGTACCAATTAAGAAAGACTGGGCCAATCTATTCATGAACAAAACACCTTTAGCTCCAGCTGATGGGATTAAGAATTCACATCCCCCATGCAAATTCTAAGGACAGGACATGATCTCTAGGACATAATAGGATTAGCCCATCACCATTAGAATAGAAAAAGACACAAGACTCACTACATTGCACAACCCCTCTTGAGCATCTCAGAACCCTATAAAAATCCATCCATTCCTAAACCACTCCAGAAACATGCTTCTGTCACTGAAGTTTCCGTAAATCAAATAAACAGAGTACTTCTTTTCAATCAGCCTCCAATTTATTTCTAGCATCTGTCTCCCAGATTGGATCAGGCTGGATTTTTCTTCTAACAGGAAATTTCCTCATTGCACAGATTTTCTAAATGCCATACAAAAGTTTTGGGTATGGCATCCAGTGTGCCAATAACCAATGGGACAACCACCACTACTTTTTGCCATAATTTTTCAAATTCAATTTTCAGATCCTGATACTTTGTGAACTTCTCCAATTTTTGCCTTCTATTGTACTATGCCATGGTATTGCCACTTCAATTATTCATACTTTCTTCTTTCCAGCCTTGTTTATGAACCAAGACTTTTATTAGTCTGCATTTGGAAATTTTATAAAATTATATTTTATTCTGCTCATTTTCGACCACTTTTTCAATTCTGTGTTCCCCCCAGTATTATGTACTGGTACTATACATGATAATTTTTACAGATGTTCCCGTGAATCATTTGGTGACTGAATTCTGCCATTGCTTATGTTTGTGTGATCTTCCTGCACAAACTGAATATGTTCTTTCTTTGGCTTCTTTGTACAATCTGCAAAATTTGATGACTTTTTCCCCCCAATTCTGGTCTTGACTGTATTAATTCGAGTAGCTTGCTCTTGCTCAGCCATAATCAAGCCTTCAGTGCTATCACTGAAATATGCATATTCTTAATGCTGACTATAATAAAATTTAGCATTTATACAGATTATTTCATTTGCTTAAGCCGTATGAAGTACTATATATTACCCCGGCAGGTGGATTTTTTTACCCAAGCAAGAAAAGCTGCTAGTATTTCATGCCTACAATGAAATGTGAATCAGGAACGTGAATCAGAAGCTCAGTCATTAAGCAACTGGATATTTTCTACTTAAATGGCTTTGATAACAGCGGAACAAAAATAAAAACAGCTAATTAAACTTTTTACTTTTTACTGATGTTATTCTCAACAGCATTCACTTAGAATAAAAATATGTAAATATGCATACCAATACAGAGAGGAGAAGGATAATTCCAACGGCGAACTGTTCCAGGCATACAAGAAATATGAGAACGTCCCTTAAAAAATTCAAAAATAAAATAATTATGCAACATTGTCCCATTTTTGAAACTTTCATTTAGCAACTTGACACAATGGTTCTCACTATTGATTTTAGAAAAATCTTTTTGCCAATTAATCTTCCCTTATACTTTATTACCTATGACAGTTTTCTAATTAAGGACAAATAAAAGACTTTTAAGTTAATTAGAATTCCTTTAAAAATGGAAAGTGAGTTGTGCTACAAGTCTTAAGAAGTTGTTCCAGAACCTTAAACTAAATTATTATATAGAACTGCAAAGTAACATGACACTCTCATTTACATTCTTTGCTGCATTACCAAAGGGAAGATTTTTTTTCTCCCAAAGAATCATTATTTCAAGGAAGTTAATTTTAAAAAGTAATTTCCTTCTTCAAAAGTGATTTCAGAATGAAAATGTGTCTTTATATAAAAACTACTAAGCACAAATTATATGCTTTAATAATCAAGTCTTCCTTCAAACAATTATTGCTATTGAAGTCCACAAAAATGGCAACCTGTGAAATCAATGGGCAACTTAGCACCACCACCACCTACTGTCCTTTGCCCCTTTGGTGACAATAAACATACAGTATTTATAGAGATAGGAGTTTTTTATATATGACTGTATGAGTGATGGCTTCCAAAAGAACTAGGCACCAATGCAAAAAAAAAAAAAAGGAAAAGAAATTGGGATGTACTGGTAAATCTTGGGGTAATCTGTATTAGATTACAAAGATTTTTGATCACCACTTATTTAACATGACCAGAGAAACTCCCTTTTCAACTAAGTTATGTGCAGGAATACTGTGAACTCAGTTCTACATTGAATAACAAATAACTGGATATTAAAAAGAAAACTTTGTTCATTATTATTAAATGTTTGTATCTGAGTCCCTATTTTATTTTCAAATAATGAAGTATTACTTAATACGGAAACATTATCTACCTATAGGTTGAACTTATGCTACCATATTAAACTCCTGAATAGGCGGGAATACCAAATAAAATCAAACTTGGCCTTTGGGCACAACAATAAAATAGAACTCACTTATTAATATTTTTTAATATGCAATAAAATTACATAATTTTTATATTAACTATAGCACAAATAGCAGTGGCAATCTCCAAAATTTGTGCTTAAGTTCAACTTCAGGTAGAATTGATCAGCAAAAGATAATACAAAATTGCACAACCTGGACAGATATGTCAGGGTCCTGGTAAGATATAAAGATATTGTGATAGTTGTAAAATAGAAGACAGAGAGATATTGTGATCTCCATCAGGGTTATTATTAAATGGGATAAATGTACATCTTCCTTGATTCCCTACAGAGAGCAAGAAAGGAATATATGCCTTAGGGCAGGGATTCCCAACCTCCAGGCCATGGCCCACTACCAGATCTTAGCATGCATTCACATTTGTAAACTTTAAATTGTATCATTGTCAATAAATCAGTGGTGGGTTGCCCCCGGTTTGCACCGGTTCTATAGAACCGGTAGTAAAACTGGCGGGAAGCTCCGCCCACCAACTGCGACATCATCAAAATGCTTCTGCGCACGCGCAGTAGCTTCTGCACTTGTGCAGAAGAGCGTGCAGCCCTACTGTGGACCGATAGTAAAGGTAAGTAGAACCCACCCCTGCAATAAATGTTTGTTATCACTATTTGAACATTATTTGTTAAGCTGGTTAAGATGTTTTGAGCTACAACTGCCATGTGCATCATTTGCTTTGCTTTGCAAAAGTATTTTTTCTTTAAACTTACAGAGAGGTAGTTGTAGTGTTAACATCTCTGTATAAAAAGAAAATCAGAGGTCACTTTAGTTGTACTTGTTTGATGAATTTTTTACCCCTTTAATTTGTTTTGCTGTTCCCTTTCCCTTTTATGTTAGTTTGTATTTTATTGTATGATGTCAAAACTTAATAAAAATATTATAAAAAATGTAAATAAATGAAGGGTTCAGCCTTGTGATCTTGCAGGCAGAAAGCTGAATTTTGCTCTGAGAATAAGAAATGGGAAAGAGAGCAATAATGGTTGAATGTTCAAATGCTTCTGTTTATAGTTATCATTTTATTCTATATTACTCTCCCATAACAGAGACTGCAAAAATGGTATAATTAAATGCTTTTTTTAAAATAGTCAGATGAGGACTTAAGTATCTAAGCTAGGCAAATCAGCTTTTTTTATTTTTCAAGATGATATCTCATTGTTGCAAACAAAATTATAGAATGATCATACTGGTTTTGTGAATGATCTAGCAGAGGAACAATAACACATATTAAAATCTTAGTGTAATATGGATTAATAATCAAATAAGAGCAAGAAAGAAACTCAGGAAGTTTAACTCAATGTGTATCTTTCAACTGCTGTTTGAAAATAAATGAAACAGCAATATGCATAGAGGGAGACAAGTATAAAAATGTTTTTACTGCAGAGTTCTACATTATGCATTGTGCTGTAAAGTCAAACTGGCCTTATTAACCAAGATATAAAAATATCCCCAAAATTATTTGGGAGACAAATAATAGCCAAATGATACGTATATATTTTGCATGCAGAAAGGTTCAGATTTAACCCTGGCTCCACTTGTATTAAGTGATGCAAAGATAATGCACTATAATCTAAAAATCAGCCTTTCTGGTAAGTCTCAACCAAAGAGGATGAGATAGTTGAAGAAATCATCTTCACCGGTGTGGTATTCCTTCAGATCATTTTCATACTATTTAGTAGAATTAGTGTGATTATGCTAAGAACTGCTCACAACAGTACAGATGAGTTTAACTAAATTGGACTAAATTTAATTCAGACTTGTCTCAATGATTTTAATTGGCTGCATCACCTATTATAAAATTTGTATTTCTTCATACCAGAGAATATATTTCTTTCCCTTGTTATAATCATTTCCTTAAGTCACTTATATTAATGAAATAAAATAAGTATGAAATATTTTGAATGTATGTAGTTTTATTCAGCAGAGATAAAAGGTATCAGAGAATTATCTGTTTCTAAATGGCAATTTCTGTATACAAAAGAAATCTAAATACAAATACAAAATATAGTTTTTCAATGACAAAAATATCAACAGAATATATTACAATACCTATTTCTGCTAGAACTACCAGATTTGGATTCCAAAACCAGTTGATAAAAACAGAATGATCTGCCAACTAATGGTCATTCAGATGTTAGCATCCCATATATGGTAGCCCAAACTTTATATCCAAGGATGTAAAACACAAGAAATATATATATATATATATATATATATATATATATATATATATATATATATATATATATATATATATCATTTTAAAAAGAGTACAGGTACCTGCAATGTATATCCTGGCTCACACTGAAATGATAAAACATCATTCACCATATATCTATCACCAATTTTAAATCCATTGCTAGGAATTACAGGTTCTGGGCAGGAAGCAAGACCTACAGCTAAAATAAATAAAAGAAAAAAAAACAGTATATTAAGATCATATTGCTTTGGTTTTATTGCTTACATCTTGATTATCTAATTACTACACAAAGTTTAAAACAGGAAGTTCTCAACAGTGATTAATAATCCAAAATGAAAAGAAGATTCAAGAGGGTAGTAGAAAGGAAGGATAGGATTTTAAAAATTCTTTTTACAGCAATTTACTACTAGTCTCTCAAACTGAAGCCATTATGAATATGATGACACAAAACTGAATTTAAAATATAATGATATAGTAAATCAAGTGATCTCAGAACAAAAATGAAAGAATTAGTCTTTATACTTTAAATATACCATTCGTTGAGTGCATGGGCAAATCTCTCAATATGATAAAATAGGTTCTCCGATGATGATTTGTTTCAGAATGAACTGAGTTTTAAAATGAAAAATAAATAGAGCTAACAAAGGCCTAGGGCAGAACAAGGTGAGGAATTCTTTAGAGCACATGCTTTACATACTGTACTTCCTATTCACAACTTATGAATAGCAAGTGCTGTTTTCAAGGGTAACATGCCTTCCTTGTATAGGAAATTGCTTACTGCATGCTCTTCACAGGTCAGCTCACTCTTTTGGCACAGGACATAAAACTCATTAATGTCAATATTGATAACTCTCCTGGTGATCTCATCCCAGTTCCAGCTTATTAAATATTTCTGCCACTCCAGGTCTAGCACTAGGCATTCATCTATGTATGTCATTACAGTGACCTGTAATATTTTTCTGGCATCACTGCCATCAATGACAAGAAAGCTCACAGCAGTGCCATCTTGTTAATAGTTCTAAAAGCGTATTAGTATAGACTACATTTCACTTTCACTTTAATAAAGATAAAATTCCCTGGACAAAAATGTGATGAACTATTAAAAAAGCCTGTGCCTTTTATTTTATAGATGATTATGTATTGTAATTTACATTCCTTTTTACATCATGATTGTAAATAATAAAATCCTGTTGTTTAGAAATACTCAAAATTTTTAAAAAAACTTCTGCTGTACTAAATATAGAGCATACATATAGAACCCAAAGAAGGGTATATAGCTACGTAGATCAGGGGTTTCAAACTGGTGGCCCGTGGGATACGTCATGTACTGGACATGCCCACCCCAGCTCTGCGAAGGGAAAAAAATGTTGCAATTTGTCATGTGACAGCAATGTGTCATGGTGAGTTTGACACCCGTGACATGAATGAATATATGTATATGTGTGTGTGTGTGTGTGTGTGTATATATATATATATATATATATATATATATATATATATATATATAT
>WNWU01000017.1:8734668-8841651 GCA_012654045.1 Ptyas mucosa | reverse complement strand
TATATATATATATATATATATATATATATATATATATATATATATATGTATATGTATATACACACACACACACATATATATATGCATACATACATACATACACACACACACACACACAATTTTAATACAGAATGCATTCTTTCTAAGTACCACAAGATGGCAATGTTTAATGGAGGGAACCTGGAACATTATTCTAGTCACAACCTGGGCATTTTATTGCCTGAGGGTCACATCCGGCCAGCAGGCAGTCCCAGACTGACAGGATCAGTGAGGGGATTGGGGCAGCAGCAGATTGGTGGCAAGGCAGAAGCAGCATCAGGATGGGATGCAGCAATGGAGGATGGGGTGGCAACAACAGCAGTGGCCCTCCGTAACAGTCCCAGTTTCTCATGTAGCCCCTTGGGAAAATTAATTGTGCAGCCCTATTCTAATCCCACCTTGGCATAAAGCCAGCTGGGTAATATTGGACTGGTCAGTCCTTCTCAGTCCTAGGAAGGAAACAGGACAAACAACTTCTGAAAAACCTTGCCAAGAAAACTCCAGGAACTACTTCAGGCAGTCTCTAGGAGACAACAGTTACTTGAAGATACAAATATACATAGATAGGTACACCCACACATGCAGAAACCCACAAACCAACACTATGTATTCATACTCATGTTTGGGTATCATAAATGATATATATTCATATAAAGTTTGTAACCTTATATAATCACAATTGCATATATTTATAAAGTCTTAATTATCTTACTGTCTTTTTGAGACATGAATTTAATTAATTTTTCTATTAATCTAATTGGGCGTTTCTGCCACTAATGATGGCTTGTAGCATGGAAAACAATCTGATTATATGGTTGACATCTTAAACTAAATAAAAGGTGTCTATCATAATCATAAAAATAGCATTACCATTGCTATCAGTCACATAATTATAAATGAATGAATACACCTACCCACAGCACCCACACACAAATGGACATTAAATATGTCAGTGTGTTTTTAACTGCATAAGCCTTTAGGAATTGAGTTATAGCGATACTATCTATAGAGGGGAGATCAGATTCATATCACAGCATATTTAGAATATATTTCTACCATTGCTAAGGTGAAACCTATTTTAGATTGTGTTGAAGAAATGGTAAACAATGTGTGGCCTTCACTATATCTCCCCACATCCATCACTATTAACCCTCCTGATTGGGTCACATTTGAAAGGCAACATGTTTTACAACCCTAGATCTAAAACATAGATCTCTACTGGCAATATAGATAAGATGTTTTATATCTCTCTCTATCTCAACATTAGGAGAAGATAAAAATAATTTATTCTGCTCCTTTTCAGATAAAGTTTCCAAATATATTTCACCTTTAGAATTAAAAAAGGGGGGAAAAGGTTGAGTCCTCGCACTTACGACGAAGTCCTCGCACTTACGATGCGCGGCCGTGATTGGCTGAGACGCACCCTCCGGCCGGCGGGAGAATGTTCAATCCCTATTGGTTGTTGGTTTGACAGCTATGGTATAAATAGCTGTCAACCACCTAGCTCTTTGCTCTGTTTCCCTCAACCAGTTCTGTTAGCATTAAATGTTTCTGTTTGACTTACCAAGCCTCGCCTCAGTTATTGACCACCGGTTGCTATACAGAGCACTGGCAACGAAGGTGGGATACTGAGGACAGAGGCTGGTGGTCAACAGCTGAGGTCACTAGCGCTAAGCCAAAGCGCTCAGCTGAGTCACTACACGACGAGACGTCGTGTGAGAGAAAACCTCCTCAAAAACAGAGCCCATCCGTCTAAGGATGGCACCTCCAACATTCGCCCCATTCAACCAGGCTACCGAAACCTGGAAATCGTATGAGGCCCGGTTCGAATGTTTCTTGGAGGCGAATGACTACACGGGGCTGTCCAGCAGCAGGAAAAGGGCACACTTCTTGAATGCCTGTGGTCCTGAGATGTTCTCTGTCGCCATGGCCCTGCTAGCCCCAGTTCCAGTACAATCGGTGCCCTGGGAGGTTCTGAAGGAAAAACTAAAAAACCACTACGAGCCTACCCCCTCGCGCATCGCCCGCAGGTACGCTTTCAGGCAAATTTCGCAAGCAGAGGGAGAGCCCATTAACCATTACATAGCCTCCCTCAGAACTGCTGCTCTAAATTGCGAATTTACTGACCTAGAAGACTCCCTGCTGGAGCAATTCGTGTGTGGTGTGAGGGACCTGAGGGTGCAGCGCCATTTACTTGAGGGGAAAGAAATCACCCTCTCAGCTGCCATCGAAGAGGCACAGGCTTGCGAGCTATCAAGCAAATCCACTGTAGAAATCTGAAAAGCGCAAACCAGCCCTCCTGTCCACAAGCCCAGCACCGTCCACTCAGAAGAACTAGACCCTGAGGCAACTGAAGAAGAGGACGACGAAGTTAGCCGCCTCAAAACAGTCAAAGGGCAATGAAAAAACCCAAACAAAGGCTTTACTGGGTCTCCCTGTCAAGGGTGCGGAGAATTGCACCCTCGAGCGGCTTGTCGCTTTAAGACTGCCATTTGCCGTAATTGTGGGAAAAAGGGACACCTGGCACGAGTCTGCCGGGCTAACCTCCCTGGCACACCATTTAAGTCCCCTGGCAGACCATTCCAGAGAGGGCTGAAGATGGGCGGCGACTGTTTTGCCATTTCTAGGGCCAACAATGCCCCTGCGAGGTCGGCCCGTCCGGGCAAACAAGCAGCAAACAAGAAATTTTTCCTCACGGTAACCATCGAGGGAAATCCTTGCCGGATGGAGCTGGACACAGGGTCTTCCAAATCCCTAATCTCCTGGGCCACCTTGAAGCTGCTTGCTCCAAAAATGCGCAAAAGCGATCTCCTGTCAAGCCGAGTCCACCTCAGAGACTACCAAGGCAACGACATCCCTATCCTGGGGGGGCGCCAGTCTCTTAGTAGAACACAGAACCTTCACGGGCAAGCTACCTCTAATCATCGTGAGAGACCCTCTGCCCAGCCTACTTGGACTGGACTGGTTTAGCGCTCTGGGGCTTGGCATCACTGGCATCCACTCCACATCCGTCAATGATTTTGAAGACATCCTGGCAGAATTCGCTGATGTTTTTGACGACCGTCTAGGTAAATATAAGGGTTCACCTATCACCCTCAATCTAGATCCAAAAATTGCCCCTATCAGGCTTAAGCCTCGTCGAGTGCCTTTTGCACTCAAACCCCTCGTTGACAAGGAGCTAGACAAGCTAATTGCCCAGGGTGTCCTAGAGCCCACAGACCATGCCCCTTGGGAGACCCCTATAGTCATACCCCTCAAATCTGATGGGTCAATCCGCATCTGCGCGGACTATAAAAATTCCATCAATAAGGCGCTCCAATCCAACCCATATCCTGTGCCCGTCGTGCAACACTTGTTGCACTCCTTGGGCAAGGGCTCCATTTTTGCCAAACTGGACATGGTGCAAGCTTACCAACAGCTCCCTGTTGATTCGGCCACAGCTTCTGCCCAAACAATTGTCACACACCGGGGAGCTTTCCTTTGCCACCGTCTCCAGTTTGGCGTAAGCGTCGCCCCGGGCATTTTTCAGGGCATTATGGAGCGCCTACTTCAGGGGCTACCAGGGGTCATCCCATATTTCGATGATGTCATCATCTCAGCTTCTAGCCCAGCAGACCTCAAGGGAAAGCTAAGGACGGTCCTACGCCGTTTTCAAACGGCTGGCCTAAAGCTCAAGAAAGAGAAGTGCAGGATTGGGGTGCCTCAGGTAGAGTTTCTAGGCTATCTAATAGATGCCTCAGGCATACACCCCACACCATCTAAAACAGCTGCCATTTGGCGGGCTCCCACCCCTACTAACAAAACTGACCTGCAAGCCTTCCTGGGCCTCCTAAACTTCTACAGCTCATTCCTCCCCCACAAGGCCACTGTAGCGGAACCCCTTCACCGCCTCTTAGACAAAAACACCCCGTGGCATTGGGGCCAAAGAGAAGCCACTTCCTTCTCTGCTGTCAAAGCTCTTTTGACGTCTGACGCAGTCCTCGCCCAATACATGGACAGCCTCCCCTTAATCTTAGTTGCTGATGCTTCCCCCTTTGGTATTGGAGTTGTCCTTAGCCACGTTCTCCCTGATGGCACTGAAGCCCCTATTGCCTTCTACTCACGCACGCTCTCCTCCACGGAGCGCAACTACGGACAGATTGACAAAGAAGCGCTGGCTGCCGTGGCTGCCGTCAAACGCTTCCATGAATACTTATATGGCCGTCCGTTCACTCTTGTGATGGACCACAAGCCCTTGCTAGGCATACTTGCTGGCAATATTGCAACACCCCAGGTTCTCTCCCCCCGCATGTCACGCTGGGTTGAATTCCTGGCTGCCTATTCTTACACCCTCCTTCACCGCCCTGGCAAGCACCTTGCCCATGCAGACGCACTCAGCCGCTGCCCCCTTCCCATCGCTGTATATGACCCCTCTCCTGTCTCTCCTGTTATACTCATTGACTCCTGGCACCTGCCACTCACCGCTGCTGACGTCGCAGCACACTCTGCCAAGGACCCTACCGTCCGCAGAGTTTTGGACTGGGTGCGCAGGGGATGGCCTTCGGGGACTGTAGGTCCCAAGTTCAAACCCTACCACATCAGGCAGCACGAACTATCAGTGCTGCGAGGGTGCCTGCTATGGGGCAATAGAGTTGTAGTGCCCGCCCAACTTCAACAGCCAGTCCTAGAAGCCTTGCACGAAGGACACCCGGGCATAGGGAGGATGAAGGCCCTAGGACGTAGCTACGTCTGGTGGCCAAACTTTGACCACGCAGCCACCCAATGGGTTGCAGGATGCCAACCCTGCCAACTCTCTAGACCAGTTGCCCCCGCTGCCCCAGTTAGGGAGTGGGAAATGCCCAAGTCGCCCTGGTCAAGAATCCACGTGGATTTTGCCAGGCCATTCCATGGGCAAACATTTCTAGTGGTGGTAGACGCCTATTCTAAGTGGGTAGAGGTCGTCAGCATGGCATCAACCACATCTGCCGCACTCATCACAGCCCTACAGAAACTGTTTGCCACCCATGGGCTGCCCGATGTCATTGTCTCGGACAATGGCCCCCAGCTATCCTCCGCAGCCTTCCAAGTGTACTTGGCAAGCCGCGGGATTCGCCATGCCAGGGTGGCACCTTTTTGCCCTGCCAGTAATGGACTGGCAGAGAGAGCTGTGAGGTCTGCCAAAGAGACCCTGTCACGTTACAATCATGGGAGTTGGCAAGAGAAACTGTCCCGCTACCTGTTGGCACAACATGTAACTCCATGCCCCTCAACCAACAGGAGCCCCGCAGAACTTCTGATGGGCCGGTGCCTCTGCACTGATCTCGACCACCTTCACCCATCCTATGCCCCCGAAAAGCCCCCAGACTCTACTGGAAGACACCGCAACTTCATCGTGGGCGACCCTGTCTATGCCCAGAACTTTGGGGGCGAGCCAAGGTGGGTTTCCGGGACCGTCGAACAAATCACTGGACCCTACTCTTACCAGGTCCGGCTGCCAGACGGCCGGCTATGACATCGCCATATCAACCAGCTGCGAGCTCGCTTAATGCCCGGGCCAGATTCCCCAACCAACCTGGAAAACAGCACGACAAGTCCAGCCCCGGGCTACTCATCTGTCTTCCCTGACTCAAACCCGCCTCTGGAACCTGACTTACCATTCCAGCCGCCTGCCGAGGAGGTCGACATCAGGATACCGGACGAGTCGCAGGGAGTTCCGCAGATTCCAGAAACACCCTCAGCTCCTGCTGCCGCTGAACCTGAACTGCGCAGATCAACCCGGCCGCGCAGGCGCCCTGCCTACCTGGCAGACTACGCCTGCTCCGTCCAAGGGGGAAGGGGTGTTGAGTCCTCGCACTTACGACGCGCGGCCGTGATTGGCTGAGACGCACCCTCTGGCCGGCGGGAGAATGTTCAATCCCTATTGGTTGTTGGTTTGACAGCTATGGTATAAATAGCTGTCAACCACCTAGCTCTTTGCTCTGTTTCCCTCAACCAGTTCTGTTAGCATTAAATGTTCCTGTTTGACTTACCAAGCCTCGCCTCAGTTATTGACCACCGGTTGCTATACAGAGCAAAAAATATTGACCAAGGGTTAAGAAGGACCTAGTGCTTTTACTGTAGACCAGTGATGGCTAACCTTTTTGCCGTTGTGTGCCAAAAATGGGGGAGTGCGGGGGGTCATGCATGTGCGTGCCCACATCCAAAGTTTAATGCCCTGTCCCACCACACATGCGCCCCGAGCTCCCCTCACTTTTGTCACGCGATGGCAAAAAGGTTACTGATGGGCCTGGTAGGCCCATTTTTCACCCTACCCAGGTTCCAGAGGCTTTCTTGGAGCCTGGAGAGGGCAAAAACAGCCTCCCCCCCCCCCATGGAGGCCCTCCAGAGGCTGGACACAGCCTATTTCCTGACTTTCCATGGGCCCGGAAGGCCTGAAAATCAGCTGGCCAGCGCGCACATGCATGCTGGAACTGAGCTAGGGCAGCGCTCGCATGCCCACTGATTTGGCTCCGCATGTCACCTGTGGCATGCGTGCCATAGGTTCGCCATCACGGCCATAGACAGTATCTATAAGTTATAGATACTGTCTATAAAGGTGGGCTGCTGCTGGTTTGGACCGGTTTGTCCAAACCGGTTGTTTCAATTCTGCGCAGTTCAGAGAACTGGAAAAGTGGACCAATGGCTGGCCCTGTCCCCACCCATTTTTCAGGGCATTTTTCTGACCATTTTCAGGCCCTTTTTGGCTGTTTTTCGGGTGAAAGATGGCCTGAAAACGGCCTGAAAATGGCAAGTACATCTTTCCTCTTCTGAGTCGATGAGAACAAGCCTAATGCAGTGAACAGAAACTATTTGCCTCTGTTTAGCATGAACAACTTTTTTCCATGTTGAAGAAAATCCTCTAAACCACATTTTCTTGCAACCTAAAACTTTAACATGTGAGCAAGTCATGTTTCAAAGACCTGAGTGGCAAATATAAGAAATCTTTTTTCACCTTCTATCTGTGTATCAGTGCATTTGGGGAAAAGACTTAGAGATGCTATAATGACTGTATCCAGTGACACAGAACAGAACAGAACAGAACAGAATACTTTATTTGGTCAAATATGATTAGACACAGAAGGAATTTGTCTCTGGTGCATAAGACATGGTGATATCAATAAAGATATATTTTTTTCAGATTTTATAAGGCTTGAAGAGTAAAAATGGAGTCAGCTATTGCATCCTTTATTTACCATGTACCCATTCTTCCCCTTCCCTGGTCCCAACAGCTAAAAATTGAATCATTCAAAAGTAAGAGCTTAATTCCTCAATTTCAGCAGCAAGCTATTCTTGGAACTGTAAAATGGGAACTGGTGGATGGAAATGGTCTTCTAGCCCAATCTCAAAAAGTTAATATATGATTGGGAGTCACACAGAGTTGGTTAAAAGATGGATGGCATTAATTTATGTTTAATTTATTATTTATGTTTTAAATAAATAAATGACTGATTAACAATACACAGATATATTTACCTCCTTTCCTCATAACATCTTTATAAGGCTTTAGGCAGCTTTCATAAAGTCAAGTTTGCTAACTCGAGGCTAGGCTATGATAGCCCTTGAATCTGGTCCAAACATAGTATGAAATTTACATTCCAGAGATAAACTTAATTGTCAAAATAAAAAGGGGGTGAGGCAAACTGATCTTATGATTAGAAACAAGAAAAGGAAAAGAAAAGGGAATTGGAAAAAGACTAATTTTCCTTTCTTTCTTGCCTATTATTATGGGGCACATTTGTATATAAACATCTATTCATGACATCAGAATGAGGAAACTTGGTCGTGACATCATGACCTAAGCTCCAGTCTTTTGCATCATAACATACATTTGATTAGTTTTCTCATTAAGGATTCCTGCCAGTGAAGCAGTGGTGCAATATGAATGGAAGTCTTTCTTGGAAACTTTTCTTCCTTAATGTTTTTCTTCCTTATACATTTTTGATCTGTCATCTCCACTGAAATAGAGCTGTACACCCTTTCAAATGCTGCGAGACAGATTAAATGAAGTTGAAAAAAAGTCTTTGAGGACGTGATTCAAATATGCAGTAATCTTTATTATTATTCTAGTGCAGTGGTTCTCAACCTGTGGGTCGGGACCCCTTTGGGGGTCAAATGACCCTTTTACAGGGGTCGCCTAAGACCATCCGAAAACACATATTTTCAATGGTTTTAGGAATAATTTTATGGTTGGGGGTCACCACAACATGAGGAACTGTATTAAAGGGTTGCGGCATTAGGAAGGTTGAGACCCACTGTTGTGGCTCGACCCCCGAGCCCCGCTTATCGGAGGAAGAAGGCTCCAAACATGAAGGAGAGGAGTAGGCCAGGCCTCCCTCTCTAGGACCCTCCTCTCTGGCAATGCCTCAGGTGTCTGCCGAAGGAGAAGAGATTGGCCAGAAACCAGGTGTCTCCGATCAGTCGGATAGCGATGATGGAGATAAGTTGTGGCTGAATCCACGCCAGCGTCGGCGAGACAAACGTACGCAGCAGAAGAGGAGGCATGCCAGAGATTAAGCTGAGTCACTGGACCACACCCCACAGGCTATATAAGGGAGTGTGGTGGCCAGTCAGACTCTGTGATGGACAAAGCTGAAACTTCTAGCAAGTCACTTTGCACCTCTGGAAAACAACGCCTAAATCTGCTAAATCTAATTTACGAACTGGACTGTTTAAACTGTGTGTATTTTGTTTGTGTTATCTGGTGGAGGAACAACCCCTCCTTCTTGGAATAAAGTTCTTGGCAGGCAGCTACGAAGTTGCTGCCAAGTTTCTGATAATTGACATTGGGTGTTTGAAAAGTTATTTAACCTCCGGCTGGCTGTTTGGGTGCGTGGGTGAGACGGGGACAGAACACCCACTGTTCTAGTGTAACTTATTATTGCATACTAGTTGAATGGATTAAATCTTGCACTAGTTATTGATTTCTCCTTACACTATACAGGAAAAGTATTCTGAATCTCTTTGATCAATTAAATGAATATATTCAATCAATTATACAAGCCATGAAAAAGAGAAATACATAGATAGTGAAACTATTGTGACTAAATTGTTGGAGGGATGAAATTGATTTAAAGAAGTCACCCAGGGAGAGGACAGGGTACAAGAAACATTCTAAGCATAAGTCACAATATCATTGCAAAGAGTACTTCAAACTAATTTGCCTCCATTTTAATCTTCAGATTATATTCAAACCAAAGTATGCTAACATCCATCAAAGGAATTGAATGCTACTGCATTTTCCAAACTGCTTTCTATGTAGCCAGCTGCCTGATTGTATTATTATCCTTTACCCACACTGTAAACATTTTATTTATACATAGAGATACCAAAAAACTAATAAGGTTTTGTTCTGCATAATGTTTCTATGCATTCAGAAACAGAGTTATCAGAAATAGATGGCTGTCTAATACTTTGCTAAATATTTCCAATGAATGTAAGTGCTACTTATAGCAGGATTCACTATAAAGTATTGTGCATTAGGATTGGAAATATAAATTTATAAATAGTTTCAATATCAAAATTACTTAAGTCTTGTTCTCACTCTCACACAGTATCATCTATCTGTACTATGCTCGTAGACTACTAATATCCCATTTCAGGATATAGCCCAGTTGGATTTATTCATTGCATTTTTTACCAGTAGTAACAAAGCAGTCACTATAAGTAAATAAATATACCAGCTATTAGCTATAAAAGTAAATTGTATGTTCTATATCAGTGATGGCTAACCTTTTTGCCATCGCATGCCAGGAGGGGGAGGCAGGGGGTTGTGTGTGTGCCCACACCAATAATTCTATGTGCTCCATCCCTGTGCATGCGCACGTGACCACCGCCCCCTGTTCCTGGCACGTGATGGCCTGGTAGGCCTGTTGTTCTCTCTCACCAGGCTCCAGAGCCTCTCTATGATTCTGAGGAGAGCGAAAACGGTCTTCCCCACCCCGTTGGAGGCCCTCCGGAGGCCAGAAACAGCTCATTTCCCAATTTCCAGTTGGACAGGAAGTGACATTTTTTGCTGTCCCCAGCCTCCAGAGACTCCTAGAGAGGTTTGCCATCACAACTCTATATTATAAACTCAGTCCAAGAGAGGAGTGATATATAATTTTGAGTATTTTCATAAAACCTACAGGTTTTTTCTAGTTTGTACAGAAATGAAAAAAGGCATTTGTTAAAAAGCCCCAAATTTTATATTTCTGCCTTTGTTTTCCATCCTCATGATTTTCTTTTATAGAGCTGGTGATTGGGATTCTACATAGTATTTCAAATAAACTCTTACCATGGATTTATGTACCACATTGCTGTTGTATTTTCATTTCCTAAGGATTTTGAGCATGTTGCTCTTGCTGTAACAGCAGCTACACACTAGGTTGATATGCTCAGATATATCTTCATATCTACCATGACTCCATGCATGATTCCCTTCTTTAAAAAATTAGCATTGCTATTGATCATTTCATTATTAGCACATGGTCTTTATATAATTTCTGAATCTGATAATAGCTAGTTCTTCATTTGCTGCCTCAAGGTCAGACTATCACAACAAATTTTATTTTCAACTATTCTTGAATAACTTCTATAAGCTTCATTTGTATAAAAAACATTGTATCAATTGTTAACCAGGATATAGGTTGCTAGTTTTTTTCTATTCTTATTTAAAAACACTGTTTTTATTTTATCCTTGAAAGTCATTAATGATTTTAGGACTGTCTAGTTAAGAGTCACTTGTGAGTCTGCAGGAAAAGGTTCAGCAGAAAATTCTTGCTTGATGAGACCTGCAATATAACATGCCCTATTAAGTTTTGCTTTATACTTAATCTATTTCCTTTCAGAAAGGTATTTTGTTACTGTTGTCATTGTAGTCAGAAAGATTCTGACATTGTTTTAGATATTTATGTGTTTATTTACTTATACAGTAATAGGCTGTTTGGGTTAAAACATTTCAAAGCAGTTGTTTTCTTGCTGTTTATATTATATGCTGTTAATTATACTTTAATAGTACTTTTAATTCATCTGTATTGTACCGGATTATTTTCACTGTTAGTGTCCTTGAATGACATTTTTGGAAAGGTAAAACGTAGACAAATAATGGTGATGAGATATATCTGAAATGATCTAACCCTAAGTATATAAGCTAACATCAACAGATGGCAAATCTGCCGCAGAGAATAGCATCAGCAGGTATTTCTAAAATATATCATAAATTACTATCTCTCAATCTATATGCATTAAGATTCACACACTCATTTGATGTCTTCGGTAAATTGATTTATATGAATTAGAAGCTTTGCATACAATTAGAAATGAATAGAGAAATTCAAGCACAGAATTAAAATCTCCTGTGGCTAATAGTTAGTTTGAATACTTATCATCAGCTGGAGATCTGGCCTTTCCAAAATTTTTCACACATTAACATTCTATAATAGTGATTACTTCAATTATAAGTA
This sequence comes from Ptyas mucosa, assembly GCA_012654045.1. NCBI lineage: Eukaryota > Metazoa > Chordata > Lepidosauria > Squamata > Colubridae > Ptyas > Ptyas mucosa. The sequence continues at coordinate 8,830,153 of WNWU01000017.1, read as the reverse complement.
TTTCCATTGGTGCTTATCAGTATATTTGCTTGCATACAATTGCTCATTAAGAGGAGATGGATATCAATGCTATGGGAATGTTTAATGACTTAATTTGCATACTTCTAATAAACATCAATTCATGTAAGTTCTTTAATGTTTTTCTACAAGGGAACTTAATTTTTGATATTAAAATGCAACATTGGATAACCCAACCTATATTTAACCTTAGAAATATATATTAAACATTAGAAATATAAGGTTGTATCTATAGTAAAACTAGTATTACATTTGGATGAGTTACTGATACATGAAAACATTTGAAAAGAACATAAAAGCAGGAAAATGAAAAGTATTCTTCAGTTATCAAATATTAGCTATCAAGTTGCTGACTCTGAATTGATAAATTCTAGATGAATATACAGTATATTGATCACTAAATTGGATATGCCTAATTGGATATTAGGCAAAGTCTACTATGTAGACAGAAGGTGGGTGTCTGGTTTTATTAATTAATTAATTTTATTATTTATTAAGAAAATTTATATGGTTCCCCAACTCACTCATAGTGATTCTAGGCAGCTTACAGAAATAAAACCTAAAATAAAAAATTCAATACAATTTCACTCCACAATCAAACAAACAATTTGATGGGCTCTGCATCACCCTGGTTTCCTAGGCCCACTGGAAAAATCCAAATGGTTATCAAAATGGGAGTCAATCTTATCTTGGTGGGCTTGATTTTCCACAGGGAGAGCCACCATCTTGGTCCCACTAGATGGCCCTCCTTAATAGAGAGAACCTGTAACATACTGTATCTTGTCTTCCCAGTCTGGTGGGCTGGATAAATGTAACATGGAAAAGATGATCCCTCGAATAACCTGGCCCCAAGCCATGTAGGCTGCTAAAGGGGACAATCAGCACCTTGAATTGGTCCCGGAAGCAAATCGACAACCAATGCAGCTCCAGCAAGTGAGGTGACATGTGTTCAAATTTGGACTTGTACAGAGGTGGCGCAGTGGTTAGGGTGCAGTACTGCAGCTACTTCAGCTGACTGCTAGTTCAGCAGATCAGCGGATCAAATCTCACCGGCTCAAGGTTGACTCAGTTTTCCATCCTTCTGAGGTGGGTAAAATGAGGACCCAGATTGTTGGGGGCAATATGCTATTTAGTATACTGTCTTTGGTGTAAGCCGCCCAGAGTCCTCGGAGAGTGGGCGGCATAGAAATATGAATAATAAAATAAAAATAAATAAAATTCATGTGGGTGGCTGCATTTCAAAAGATACATCTCAAACCAACAGCCTAATTTTCCAAAGCCTTAATTCATTTTCAATAGAATTTGTGTGTACTTATCAATGTCTAAATCTTCGTATATAAGCACTTCAAATACATAGCACAATACTTTAAAGAAAAGGATAGGCATTTTAATATGATAACTGTATAATATATAAAGTTATTAATCTAAACAATACTTTAGAAGTTGTACATAAAGAACTTCCTGAAAAAAGACTGGTTTTAATTGGGATGTGATATTCCTTTAGATATTATATTATCTTTGTGTGAATAACTTAATAACACTTAATGTAGAAATGATAAATATTTTTGCCACAAGTTAAGTCAGTTTCTCCTACATCCACATTCTTTTTCTCTCTTCGTACACTCACCCACCACCCATTTGGATGCATATGCACATAATGTGTATATCAATTATCTGTCAGCAGCTCAACAGACACATGGAAGTGTATTTTAAAATTGTTCTCTACAGTATATGTCAATAGAACCAATAGTATTTCATAAATAGATATAAACTTGGGAAAGTCAATGTGATAGTGGTAAGTAAAACACACAATGAAATAGATTTTCCAGGCAACTATGATCATTGTCAATCCTCCCCCCCACTTTTCCTAGTTTTGTCTAATCTCAAAAATATTCATTTGGCTTGTTATAAATGTGATGCCTACTTATGGATGATTGTCTCCAGAAATAAAGAGATTAAGCTACATGATAGTTTGCACAGTTTTCATGCAACACATATAGATACCGTGCACTACATTATAGGATAAATATAAATTATTTTAGCAAGCAAAATAATGTTAAACATCTTACTTTTATATTCCAGGTGAAAACCAGCTGCTGCTACACTAATATCAGAGTGAAAATGTAAATAAAGTTGATTGGAAGTGCTGTTCAATAATGCTGGTACTGTAGTACCTACAGAAAACCAAAAGTCATATTAATTAAAAAGAAGCAACATGTAAGTGAAGAATATTTTTATGGTGAATTAAAAAAAAGTATACATTATGCTATAATTATTAACCATCTGGGAATATGTTTTAGTTTTACTAACCATATTTTTACAGCATATTAAATTCAATATAAATTTAAATTTAATATACATTGAATATATATCTCCCACATCCTCCTTTTAATACAATCTCACTTAGATTTATATTAAAATTTCAAATGCAATTTTAGGAACATATTTTATGTTAACATATAGAGCTAAATTAACTCATTATAATCATTCTATATTTTCTGTCTGAGTAGCACTTGTGAATTTATTAGGATTACTATTCACTGAAGTATTCTTGTAAAGCACAATAAAGATAAAAACTGAGCTGCAAGTTGTGTACAGAATTAATCTGTTGCTCTACTGCCTCACAACATGTCAGTTTCTGTATGGACATATTCCATCCATAATTACAACAGCTATACTTTGATAACAAGAATTAAGCACTTAAGATAAATCACAGCTGTTGTTGTATATTCAAAGGCATTCAATAAAAGAATATATCAGCACCTACAAAGTATTATGCAAAGCATTTCATATTCTTTTAAATAATATTCTTTATTAAGGTACTAGGAGGAAGTGGCACACAAGAGCGCATTGTGCATAGAGAAGAAATAGAGAAACTTGAGTAGCTTGCATCTATGTTCTGGCCAATAAAAGGCAATATAGATTCCTACATACCTGAAAAGCTTCCAAGCCTTGGTGCTGTCATATCACCACCATCATAAATTTCAAGAGAGTCCCAATTATGCTCAGTGGCAAAGTTTATTACCTGTATCTGTGAAAACCATACCACTGAGTGTTCATTAAACATGATAATTACTACGTTTTCAGAAAAGTACATCATAATAAACTTGACAACAAACACAGCAATGTAAATTACACAACCACTTGCATCTATCTACAGTACAAATATGTCCTGGCAACATCTTCCTTTTTCCTATCTCTGATATTGCCTTTAGTTTGTTTCCATCCCATAAATTAAAAAGAGTTAATTAGGGTAGTTATTAGCTGTAAACAAATGTTTTTTTGTCAAGTCAGAAACATCAAATCACCATTGTTATTAGATTTAGAATTTATCATCCACTACAGTAGAGGGAAAGTTGGATGGGATCAAAGTTGGGTGCTAAACATTAAAAAAAACCAAAAACCTTGAAATACTTGAATACAGGATGGCCTTGTCACTTCTAACTTCAAAACATCCCTCAAGACCGAGTTATGCCAGAAGGGGGATCTAGTGAAGAGGCTCCATTATTATTAACATCCCTTCATCTATTATTCTTGTTTATCTGTTTTGTTAGTATTTTAAAATGTTTTAATGATTGCTAACAATAATGATTTTAGATATGTATTGTATTGGTTTTGTTCACTCTTCAGAGTCATTTGGTTGTAATATGGGCGACTATATGAGTTAGATAAATAAATATCATAACAGGAAAATAGTGTAAAAGTGTATTAGCCTGAAATAGCAATGAAAAAAATGAGGTCACCATTACTACCACTGCTCTTTTACAGAGCCTGGAGGAATTTGGAAGTCTACATTTATTGTCTGCATAAACAAAAGTAAGACAGGGGAGAGAAATCTTAAATACTACTTTTAATTGCTTTATGCTACTTATCACAAAATCAACAGAGCACCAGAAGCAATTGATGAAGGAATTTATTCATAATAGAAACTAAAAACAGGGGTAGTAAATTTAATTTTAGTATAATTTTTGCTGACTTAAGAATAAATGTATAATACTTTAACTCAGCAATGGGAAAAGTGCCCACTGAATACATCTTTATAATTATAGACCAAAAGTATAAAGCATATACTAGACCAAAATAATATTGAAATGCTACTAAAACAAGAAGAATTATACCGTTCTGCTTAAATGGCCTAATTTGAAGATCTGTAACTTGAGGTAAATTTTACCTCTACTAAGGAAGAATTTGGGAGGAAAAAAGATAGTGAACTACCCAATTAGACCGAAACACTATTTGTGAATAAAAAAAACATTCCAGGAAGTATATTTTTAAGGCCAATTTACTTACTTAGTCTCATTTATTTTCCTTCTCTTGCTCCTCTGCCATCTTAGATAGGCAGTAATCAATGAAAAAACCCCTCCCTACCCCCTTGTAGCCCACATAACATCCACTTGCAACTTCCTAATAAAATAAGTGTGGAATGCATACTTATACACCAAAAATTTACCCATAAACTATGTTGACTATTCCACTGAATGCTATTTCCATCACTGAATAGTTGCTATTTTGAAATTATCCATAGATTTTTGAACAAACATTTCATTTATCACAAAGATTGAAAGATGACTATATCCATTAAAATATGATCAAGGTTATTTTTATTTTATTTTATATGAATATAGGAGTATTTACGGGCATTAGAAAATTACTAAGACATTTCTAGGTTAAGAAAAATGTTTTAAATATTAAAAGAAGACAATCCTAATTAAATTTTTGATTTAAAGGGCCTCAATGTAATTTGGTTTAAAGATTTTTTTAATGTAATGTTTACATATTGAACAAGAAGTTGGTAACGTATGAAAGTAGATGTGACAAAGCCTGGTGGACATTGGAAACAGTTATAAGCTCCAGTGAAACTTATTAGCGCAGCTCAGGATAGCTTCTAAACTCAGATCTTGACTTTAAATGTCTTGAACTGATTGAAGAGCTTTTTGGATAGAAATCCCCTTTTATAATCTGCAAATTCTCTCTGTAACCAATATGAATTGTAATGCTGTATGAAAATGAACATGCATTAAAATTAAGCTCTGTACAAGTTATTTAATAGACATAGCATCTTTTAATGAGCTTTCCTGAATACAAAGACTTTAATTAAAAGTAATTAAAATTAAAAGTAATTTTTGATTGTATAAATTAAAGGTATTTTTTTCATTTTTTCATTGTTTTTTAATATGAAAAGGTTTTTTTTATTATTTTATTCTTGCATAATGATATACATGCCACATATATCACATAGATGCACACATATGACATATGACAGTGACATAGTTGCCTTTTCAATCCAGAAGGGCTTATTTTTTTTAAAAAAAGTGGTTCATTGTCTTGAATAGTATGTTTTTTATTAAAATACTTAAAATGTTTCTTTAATTTATTAACAGTATCTTTCAAGAATGATATGAAGGCCTTGTTGAAGCAAATCTCATAAAGAAGACAAGTCACATTAACTTCATAACAACAGCTATGCACAATATCTTCAGTGTCAATCTGTTTCCTTCTGATAACATATGTACATAAATATATAATAAATATATCATAGCTTCATTCAGTTTAAAGAACTGCATTAAGATGTCACAATCATTATAGCTTTATCTGGTAGCATATGGTACACCAGTGAAGTAAATTATGATCAACATATGCATAAAACTGATTTCCAGACAAGTTCCTTTAATTAAAGTCAATTTCCACTAAATTGCATTGAAGTAAGTGTGGTGCAGAACAGAAGCAATTTTGGCTTTTCTACTTTACATGCAGGAGTGGGGGTGGGGGCTTGAGGGATTCTGAATTTGTGAATGAATCTATACAAAAATGCAAAACAAGGATTGTTTTTCTTTTTGCTTACATTTAGCTAGGGACTTAGAGCAGGAATAATAAATTAGTAATATCTTGTCTTTAATTCTGAAGTATTTTATATTCCACTGTTGGCAAAATATGGACTTGCCTGAATACCTGATCCCTCAGTCACTATGATTTTCCACACACAATTCAAGCTGTTACCATAAGGTTCAGGGTAACCTGGAGACAGTATAGTACCTCTGCGTTCAGTGAAATTCCGGCTGCATGGCACTGAAAGAAAATTGAATTTGAAGTAACAATAAAGCTTAAATCTTGCTGACAAAGAAGGAAAGTAATATTAAAATCAGGAATTAAGTCTCATTTATATGTTTATAAAGCAAGAAAAATAGAACACTTGCTGTAAAAAGTGCTTTTCCCGTTTCCAGAATTACATGTAGAAAAATACAGTTATGTTTTCTCTGATAATGTCCATGGATGTTAAATCCATAATGTCACATTAACGTCATATTAAATTCAAGCAGTTTTTCCTATTTCAACCTTCGGCTCATTTCAGACCAAGTTTTCTAAAACTCAGACAATGTTTTTTAAGACTAGAAAGGATAAGCACCACAACAATAGTAAAAAAAAAGTATTAGGAAAACAGATAAAGTAGAATATAGGAAAACAGATAAAGATTTTGAGGTCTAAAAACCTGTTATTATACTCTGGTTTCCCTTATCATTAATCTTTATATCAATTACTTTTTTTTTGCTAATGATATTAGCTATAAAAGTTTCAAGGAAAGGAATTTTTTTTGACATAACTTAATTTAGAAATACAGGTAGTCATTGACATATGACCAGTCGATTAGTAAGTGTTTAGAGTTATGATGGACTCAAAAAAGATACTTAAGAACTGCATTTGAAGTTCCAATGGCTGCTCCACACCCTTCCCCCCACAATGACATGATCACATTTTGGATGCTCAACAACTGGCCTGTATTCACGGTGATTTGCATTGCTTGGTAGTCATATGGCAATGATTTGCAATATTTTTTTTACTGGAAACTAGTGTTTATTTCTGTGTTTTGGCAAAATATACCCACTGGGCATTACTGACCATGAATTTATTTAATGACCATGGTAATTCGCTTTAACAGCCAATGCAAAAAAATTGTAAAATCGAGTTGGACATGTGATGATTCACTTAATGACTGGCATAATTTAGGACCGTCATTGCAGGTCCAATTATAGTCATGAGTCAATTTTTACCTGTTTGATATTATCATAATTCAAATAATTAACATTTTTCCCCCTATGGGCATACTATCCCTATCAGTGCAAAGAACTGCAAATTGCAAATCTCTGGAAAGAAACAAAAACTGAATCCAAAATGGAAACACAGTTCTTTTTTTTCTCCCCCCCCCAACCCCTTTATTATTTTTATTTTTTTATATACAATACAAAAAAGGAAAGAAAATAGGAAATTAAGGGAGGGAATGGGAGCGGGGAAAAGGGGGTGTGAAGGGGGGGAGAAAAAAGAAAAGAAAAGAAAAGAAAAGAAAAGAAAAGGGGGCATTGATATGAAACACAGTTCTTATGGAAAGTGTCACACATAAAACACAACAAGCAGTTTGGTAAGCAAGGCCATTCTGATTCAGGATATAATAAAATGCAATCAGAATCAGTTGTAAAGTTAAAATACTGTTGCTTTTCAATTGCACTAGTCATTTAATATTACAAAGCAAGTTTCAGTCCAATTATAGTATATTTCTAATTACCAGAGATTCATCTTAAACATAAGGTTTTAGAGGCAGTCATAATGATAATAAGAATTGAGCAAACTATGCAACCACTATGTAAATGTAATAAATCATTACATCAAAATCTATTCTGTCTGTCAACCAGCTAGTACTCAATTACAATCAAGGTGACATATTGCTCTTTTAAACTGGATGTAGCATACATTAATAAAGAGTGAGAAAATTTATTTGTTTAATACTATTTAATAAAACTAATAATGTTCTTAATTTATGTTCATAGATTCTGACTCGGAAATGTATGACCTAAAAATAATAAGCCTTACCCACACAGCTTGGCACTGTGTCATTCCATTGTGCTAAAGCATTGGGCACAGACTGGCAGCGGATAGCTTTGGAGCCTTGGAGAAGGTAGCCGGGACTACATTCAAAGCGAATTACAGAGCCAGCTGAAAATTCGGAGCCAATCCTCCTGCCATATCTTGGCTCTGGAACGGAGCTGCATTGTGTATCACTTGTTCGTGGAACCGCTGCATGAAAAAAAGAAGTATTATTGGAGAAGTGCCACCAATTCAAAGAATATTTTTATTTTTAGGTAAACTTTCTCCATTCATACATGATTTATTATTTAGTAATTTATTAAATATATATGCTGCCTATCTCACTATCAAGAGACTCTGGGTAACACACAGTATCATAAATAACAATACAGACAATTAGAAAGTTAAAAATATTAAAACAATGAATGTTAAACATTAAAATTGTTTCTAATATTTCCAATAAACTTTTCTGCATATGTTAAATATACTGATGAGAGCTGAAAAAGTACAGAAATAACTTTTTCCCGATGCTTTCACAACAAAAAGTAAACCAAGTCACTACTCTTATTTCTCAATTAAGGATATCCTCTAGTGTGCAGGAGAAGACTCCTGCGAGTCCCTGGACTGTAAGGAGATCAAATTGGTCAGTCCTAGAGGAGATCAACCCTGATTGCTCTTTAGAAGGCCAGATCCTTAAGATGAAACTCAGATACTTCGGCCACCTAATGAGAAGGAAGGACTCACTGGAGAAGAGCCTATTGCTGGGAAAGATTGAGGGCAAAAGAAGAATGGGACGACAGAGAATGAGGTGGCTAAATGAAGTCACTGAAGCAGTTGGCGTGAGCTTAAATGGACTCCAGAGGATGGTAGAGGACAGGAAGGCCTAGAGCAGTGCTTCTCAATTATTTTCTGTCATGCCCCCCTAGGAAGAAGAAAACATTTTTCGTGCCCCCCCCCCGCGCGACTGTAAATAGTATCATTATTAGAAAAAGGTCTGTTCTCCTTGAAAGGGAGGAGCATGCGCAGTCACATGTACTGGCTTAATGCTCACTATCGATGCAAATGTCAGCAGCGGTAGCCCGATTTCTTTAGCAAGTTTGATTAATTGGGGCAGCGTTATGTTTCACAGGAGAAGGTCATTGTCAGTCATTTGAGCATCAATTGGGCGCACATCTGTCGGGCAACAAAGTAAGTGTGGATGGACATCCCACACTAAAGATGGCTCCGACAGGCTCGTGTCACAAGGGTTTTGGACAGCCAATCAGATGCCGAGGTCAAACGCGCCCCCTTTTACGGAGCCTCACACCCCCCCTGGGGGGCGCGCCCCACTATTTGAGAAGCACTGGCCTAGAGGAACGTTGTCCATGGGGTCGCAATGGATCAGACACGACTTCGCAACTAACAACAACAACTAGTGTAGTTATGTTTGTTAGAAATAGAAATTTAATATAAGTATACGTAGGCTTGCATATCATACAATAGACAACAAATTACTGGATATTAGAATATGGGATTGTAGGGGCTTGCAATCAGAGGCGTGCTTGATACAGGTCAAATTTCAGAAGGCTCCATTTTTTAATCATTTTCTCTCCTGTGCTTTGGTGGTTAGCTTTGCAACAAAAGCCTAAAACAGAGTGCTACTGCCACAGTGTGCACCTCTGAGGTTAAAGAGGTAGAAACAAATTGTTACTGAGCTTACAAGACAGTAAGAAAAAGGTTGTGCTTTTTACTGCTCATCTAACTTCAGTACTTTGGTTCTGCCCAATCAAGAAAATGCTATGGGAAATCATTGCAGCTTTTGCTATTCTGTGCATTAAATTTGGCCATTCTGTCTGTTGAGATAAACTACAGGTGGTTTTTGACTTATGACCACAATTGAACTCAAAATTTCTGTTGCTAAGCGAGACATTTTTAAAGTGAATTTTGCCTCATTTTGTGAATCTGGCTTCCCCATTGGCTTTGCTCGTCAGAAAGTTGCAAAAGGGGATCACATGACCCCAGGACACTGCAACCATCATAAATATGAGTCAGCTGTCAAGCATCTGAATTTTGACTACATGACCATGGGGATGCTGCAATGGTCGTATGTGTGAAAAACAGTCATGTCACTTTTTTCAGTGCCGTTGTAACTTCGAATGGTCACTAAATGAAATGTTGTAAGTCGAGGACTACCTGTACTTGCATAAGGAGACAAAATAGCAACAGAACTGGCATATGAATCCATATGAGATTGAGTTGTACATTGCTACATGGTTTACAAGAGACATTGATCAAGTTCAGGCACCATAAAAGGCCTCCAAGTCAAGTTCCCATTAAAGTCTCTTTTAGCAAGCAAAGTGATATGATCAGAAGTTGCTCTCTGCTCTGTCCAGTCACTTATGAGCTAAATACCCATACAATCCATGTGCAAAAGGACAGAAGAATCACCAAACAAGCTAATTAGCAAGTATAACAAGTTTAAAAGTACTTCAACATTTTCTACCTCTTCTTTCCAGTGCTTCCACTTAGCATTTAATTATTTTTAATATTTTACTATATAATCAGATCCAATTATTTTGTAGTTAAAAACCACCATGTTTTCCCCAAATTATGAAATGAAAAGTAAAGAGCCCATTGATCTCCTGATGTCTAAATTCCCTTAGATCCTGGAACTGACCCTGACTTGTGCTAACTGCATTCTCCATTATAAAATGACATATGAGTGTCCTAATGGCTTCTACTAGAGGTAATGGAAAAATGAAAATGAACTGCATTTGAACGATCAGCTTTGTACTTTTTCTTCTAACACTAAATTATGCAGAAATATTTATTTCACAATTTGGATATTACCCTGTAGCAGCCACATTACAGTATATTGCATAGTTACACACAAGCCACAGTTGTACTAAGCCCTTATTGTTCTGAATATCTAATTCAGACAGAGACAAGATATTAAAAATCATCCTCTTAAGCAGCATTTAATTTTATATAATTTGAGAGGGTAGCAGATGCAATAACTAATGATATTAACAATGCCTCAATCATCTTCCAATGATTTATCATACTGCTTTTTTTTAGAAAAACAAAAATGTCCATGGAACAATACAGTACCTCTTAGAATTTTGAGAGCTATTCAAAAAATGTTATTGGTCTGAATGTGAAATATAGCTATGCCTAGTAATTACACACAGAGAGAATAATTATAAAACACAAGTTCCCTTTGAAGTAAGTATCAGTTGGATATGGGTTACTTAGGTTGTTCAAGTTCCATGTTATTCCGGATTGTAATTCAGATTGTTGATGGCTTGCCTAAAAACTCAACAGTAGAGACTAAAGAAGCATCCAATATATGAACTGCATCCTTCTTTTAAATTCACTCTATCATCAATCAAAAAGTATAGAACTATGAAAAAGTCAGAAATGGCTGGATGAAATCAAGAATTACTAATAAATCTATTCATAGAAATAGAAGAATGCATCCTCCGCTCTCCCTTCCAAATATCCCTCCTATAATCTACATTTGGCAGTTTCCCACAATCCCCTTCATTTTCATTTCTTGTAGTCCTGTCATTATCTACTGATCTGATCACATGCAATGATTAATGCTTAAATGATGACCACTGAAAAAGCTACAGTTGCCAATAGAAACCAAATTCAATCACCAACTTCTTCAAGAACTGATGGAAAGTCATATTGCAACATTCAGTCAAACTTTAGTGAACATAGACCTTAGAAAGAAAGACATTATAGAAGAGGCATTGAAATTGAGGATGGTTGATTGCTTTTCATCAGAGCAATGTATAAAGCATTTTTATATGGATTTATACATTAATGTCTTGCACAGTTCTGTTTCTGAAGCAAGTATGCAAGTTCAAGTATAATTATGGAAATGAATGCAGATTATTCCCTTTAAAACACAATTGTACTGAAAATGTGAGGACATTTAACTTTAGCATCGCAAAATGTCAATAATGTGGGGTTTTGCACAGGTGAGCTCATCATTTGTGGCACAGCTATTGCTAATCATAATTTTCTGTGCAATGTAATATATAGAAAAATGCAGCTTTGAGAAAAAGGAAGATCGCTTTTATGACAGAAAATGAAATACATAATAGAAAAAATGGCATTAAAAACCTCCATTATATCAAAATCTAAGGATAGAAATTGAATCTTGTAACAATTCTGTTCAGAATATGCAATCATGTTAGCTATAGACTTCTTTTTCTCTTCCTAATCCTCAATCTAATTCTAAACTCTGGTATAGACAAGCTAATCTTAAATAGCATTGGACATCAAGTGCATTTTTATAGTAATTATTCTTCATTTTTCAATGCTATGTAACAAATGGAAGTCAGCGTAGTGGAAAAGTGAACATGGACTTGAGTCAGACTGGAATACTAGGTGAGAAATACAAGGACTGAATTTGTAGGCCAGAGTAAAGGTGTTCATTCAGAAATGTGGATGTGTCTCTTAAAGGTATTTAGAAGCAGCCAGTCCTGGAAAATTTCCCAGTAAGATTGAAAATTCCAATATAGTGGTTTGTTTGTTTCTTATTTCTTTTCATAGAAGAACTAAGAGCAAATTTGATTCCATGATATTAAACTTCTTTAAATTAAAGAACTCTTAAATGTAGATCAATCAATCACTGTACTGTTTGCTGGGCATTAAGAAAAAAAGCAAATATCAAGCAAAAGAATACTAAAATTATCTGCAAATATAATTGTTCTTAATAAAAAAATTCAGACACAGATAAGGATTTTAAATTCATATGCTAAATGCATTTTTAAAATAAAATATTTAGGATAACAAGTAATGCATCAATGCATTAATAAATAACTATCATAGGTAAAAAGAACTAGATTTTTGCCCCTTTGCCCTGAATTTCTGTTATACCAGCAGAATCCCAGCCACCTGTAGTCAGAATATTATATATCTAACTGAATACAATTTACTGGTATTTCCAAGAAAATTACCATGGATTTTAGCCTTAGGCTGCAATCCAAACATATGTATTAAGTTAAAATTTTCACTGATTTTTTTGTAAAGAGATATCCATATAGTTTTGTATTGGTAATTCCCACAGCCTGGCCAAGGTTGAATATATTGAAATTAGATCTTCTATCCAGAAACAAAATGAATGCTTATGTAAATAAATTTTTCATTAACTTCATTGATATTTTGCTAAAGTAACAGTATTGTATCTCTTCTTGCAAAAAGTATTACAAAATAGAGAGTCATGTTCTGCTTACCCATGATACTTTAGAAATAACAAGATCAATATTACTTCTATAAGTATTTCTAATTTGGGACATAATTCCACAGCTCATCGGAAATATAGTATAACTCTATTTTGCATAGCTGGAGAGGTCAGAAAATCACTTTTTCTTTGTTTTGTATGTTGAAAAAAAAAACCAAGGAGTTGGAGAAATCAGCCATCCTAATGTCCAAAAGACAGAAATGGACACTTATCAAATGTCTTCTGCCTGCCAAGAGCATCAGAGCTCAGCATCAGTTGAATTTAACAAACATTGGAATTGGATTACCTATGCATATTCTCTGAACTTTGCTTCTGCTGCCCCCTTTAGGCATGAATATCTTCCACATAAGTGTTCTACATGTGGTGCCCAGTTAATGAGTTCAGAATCTTTAATGTGAGAAACCAAGTTGTGAGTTATTCACCATGTAATATTTCATAGATATCTCACATCACATTTTAATTATTCTGGTCTCATTGATCCCAAAAAAGGAATATAGCTTCTGAGATGAAAGGTAGTAGCTAAGGTTACATGACATTACATATCTTATTGCATTTTCCATTCCAAATGGCAAAATAATCATACTTTGTGACATAACCAAATGTAGGAAAGGAGAATGGAAAGAGAAATACCTTGATAGACAAAATGGAAACCCCTTGCAGATGCTCCACTCTTGGCACTAAACCTCAAGAGAATCTGATTGGATGTAGCTAAAGGCAGGGTCTCTCCTATATATGAGAAATGGGAAGACAGGGAAGGGAGCATAAACAAAATAAATATAAACCTATTTCTGCATATGTGGACATGAAACACTGTTGTCTGGGAGGGAGGGAGGGAGGGAGGGAGGGAGGGAGGGAGGGAGGAAGGAAGGAAGGAAGGAAGGAAGGAAGGAAGGAAGGAAGGAAGGAAGGAAGGACCGCAGAAGTCATCATTATATAATTTATGTCTTAATAATATATAATTTCCATTATATATTTTATGCACATTGAACAAATTTTTTTAAAACATTTGATTCAGAAACATTTATTTTCTTTAAATTTCTTTCTCCTTCACCAGTGAGGTTATTTGGTTTTAGCTCTATTATAAATTACAACAACATTCATTTATTCATTTATTCATTCATATTGTGTCTTTATTATTTTTACAAATAGTTCAAGGTGGCGAACATATCCAACACATCTCCTTCCTCCTATTTTCCCCTCCAACAACAACCTGAGTGGTGGGCTGGGCTAAGAGAGAGTGATTGGCCCAAGGTAACCAAAGTGGATTTCATGGTTAAAGTCGGATTAGAAGTCATCTGCTGTCTAGCCTAGTGGCTTAATCACTAGATAGAACTGGCTCTCAAAGTGGCAAAAAGCTCCTGTTCTTTGCTTCATTTGCCCTGGCTTCATTCACAATACTTTATACCATTTCCTTTCGCAATTAGATTTTCATTTCACCCAATTATCAGGTAAATTCCTGAAGAGGTTTTAGCGCTCTGAAAAACTTGAGTGAAATTCATCAATTCATTTTTTTTATTTATTTTTATTTTTATTTGATTTATATGCCGCCCTTCTCCGGAGACTCAGGGCGGCTTACAGTGCATTAAGCAATAGCCTTCATACTTTTGTATATTTATACAAAGTCAGCTTATTGCCCCCACAATCTGGGTCTTCATTTTACCCACCTTAGAAAGGATGGAAGGCTGAGTCAACCTTGAGCCTGGTGGGATTCGAACTTGCAGTAATTGCAAGCAGCAGATGTTAATAGATGTTAATAACAGGGTGCTTTATACCACTGTACTACAGGCTTATTGACAGAAGACTCACACTGGTAGAATCAATTGCCAAAGGTGGACTCCTTGTACCCATTCCCCAGGCCTTGATCTGGAAGACTAGGGACCTGCTACAACAGGTTGCAGTGCACTGGAGAATAGGCAGCAGAAGACTTACTAAATAAGTGGAAGTTTATTATAAAATTTGTTAGATTTCCCTAAGCTTACTGATAGCTTCTTTGGAAGTTAGCACATACCTCTTAGCATCAGGAACAGAGGGAATGACTACACAAATACTTTTGGTTAGCAACATAATTATGAATCAAGGTTAATAATTTGCTGGAATGAAATGTGACTAATTCTTGATTATCAATTACTTATCACAAAATTTTAATTTTGGATAGTACAGTGGTCTAAAGCCCTGTTATTAACATCAGCTGCCTGCAATTATTGCAGGTTCGAATCTCACCAAGGCTCAAGGTTGACTCAGCCTTCCATCCTTTCTAAGGTAGGTAAATTGAGGACCCAGTTTGTGGGGGCAATAAGCTGACTTTGTATAAATATACAAAAGTATGAAGGCTATTGCTTAGCGCATTGTAAGCCGCCCTGAGTCTCCGGAGAAGGGCGGCATATAAATCAAATTAAAAAAAAATATATTTTTTGATTCTAATAATACAATTGATAATCAATTAATTAATAATCAGACACATGTCATCCTTAATTTATGCTGAGATACTCAATGAAATTGGCTAAATGTGGTTAAGAAATTATTAGCATTTTTATATAATCTGATATTAAATAAAGTTTAGCAACTGGTGACGGAAAAAATATCCCCCAAATAATCAGAGAAGGGAAAGTGACTGTAAAATAGAAGTATCAATGAGATTGCTTATGCATGAGTTTATATATCTTTATGCATAAAAATAAGTTTCTGCCAATTTCCAAAATAAGTATTAATATCTGATATAATATTTGCATTGCCTAATAAAACACTCTGAATATATGCAAATAAGGGCACATTACGTTTTGCTGATTTGGAACTCTACACTTAAGAAACTAAGTCAGTTTTGGTGTTATTTATGTTTTTTTAAGGTGTACTATTTACCTGAGTGAGATCCAGAAAGTGAACTCAGAAGTCTAGCTTGAGGATGTTCTCCATCAAATAATTCCGCTACATCATTTAGAGCTGTTTGGAAATATGCAAACTGTCCAAACACAACTATAAAACATGAGTAACAAAAGGAAATATTAATTATTTGCAAAACAAATTACATTAGGTCTAAAATCAATGAAAATTACTATTCTGTAAACATTGTGGATTCTACTTCAACTCTTACTTGGTTACGTTTGTGTCTGAAGCCACAAAATGCAGGAAAAAAAAATAATAAAAATGGGACTGTTATTATATTTATATTGTTCCTGAAGCTTTGCACTGGTGCTGGTTATGTTGGAGTTGTTTATTTTTTGGGGAAAAAATAATAATGCAGCTGCATTTTAAATGTTAACAAGCTCATGCAATAAATAATAGTTTCACTGTCTCCTGGCTATTCCAAGACCTAGGGCATATTTAGTAGCTTTCTGGACAAACTAGGAAATCCATGTGCTATTTTAAAGGTCTCCCAATATATTAGTCCCAATTGTTCCATACCTATGACTGGTGGCTCACAAAGCTGTTATACGTAGTCTCTGGTGCATGAGTGTATGTGACCATAGATATATAGAGCTATATATTTATATGTGTATATTCCAGTCTCTAAAATCTATACGATTTCAGATGGAACACCAAATTCTGACAAGATTTCCAAACCTTGTGAGATTTTGGCTGATTTAATTAAGAGTTTTAATTATTTTTATTTGGATTTGAGTTCTTGCAAGCATCACACGAAGGGAAAGGATGTCAGATGTTATGATTCCTAATGGTGCTATATTGCCAGTATTCAGTTTACATGGTAGCCCTTAAATGCTTTTGATGCAATAATCCACCAGATGACAAAATAATAAAGATAAACATCATTCAATATTCTATCATATAATCTCCAAAACATAGCCAAATCTGAGAAAAGAACCAGCAAAGGGAGACATTACTACTCACGCCAAGTGCTGACTCAGTGGACTAATTTTGCTCTCCCCCCAGGGGTGGGTTTCACTTACCTTTGCTACCAGTTCACTCGCGTGCACACCATTTCTGTGCATGCATAGAACGTATTTGATGACGTCTGAGTGGATGGGCGGAGCCTCCCTCCACCGCTGCTACCTGTTCACGCGAACCGGGGCAAACTGGTAGCAACTCCCCTCTGATTCTCCCTATCCTGAAGGGAATTGAAAACGACTCCCTTATCTCAGAGCTGGATTATTTGCAAATGCTTTTTTATCACTTACTATCTAAATATAGCCATGCTGAGGAGTGAATTCTGCCTCTCAGATGTGAATTATATTATTTATTTACTTCAGAACAAATTCTGGCAGTCACCATGATATCTACCATGTAGGAAAGAGCCTTCTCTTGAAGAACTCCTTGGCAATGGACTGCACTCCCTAGGAAGTAAAATTTGATTTTCATCCACTTGATGTTCAGGGAGATAATAAAAATATATACCTTTTGTCAAACCTTAATTTCTTTCAGTATTCTATCTTAATTCTGATTTTAAGTGCCTTTTAGCACATATCTTGCTTTATCCAGTGGTGGGATTCAACTAATTTAACAACCGGTTCCCTACCCTAATGATTTTTTCCAACAACCAGTTCACCAAACTGCTCAGAAATCTAACAACCGGTTCTCCCGAAGTGGTGCGAACTGGCTGAATCCCACCACTGGCTTTATCTCTATAGGCTAGTCTTGGGGAAAAAAACAGAAATGCAGGCTGAAATCTAATAAGTAAATAAGTGAATAAGCAAATAATAAAATAAATGTGATGTTTAAATTCATAAACAAAAATGATCTTTAGCTAATCTAATCCTAGGATACTGAGGTGTTATTGAAACTTTGTTAAGCAAATTGTATCTCAATAATACCACCAAGAATTAATGACAATAAAGGCTTAGTGAAAAGTCAGACTTACCAAATTCTTTAGGAACTGTAATTGAATATTGACAAGTCACCCCAGTAGTGTAGTTCTGAGGGTAATTTGGTGATAAAACTACTCCATCTGATCCAGTATATTGGCCTCCACAGGGAGCTGAGAAAGTGCATGTGTAAATACAGAAAAAATGGGTCAGATTAATGAGTTGTAATTAAAAATAAAAATATAATACCTCTTCTTGTAATATATAAATATCTTGTATTAGAATTGCAATGGAATTCAATACAAGCTGACATTGAAATAAGTATTCAAGGATAATTACAATTTAGAAAATGTACTTAAACTGAAATCTTGGTGTCTCTTAAAAGCACCATCTAAATTGCATCTTGTTTTTCTCAAAGTATGTTTCGTGGCTATTCCCCTTAATGAGGAAAGGCTGATACTAATAAAGTTTCCATTTGCCTTCAGCCTGCTCACTGCACAATTAATTTACCGATATTATACAGTATAATAATACAATTATAATATATGATTAATATCACAAGTGATCATGTTGTATGTTGCTCTATTCTCCATGATTATTGTGTTGAAATTTATAAATAAAAGACACAGATTAGATAACTGCCTGATTTTAGCACAGATTAGATAACTGCCTGATTTTAGCAACCACTTTTTTGATGTATCCATCATTTAGCATCTGCAAATCCTGACAGTTTTGGAATAGTCATGCAGCATGATTAAATTTCTTTCAGCCAAGAGTTAAATGTGCACTTCACTCCCATTGCCAATGATCCCCTTTAAAAACAAAAATTGGAAGAGGTTTTTCCTTAAATATTGTCATTCCCATTCACCACTTCCTATGCCAAACAAAAGGTAGAAACTGTACTTTATGAGTAAATTCTTCATAATTTAGGGAGGTAAAATCTTCAAGGAACCAAGGAATTTATGCCAAAGTAACATTTCCTCTTTTTAGTGCACTAGATAAAACAGCCTACTGCCTTAGGGACAGTGGAATTAAGATGGCCCTGAACAAGATTGTAATTTGTTTTAATTTCCGCAACAATGTATAGTTGTTTTCCTCCTTCTATACTTTTCATTTGCTTTCAAACTTGTTGTTACTCTATGGCCAGCCAAGAGTCAGTTCCTTAACATTTTGAGACCATAGGCTCAAACTAGTGACTAAATCTCCCATTGTTTTTATTAACATTGCATGAGAAACAGTGGTGGGTTGCTCCCGGTTTGGCCCGGTTCGGCCGAGCCGGTAGCGGTGATGATGTGAACTGGGAGCTGGGCCCTCCCGCCTGCCCCTGAGTTATTCCTACCTTTATTTCTTCTTTTTAAAGCCCAGCTGATAGGCGTGACAGAGTGGATTGCCGCACCTCAGCTGGGCAGAAACCTAATGCACTTGCGCGGAGTGCAAGTTTGGCGCACATGCGAGCAAAGCGAGCATGCACGTGGTGATCACACGCAAAGCACATACACTAAGAGAACCAGTGGTAATGCCGGTTGAAACCCACCACTGATGAGAAAGTTTGGGTCGGAACTCGGATCAATAAATTGGAAATAGCTAATTTTAAAAACATTTATTTGGAAACCTAAAGTTATGTGCCTTCCATTGACTACTGACCTTCCATCTATAAATGATTACAACTTATAACAAAATAAAAACTCTTTAAGCAAAATACAACCATTACTTGACTTAGTGACCATTTGAAGTTACAACTCTGAAAAAAGTGACTTATGATCTTTTTTCACACAACTGCTACATTATCCATTACAGTCATATGATCAAAATTCAGATGCCTGGCAACTGGCATGTATTTATAATGGTTACAGGCTCCCAGGATCATGGGAAAGCCAGATTTATATAACAACTATGTTACTAACTTAAAAACTGCTGTGATTCACTTAATAACTGTGGCAAGAAAGATTGTAAAATGGGGCAAAACTCACTTAACAACTGTCTTACTTAGCAACAGAAATTTTGAGTTTGATTGTGGTCGTACATTGAGGAATACCTGTAGGCAAATCAATTTGCTCTGAGGGGAAGCCTGCCTAAAAAGTAGTATATATTATAAGAAATATCAGATGAAATTAGTGTTAGAGAGATCCTAAGCTCTTCTGTAAAAAAAAAAAAAAATCTTTTTGGGGTGGAGGTGGGAAGACTCCTCTTCTCTTCCTATTTTATCTACACCCTAGTATTACTATGCCTCATAGTATTTCTATGTTATAGGAGGTATAGTCCATAAGCCTTAGTCCAAATTGACATTAACAAAAATGATATCTTCTCAAATGATCTGACAGATCACAAGAACATTACTCTCAGACCTTACTGAGAGGTCTTATTTTGCTATCATTCCTAGACTTCTTTGTTGGGCTAATTGACATTTCTTCCTTGAATTTGTCTCTTTTCATAGATAGGCTGCAAATTTCAATTGAGTCTGTCACAAACTGTAATTTAAAGGAACCTGATACAAAATAGCTTGACATATTTTTCTTAAATTAGACAGGTGCTGCTCCTCAATAAGTTGCTTCAACTTTTATGGGGAAAAATACATCAGTGTGAAACAGAAATCTACTTGCAATTCTTTGGATCTACATGCCATCTGAAGTCTTATAAATAAGTTTAGATTTCTAAACCCAGTTACATATTTCAGTCTGGGAGATCTTCATACCTAGAAGATTCAAACTTCAGATTTTGAAAAGCGCATTAATACCTTGTGCTAATTTGTTTGAAAAACTATCGTCACCTAAATGGGAAATATTTTTCTACTATAAATATGCACGTATTTTTGTCAAATGATCACATCAAATCAATACTGCTTTATAACCGCACATTTTTCTGTTAGCATCAGATGTTAAAATGTGGATAAACATGGACATATATTACTTATGCTTCCATGTAGTTTGCTAAAATATAAAAATGAGGATTGTAAATTACAACATCATTTGGTAAAACATCTTTTTGCAGCCAAAACATTTTCCAAGAGCTGTACATTCCTTTAGTTTTGAAGGCTTTCTGGCTCAATGGATGATTCAATGAACAGATAGTGAAAATATGATTTTTCACTGATGTCCTTCTCTTTTCTGTAGTCATATCCCTGCTACGCCAAAAGATCTCTCAATTCCCTATGGCACACTGTGTGTGCATAGAATAGAGAATCAGCAAAATAAATCTCTCAACCCATTTTCCACTCATAGAAACATCTGCTGAAACAAAACATTCTAAACAGAGTTTGAGTCACTCGCAAATAACTATTTTCCCTTTGTATTTTAAATATGGATTGGTTTCATATCGAAAATCTGAGTATCATGACACTGCATACAAGTTGTGAAGTTATTTATAGTATTTTAATAGATAGGCTTCTATGTCTAATTTTTAACCTATTATTATCTGCTCTAATTGTAAAGTATTGTTCTAATACCTTAATATAAAGATAGCCTAGCAAAATGAAGCCATCTGCTAGCTTCGAGTAATTATTTTCTATTTTTTAAAGTGCATTAATATTTATTTATAACATTTATTAATGTTTCATCCTCAGTATTACTGTCCTCATTATTGTTAGAGTAAGTAATAAAAGGCCTGGGAATGAAGGACACTCAACAGCAATGGAAAGGATTTTAACATGTAAGAGAGCTTGGAGAAGAAATGAAAAGATTTTAGATAAATGAGAAATTACCAAGAGAGAACATTTCTATTTCTCAGTGACCTTTGCACCAGTTATTTAAGACACTTCTGGCTAAATTAGCCTTAAAGCAATTCACATATAATGTTTCAAGACTCATATATATATCCAATAATAATTCAGCTCCAGGAAAGCCTGTAAAACTGAAATATTCTACCAAAGTATGACATTAAACCAAGGGTAGCATCTCAGATGAAAAATTGTTGGACAAGCCTTCTAATTCTTATACTACAGGAGTAGCAATGTCATTCCTGGAGGAGATCAACCCTGACTGCTCTTTAGAAGGCCAGATCCTTAAGATGAAACTCAAATATTTTGGCCACCTAATGAGAAGAAAGGACTCACTGGAGAAGAGCCTAATGCTGGGAAAGATTGAGGGCAAAAAAAGAATGGGACGACAGAGAATGAGGTGGCTGGCTGGAGTCACTGAAGCAGTTAGCGTGAACTTAAATGGACTCCAGAAGATGATAGAAGACAGGAAGGCCTGGAGGAAAATTGTCCATGGAGTCGTAATGGGTCAGACACGACTCCGCAACTAACAACTAACAACAACAAAGCAACTTCATTTGTGGCTGTGGTGAGGCACTTTTGTGGTTGAATTTTTTGGACTGGAGTGAGGCATTTTTGCCCATATGCTAAATCCATTCTATAAGAACATGAAACTATTTATATGGAACAACATTCTGTTTGTTTTGATCCCTTAAATAAATTAGCTATGTGACACAATATTTAGGTATCTAACATGGGAAGCTTCAAGTCAGTGGTGGGATTCAAATAATTTAACAACTGGTTCTCTGCCCTAATTATTTCTTCTGACAACCAGTTCATCAAACTGCTCAGAAAGTTAACAACCGGTTCTCCCGAAGTGGTGTCAACTGGCTGAATCCCACCACTGTTTCAAGTCCAAATCATACAGGCTTTGGGTGAACTGTGTTTAAGATCTAAATACCAGGCTAGGGAAAGCTCCTCTGTGGATTTACAACACTGATTTGACATAGGATGCTGTCTTACAATTGATCATATGTCTACCTTATCCAGAATTCTCTAAATTGTTACTATTATCAAGACATCTTTGGTATTATAATACTGAATCTACAAATATAACATACAGGGCATTTAGAAAGTATTCAGACCTCCTTCACTTTTGTCCATTTTGTTATGTTGCAGTCTGATTCTACAGTTATTTAAATTCATTTTTTGTCATTAATCTACACTATCAATATTCCATCATGATGAAATGAATTGAGAATTTTAGAAATGTCTGTAAATTTATTAAAAAGAAAAAAAGCTGAAATATCACATTGATGTAAGCATTCAGACCTTTCACTCAATACATTGTTGAAGCCCCTTTGGCAGCAATTACAGCTTCGAGACATTTTGGGTATGACACGACAAGCTTTGCACACCTGGATTGGGGGATTTTCTGCCATTATTCCTTGCAAATCCTCTCAAGCTCAGTCAGGTTGGATGTAACTGTCAATGGACAGCCATTTTCAGGTCCCTCCAGAGATGTTCAATATGATTCAAGTCAGGGCTCTGGCTGGGCCACTCTAGGACATTCACAGAGTTGTCCTTAAGCAACTCCTATGTGGTCTTGGCTGGGTGTTTAGGACCATTGTCATGTTGGAAAGTGAACCTTTGGCCCAGTCTGAGGTTCTGAGCACTGTGGAACAGATTTTCATTGTAGTTTGCTCCATTCACCTTTCCCTCAACCCTAAACAGTCTCTGCTGTTGAAAAACACCTCCACAGCATGATGCTGCCACCACCATGCTTCACTGTTGGAATGATATTGGACAGATTCAGTGGTGGGTTTCAATTATTTTTACTACCGGTTCTGTGGGCATAGCTTAGTGGGCGTGGCATGGCTTAGTAGACGTTGCTTTGTGGGCATGGCAAGGGAAGGATACTGTAAAATCTCCATTCCCTCCCCAATCAGCATGGACTTGGGAGGCAGAGAATAGATGGGAGTGGGGCCAGTCAGAATTTTTACTACCAGTTCTCAAACTACTCAAAATTTCCGCTACCGGTTCTCCAGAACTGGTCAGAACCTGCTGAAACCCACCTCTGGACAGGTTTCCTTTAGACATAACTTTTAGAATTGAGGCCAAACAGTTCAATCTTGGTTTCATCAGACCGAAGAATCTTGTTCCTCACTGTCTGAGAGTTCTTTATGTGCTTTTTTGCAAACTCCAAACAGGCTAGCATGTGTTCTGCACTGAGGAGAGGCTTCTGTCTAGCCACTCTGCCAGGCTGCAGCATAACAAAATTGACAAAAGTGAAGGGGTCTGAATACTTTCTGAATGCACTGTATATTCCATAGTCATAAAATGGGCCTAATAAAATTCTCAAAGTTTTTTAAATTAAAAAAAGGAAAACTGATTTTTCCAGATTATCCCATGTACATAATATTTTACTGCAAGTCCTCCTATGATCCCCCCCATCAAAACTGTTGAGTATTGAATGGCAGATTTGAACGGACCAATCAGGGACAAGAGCGGGAAATTCAGAGGAACGTCAGTGGCTGAAGCCGCAAACAGCTCCTAGCTATAAAAGTAGCTGCCGCAGCTAGGATTGCCATTGCGATTTACGGAGCTAATAAAAGTGTTAGATTCTACTGTGTGTCCTGTCCATTCTTGCACCCACAACTTAACAAAAACAACTTCTCTGTCTTTTCTTTTTTTATTTCACCTTAAATGGAAATAGTAGTTATGGGAGTTAAAATAAATAAGAAGGAAAACAAGAGCTTTTCCTTCTCTTTCATCAGTTCCTCTACCGCACTAGCAGAATATTGTCTGAATCCCAAAATAGAGGGAACAATGAGAATAGTTGTATTAATACAATTTCTCATAACCCCCCCCCCCCCCAGGATTCATACATACCACTACAAAATGGCAAGATTCTGTTCCATGCAGGTTTTCCATCAACACCAATCACACAAGTGATAGTAGAAGGATCAATAATCTTGTAACCTGAATCACACTGATAAGTAATACTTGACCCAAGTTTAAAGTCTGTTCCAATTCTGGTTCCATTCATTATGTTGCCAGGGTCAAAACAAGCTTCCCGTGGTTTTTCTAATGAAAAAGAGAAAGAGGGTTAAGACTCTCTTTAAAATAAAACAGAGGAATCAAGCTGAATCAATATAATCCACTCCAGGGATGATACAGTCATTACTAACAGTTTACTTAATTTCTATCTCACTTTCATCTAGCTGAGTAAGTTTGTCCGTCCATCCATCCATCCATCCATCCATCCATCCACCTTTTTCTTCACCAAATAGATTGGGATTATTAGAATTTAATCTGAAATTACTATTACAACTGCACAGAAAGACAATATTGTTTATGAGAATATATTTCAGACAAATTTTCAGTTACGATATGAGGTCTGAGATTGCTTTGGTTAGTTTTGTCAGCTGAACTAGGTCAGAAATTAGAAGCCTTAACAGTTTTCTTGGATCTATCACATTTTTCAACATCACCAACCATAGCATTCTTTTGAATAACCAATAAGAAAAGGACCTGAAAGCTTTTAATGAGCACAATATTTGCAAGTATTTGCAAGTAATTTTTCCACAGGAAAAAAAAATAGCTTGCATGTTTAGTTACTCCTAATATTCAGTATACATTTCCTGATAGTTAAGTCCCATTGAACTTGATGGGACTGACTTTTCAGTATATAGTATCAATTTCTGTAGTAATAGCAATTACAATTTCTATAAATTAAGATGGTAAAAATGCCTGAATTTTTAAGGATTTATGTTTAGCAGTATCTATAAAATGGCCACTTTTTAGGGAAATGAATGCCATATATTTGTTCATTTCTACAATGCTAAAGCAACTGTTATAAACAAATTTGCTTGGGGTGCCATTTAAAAATTGTGTTTGTCATGAACATTTTATTTATTTTTATTTGCAAAGCATTAGGACTTTGCTGTTTTACTGCTTAGAAAAAAAATCTTATGAATTCTACGCAGATATAGTAATTTAAGCAAAACTAAATAAATTAGCCAATGAGCTAAGCAAAATGGAAAATTCTTATGGCAAAAAAATCAAATAGCATTATGTAATTAAACATATTGTAAGTGGTAATAAATATCTGTCAGAAAATAAAGATATATATTTTATATAGTGGCAAAACTCGTTTTATATTAAATGAAAAGTATATGCACTCCTTAAATAATTTGTGCTCAAATTGCAGATATTGTATATCCATAAATATTAAATAACTCTTAGTGAATATGCAAGGCCTTGCTTTGCCTTTAAACATCTTTTATCCTACTAGTATGTAATTTGACTAATTCTTTAGAGAACCACATATCTTTTTCAAACCAGTGGGATGTTTATAGTTTGTTGCTTTCCAAAACTGGTTTGAAACTGAGAATTTCTCTCCCCTCTCTGTCCTCCACTTGTATGCAGATGGGCAATAGTAAATATTTGGAAAAATAAGAGAATGTCTAAAGACTTTATATCATTCAAATTGAAAAATTAAAGAAAAAAACAGTGGAAGACTGGACTGACCTAAAAGCAAACCAATCATGGAAAGACAGTTAATTTTCATTCAATAAGAAACCAAATTAAGAACAAGCTAACAAAAGTCTTTAAAAACAAAAGACTAAAGGACACAACCAGCTTGCTCAAAAGTGTGGGTCAAACTGTGTATTAGGCAGGGCAGAATAAAAATAAATAAAACTTTTGAAGTTTATCTTATAAATAATGCTAGTCTGTGAATAAGCAGAGATGTTGAAATGCTGTTTGGTATTAGCTTTCAAATGCCTTCCATAAATATTATTTTATTCTCAGTTCTTAGATTTTCTTGTGAGTTATCTAAATGGTTTCAGCCCAGCCTTCAATGAAACTTGAAAGTAGTTATGGAAAAAACATTAACCAGTTCCAAATTAGTATCGAAATAAGTGTAAATGTAATGTAGGAACATTAAACTATGAATAATAATAGAAAGCCCTTTTATATTATTTCTCAGTAAGGTGGTTGCAACACATTTGATATAAAACACATTTTTGTAATGTTTGAGACTACTTTATAAAATATATCCAAGACAATTAAGATAAGAATAATTTATAAAATCAGTCCAATATAACAAAGGTAATTTTTTTTTCTTAATGTACTATGGAACCATTTTAAGGACGTTATCATTGAGCACTATTCTAGAAAGTGCCATTAATGATATTTGTCACTTTGGGTGATTAGAAATCTGATCCCATATCATTATTGCTAATTTTGCTATAAATTTACAAATATTTCATCTTCATTGAAACTGGATATAAAACAGATGAACTTCATATTGTATAATATGATAAATATATATATTGTTTTAAATTTACCTTTATAGTCAATGGCAAATCCTGCCATGCCAACTGAAGCATCACTCCGAAATGCCAAGAACAGATTATTGCCATTGCTCTCTATTCTATCTGGGGCCTGGGAACCTTGAAAACTGCCAATCAGAGGGCTGTTAGAATCTCCTCCTTCATAAATATGCAAAAAATCATAACTAGGTTCCATGTTGAAACTGAAACAGAAAATCAAGAAAATAAAATGTTTCTGGATTTGGGGGGAAAGAAAAAGACATCATTGACAGAAGTGTTCCAATTATTTTTCCTTTAGTATTTGCATTTATTTCCCACAAAAATATTCCAAACAGCAATGTATGCATGGTAATTTATACTCTATTGATTTCCATGTTTTCTATTCATCCCCTTTTCTTCTTTATTTTCTGCAAGTCAAATTTTGGCATAAATAGTAGTTCTGCTTCTAAGTCTTTCTCAGTCTTTTCTAGATATAAAAGAAAAAATGGAAACTTGTATCACGGTGACCTGATAGCTCCTGCCCCTGCTAAAACCAGCAGGAAGAGGTTGGGTGCTAACCAGGGGTGAAATGGTCCTGGTTCAGACCGGATCACTGGATCTGATAGCGAGGGTGGCGGGTGGTTCGGAGAACCGGTAGCAAAAATCCCTGCCCCCCCCCATGCCTAGCTGAGCCGCACGATAATCAGAGGCTTTTTATTATTATTTTTTAAAGCATTTTTTCTACAACCTTTTCAGCCGAAAAATGATTTTAAAAGTAAAAAAAAAGCCTCTGATGATTGCGCGGCTCAGCTGGGATCATCAGTGGCTTTTAAAAATGCTTTTAAAAGCCTCTGACGATCCCAGCTGAGTTGCCTGATCCTCAGAGGCTTTTAAAAGCTTTTTTTTTTTACAACCTCTTCGGCTGAAGAGGTTGTAGAAAAAATGTTTTTAAAAGAAAAAAAAGCCTCTGACGATCAGGCAACTCAGCTGGGATTGTCAGAGGCTTTTAAAAGCTTTTTTTTTTTTTTACAACCTCTTCGGCTGAAATGCTTTTAAAAGATTCTGATGATCCCAGCTGAGTTGCCTAATCGTCAGAGGCTTTTAAAAGCATTTTTTACAACCTCTTTGGCCAAAGTTGTTGTAGAAAAAATGGTTTTAAAAGTTAAAAAAAAAGTCAGCCATACCCACTTGGTCACATTATCCCCCCCACCAAGCCACACCTACAGAACTGGTAGTAACAAATTTTACATTTTACCACTGCCGCTAAAACTAAATCTTATTTGCCCAACATTGATCAGAAATGTCACATGAGAAAAGTGGAACCAGTAAACACCATTTTCTTTAAAATATACATAAATATTTGAAATACATTTTAGAGAAAATAGTTGTAACTGTTTCCAGGGCATGGTCCCTCATGGATGCAAATCTACTCATACAGATTAATAGCTAAATGAGATAAAATTTCAAATAGTGTAAGTTATAATTTATTTAAGTCCAGATAAAATAATATGAGGTTTTGACGGAGAAGGGAAGATAAATATTTTCCAGAATATTTCCTGTGCTTTAAACCTTTGATATTATAGGTCCGTGATGGCGAACCTATGGCACAGGTGCCACAGGTGGCACGCGGAGCCATATCAGTGGGCACGCGAGCTCAGCTCCAGCACGCATGCATGCGCCAGCCAGCTGATTTTCGGGCCTTCTGGGCCCACCAGAAGTCAGGAAACCCACTGTTTCCAGCCTCTGGAAGGCCTCTGGGTGGGGGGAGGTCGTTTTTGCTCTCCCCAGGCTCCTAGAAAAGCTCTGGAGCCTGGGGAGAGCAAAAAATGGGCCTACCGGGCCACAGTGCCATCACGTTCCAAAAGCGGGGGGAGCACAGGGGGGCGCACATAATTATGGATGTGGGCACGAGTGCGTGTGACCCCACCACGCTCCCCCCGCTTTTGGCACGCGATGGCAAAAAGGTTAGCCATCACTGTTATAGGTAGTGACTTGGGAATACAACTATTTCAATTTTTAAAAAAACTTACTTTGGGGTTGACATATAGAGTTTACACAGTTAATATATAAAACACACACATATCCTAATAAACATTGTACGTAATGTTTTGGTTTTTGAATTGTTCTTAATATATTGCTGCAACTGTTAATGATTAACTGGTTAATTTAATGTGGAAGAAGAAAATCATCATCACTGGGAACTGAAGAGAAGAAAAGTTGTTCCCCTTCAACTGGGAATATTTGAATCATTATTATAGACCTTCTGTTGTCACTTTGTATACGATAAATGAAATAAAAATGTTAGAAACAGATAAGGTTTATATTTTTATCTTATTTTTCAATTTTGCACAGGTACTTCTCATTTAATTATAACAACTGGGACTGACAAGTTGTTAGGTGAAACAGTCACTAAGTGAAACACTGACTGTGCTTTTGATCTTTGCTTTGCTTTACTGACCTGAAAAGTCATAAATGTGAGGATTGGTCATACAGTTATTTTTTCATTAACTTGTAATTGTGAAGGAGGCAGTTGTTAAAGGACTGCCTTGTAAACTGTCCAGACTCATTCTGAATTGGGTGCCATATCTAAAAATATCAATCAAGTGTCCTTAAAAAAATCTCACTATGAAAAACTCCTTGGCTTAATGGAATAGCAATATTTTTGCTTCAGTTATAAACTCTAAATACTTAAGGGCTGTCTGAACCTAAGAAATAGCACTCTCAAGAAGGATGAGGTTGTTTTGCCCCCACCTCTCTAACATCTGAAGAAAAAGGAAATGTGCCTCAACTCTCCAGCTGACCACAAATGAGTAGGCAAATTCTCCTTGGAGAAAAAAGTTCCCATTAGTAATATAATCCAATGTTATATATAGGTCAAAACCAGGACTTTGAATTGTACTCAGAAACATACAGGTAACCCACGTAGTGCCCAAAAGATAGGACTAAGCTGCTAAATTGGCTTTTTACCCACTAGCATGTGGGCTACTATATTTCACTACAGCTGAACTTTCTGGATAACCTTCAAATGCAGTTCAAAAGGAGAATATTGCAGTAATATAGTTTTGAGGTAATGAGGCTATAAGGGGATTGTCATCAGGAACTCCCACATCAAAAAGGGCTAGCTAAAGACAGAGTCTGCCTTTGGAGCAGCATCCACTTGGTAATCAAGTCGCATCACACTTGTGTCAGAAGCGCCAAGGCACCTCCAGGTTGAAAGGATTAGCTGGTGACATCACTGTTGCCTGGGGTCGCCCAGTTAGGTGTTCTTGTCATGGAGCTGGAGAAAGGATGAGAGCTCACCCCATCCCATGGCAGCACTCAGGTCTTGAACGTGGGTTTGCTAACATGCAACATAGCATCCTAACCGAATGCTTCTTTGTAATCAAGTAAAAGTTATGAATTAAACTAAGTTTATATTGAACTTGATTTCTAGTGATAGCATCCATGCAGTTTTCTAGGTAGTGTTCTGATAGTGGTTTATCACTGTAAATTAGCCTATTTGTGAAATATTTCATTACATTGTTTTTCACTCTACAAATATA
Organism: Ptyas mucosa; assembly: GCA_012654045.1. NCBI lineage: Eukaryota > Metazoa > Chordata > Lepidosauria > Squamata > Colubridae > Ptyas > Ptyas mucosa. Next base: position 8,799,740 of record WNWU01000017.1, on the reverse strand, counting down.
TGGTAAGTTTTGATTTTTGGAAGGTTTTTTTTTTAATCTAGCTTCATAGAAACAACATAAAAAGAGGTGATTAATTTACTTAATTCAGCCTTATAATCACGTACTAGTAAGAAATTCCACTACACAAAACCAGGCTTAGTTTAGAAACTTGAGGAAGTTTACATGAGGTTTCATTCTGGTCATGCAATGACTTGGTTTTTAGAACCTTATTAAAATATTACGTTTTGTATCTGGGAGTATGAAAGGCGTTAAGTGGAAAGCTAAACTACTCTATTGAATCAAGTTATTGCATTAGCAGTTTCAAATTATGGCAGCTTTCTTCAACATAATTGTTTTTCTTTTCTGACACTATAAGAGATAGGCTACATCTGGCACTTCTATAATTTGATCACAGGAAAAAGGCAGAAACTATATGCCTTCTGATAGATGTAAGACTATATGGATCCTTTAGTGACTCATATATTTTTCTCATGTCCTTACTTGTTTTATGTGTCAGGAAGCACTGATGTGGATGTAAGACATAGATAGGCAGCAATTAGCTTCCAAGTCTCATTCTTTCAGCATACCCCTCCCCCAATTATTATTGTTGAACACTCTCAAGATAGTTTTCCACCATATTAAAATGGGCAACCCCTAAAAATTACAATATTTACGCCCTAAAGTTAGCATGCTACAAAAATAAAAAAAAACATACCCCAAATATTTCTTAAAAACTCAGACCCACATCATTCAGCCCTGCCTATGGCATAGTTTTAAAAAGTAATTAGCCAGGCTCATTAATGTATTGTGCAATTTTTGAATGTGACATTTTAAATGAAAACACAGTTCTTGAAATAATACCTTTTGAATATCAAAGCAATGACAAAATCAGGGTTTACTTTTATTCTCCAGTCACATTCCTTCCCCGGAGGATATGGCTGTGGATAGTTTGGTGATAAAATAACACCTGCTGGACCTGTAAGATTTCCACCACATGCAGCTGTCACACAGGAGAGAATAAGAACATAAAAATGATCACATGTCAAAACTGAGGACTGGAAACTGTCAAAATAATTTAGGTTCTTATACATTTCTTTCTGACACCTTATTTTCAAGTATTTATCACAACGATTGTAAGTACAATGAAAATCTCTCGTATAAAGAAATGTGTAAGTGCAGTATTTATTCTCGAGTATGAAGATTCTTCCCATTTAATAAAGCAACCCAATAATGAAGTTAGAGCACTCCAGGCATTTCTTTGCCTGACTGAATGGGAGAAGGGGGGGGGGGGGAAGCAGAATGGAGAGATGTTTGCATCTACCTGACCTTGTGCATATATCTGGAAAAAAAGGTTTCTATTCTACTACGTTCAAAAAGAGATGCTGAATTTAATAGACAAATTCTCAGCCTTGTCTAAATGTTTGCTGCATTGGACAGCATGGCAGAAAGCAAGGACAGAAGGTGGCCTTTGGATCTGCTGGATTGCAGTCTCTTTGTCAAGGGACCGAAATCCTGTTTATTCCAGCTTTACAAGATTAGACTTTCATAAAGTTGGAAAGCACAAGTTATGTAGCCTTGAAGAAGGTGAGAGGCAAGAATTTCCCTACCCAGAAGAGAATGAGGGACACAAAGAAGAAGCCTGTGCTTGGGATGAGAAAGCCTTGGGACATTTCCTCAGCTGCCAAAAGATTGCAGTCTGAATTGTCAGATTAAAAAGCTAACATAATCTGCAGATTTCTCTCAATTATTCCATATTTTTTTCCCCTATCGTTCTCTATTTGAATATTTACACCTGGATTTCCAAGCAACACATGCGAATGTATATTATGATCTGAAGTGATAGAGTAGATCAGTGATGGCTAACCTTTTTGCCTTCGCGTGCCAAAAGCAGAGGGGGTGTGTGGGGGGTCACGCACATGTGTGCCCATATCTATAATTCAATTCCTCCCCGTGCCCCACCCCCCTACGCATGCACGTGTGACCCCTTCCCCCTGCTTTTGGCACATGACAGTAAAAAGGTTACCAGTGGGCTCAGTAGGCTCACTTTTCACCCTCCCCAGGCTCCAGAGGCTTTCGTGGAGCCTGGGGAGGGCGAAAATGGCCTTCCCTACCCCCCTAGAGGCCGGAAACAGCTCGTTTCCTGACTTCTGGTGGGCCCGGAAGGCCCGAAAACCAGCTGGCTGGTGCATGCATGCATGCTGGAGCTGAGCTAGGGCAACGCTCATGTGCCCACAGATATGGCTCTGCGTGCCACCTGTGGCACCCGTGCCATAGGTTCGCCATCACGGGAGTAGATCAATTATGTGAGATTACAAAGAAAAAACCCAATATAAAAATAATCAAATCTGTTGGAAAATGATCCTTCAAAGGAAGATGAAAGCAACAGAAATAACTGAACCATTCCACACTGTATGCATTATCTAAAACCAGAAGAAAGAGAAAGGGGCTAGCTACGAAGCATCTATTATATTGGTATAGAAGCAGACCAATTTGGTGTTAATTGGTCTGTTTTTATATGCTGAAATGACAATGCTCAATCAATTTGCTTAAAGGTGAGAGATGAGATACTGTATGTGAAGAAGTGATCTTTGTTGGATTTGACAAGGTGGGAAGTTACTAAACTTGTTTATACCTGTTATGAAATATACCATTTCACCATTTATAAAAGTAGAAAGACACTTTGTTATGTATTACTTTTTTTTATTCTTTCTCTTCTTTCTTTTCTATTTCTCTATTTTTCCTTTTTTTCTGACCTTTCTACTTTTTCCGTTTATTTCTTCTATTTTTTTTAGTTTGTATTTAGTCTTTGATGTTATAATTATAATCTTTAATAAAATTATGATTAAAAAACAAGGGGAAAATTGCACAGTTCCCTTTCAGGTAACCAATTAAATTTTAAATCATGCACTTAAAATTAGGGTTCTTATAAACAGTAGGAGAGAACATTTATAATTTTCATTACAGTAACAATACTAGTCAACCCATGTTGTCATTTTCTTTTTAAAAAAACTGGGTCAAACATAACAACACACTTCCTTTCTAGGTTTTTATTATAATAAAATCTCAAAACTCCTCTAATATTTTCCAACAAGAGATCATTATGGATCCAGAGAGACTGTAGTTTAAGCTATTAAATTGTTAATTTAAATTGTTAATTTAAATTGTTAATTTAAAACATCTTCTGGCATCCTAGTCCATATGAGGCCATCTCCAAACCTGGAAATCTAATTCTTGGAATTATCAAAAATTTCATCTTGTCCAATGCAGCATCAGTTTGACTTCCCACATCAAATTCTTCAGAATTCAAAAATATTTTGAGACTTTCTAAATACCCAGTCCAGGGTTAACAGAAAATAAGTTCCCATAGAGAAAAAGAAATAGATAATCTGTTTTTTCTAAAAATCACTGGATATGCAGTATCACTGCCTTTTGCTTTATCTTGACTAAATATGGGATGTTGGAGAAAGCAAATAAACATTCAAGGTAGTTGGGTTCATAGCTATTTAATGCAAGGATGTCACTAATAGTTCTTTAAGCTCTTTAAGGTGATAGGCATTTTTTTTGTTTTGACCAGAACAATTACGATTTCAGGAAAGGCTGGCAGGCTAGAATCCAGGAATCCGAAGCATACTAAGCAGGAGGCAAAAATAAGACCAGATACATGAATTATGAGAAGCCGTTACATTAATCCAAACATATATTTAAATATCTGATTTAATGGTGGACAAGATAACTCAAGAACAGCATTTCCTAAAATGGTATGAAGACCAGCTTGAATCTGGGGTGGGGGTGGGGGGAATCACGATAAGTGATGCAAATTGCTCATAATGGAGCTCAGTTATATTAATGCACCAGCTGGTTCTACCAAAGACCATGTCATTTGGTTCACAGCCCTAAAAAGTTGGCTGGGTTTCTGCAGATGAAGCCAGAGACAATCTTTTGTTTTTGCCTATTTCTGATTATTCTAGCATAGGCTTTGTAATGATCATCTACTGTATCCATCATCTTAGTTACTAGAATGTAGAGCAATTGCTCAAGTTCTCATTTCAGTCTTTCAGCACTTTCCTGTCACTACCTCCAGGATTCTCAGGCATGGACTCTATTTATCTCAATGAAATATGAATATTAATTTGCCCTGACAATTTCTATATTTTGAGAAGATAATTTGAAAGAAATCTAAGCAATACTGCAGTACCGAAACCAGTTATCTATTTCAGAAGTATTAAAGGCACTGCACACTCTTATAAACATGGTAAAACCACTCTGGATTAAGATAACAAGAAATGCCAACAAGGACTACAACTCAATTCTACAAAAATTGCCTATTCCTTTACATTTACATTAAATGCTGCAATGCAGTAAGTGCAGCCTTTATGCATTCAGACATATAGCATTGTAAATTAATATTTGAAGCTCTAGGATCTTCTGTTGATCATCTGGCATATGTCCCAGATTTTGGTAGTGTACTGCTATTTAAGATAGGATGATTGATTGTCAGCTCTCAAGAGCTGCAGGAAAGAACTAGCCTTGATTTTGGTGAACCAGTCATTAAAAAGAGTAATTGACAAATCCAGGTTTCAATAATGATGAAAATGTTATTTAGTTGGGTAATAAAACAACTTCAAGTAAACAACCAGAGAGTACCAAGAACCCCTCAAATCCAGGTTTTACAGGTCTTCTTAAGCTAAAATATATATTGTAATCAGATGCATACTCTAGGAAACTCACATCCAGAATACCCAATGAAAGGAAATTGAGATTTTAAGAACACAAATAAGCCATCTACGAACATGTTGTGGCTTATCAGTATTTACCAGTAGTAGAAGTTTATCGCTTCTCATAAAATAAGTTGTGAGATTCATAGCCGATGCATGAAATGTATGTAGTATCACCCTGAATGACCACTGAGAATATCACGAGGTAGTATACTTTAGTTTAACTCAAAAGTGCCCAACATTTCAACTCCATACCTATACATGTTGGTGCATCAGGCTGCCAAAAGAATCGATTGTTCAGTTGTACACAAGTAATTTTATCCTGCCCTTGGAGTTGATACCCTGGGTCACATTGGAAGGTGATTGTATCACCAGGCTCTCTGCTGTCTCCATATCTACTTCCGTTCTGTGGGGTCCCGGGATCATTACAAGTAGATGCAACCGATGCTGCAAAGAAATCATGAAATAAAATGTATTAGAGATACGTTTTGAATATTGAAGATTTTGCATTGCATCATACATTTTATAACAACAGCATTGTATACCATTATTTGCCTAAGTTTGGAAGGAAAGTTATTAAGTAGGATTGCTTTTCTAGGAAACTGCCTGCTCTAATACATCATATTAGATGATTTTCTTCCAATTATCTCTGTAAGAAAAAGAGATGGAGAGATTGCATGCTGGAAAATAATCTCAGTGTGTTTGAAATAAACACTGAGCAGACATAAGAGGTATGGACCGCACACTGCCATTCTACAAATAACCAAAGCAATAAAGAAAAATCATGCTGCAGAAAGCAAGGTTGTCTGGACACAGCCTTTCTTTGATTTTATTTTTCCCCCTGAAAAGGTAAATGAAGAACTGTAAATCAAAGCCAGAACATGGAGGAAAAAGTGAAGAGCCAAAACAATTCTCACAACTTTATCAACCATGGTTAAAAAGATAGGAATGTTACATCTAAAATTGCTGAATGTTTGGGTTAGACTTTATGTTATGTCATAAACTATACTAGGAAAATATATTTTAAAAAATAATATTGCCCAAAGGCATTCCTATTATTCATTAACATTGAAGCAAACCACAATGATGCCAAAATGATGACATGTACATACTGTAGTGACTTCATCATATACTGCATATGCTACCATTAAGTACTTGCTTCTCTGCCCTCATTGTCTGTTGGCAGCTTAGTGTGCTGATGATTTAAATATTACTTGGCTAGACATTTTACAGCTATTTCATACTCTGATTCATTGTTCAAGATGTCAGGAGATTAATTCTATTTTTCTATCTACCAATCTCACCTGCAAAGCTATATGTAGTTTTAGAGTGTTGAGACCTATTCCATGCATTTCACTGTCTGTGCTTATTTATTTATTTTTTATTGAAAAAGTTTTACAACAATTATTTCACCCTCCATCCCCCCTCCCTTCCCCCCACCCCCTAAACCCCCCCTCCACCCACCCACCCCGACTTCCCAGAGCAAAATACAGAGTATTGCATATGACAATCACAACTGTCTGTGTTTAATAATGTCTAACAGATGGGAAGACAAATGACAATTTTGTAATAAAAGCTGTTCAATACCTAGTTAAAACAGATAGAATATCATGCAGAGCATGGCTTCTAGCATTCTTTCCAACATCTTTCCTGGCAATAGCAACAGGAATATATTTTCTCCTCTGTAACAAAATGTAGCACATGTATGTCTGGGTGTTGCCTCCTCATCTATAGATCTATAATGTTGCCTCCTCATCTATAGATCTATAATCTATGTCTAGGTAAGGGAAGTATTGGGCAGATTGTGTATGTGCTGTTCTGGCTTATATAACAGAGACTTAAAATGGAGCAGTCAATAATGTTTTGAACCAGTGTCCAAAGTCCTCTCCCATAAGGATAAACTAGGAAACTTTTTCTTTGCATTCTCAATATTTTTCTTTGCATTCTCCAGCCAGTTCTAACCCATTCCAATCTTTCTTTTGCTAGCTTCTCTGTCCATCCCTCCCTCAAAAAAACAAAAAAAAAAAAAAAACAATTTAGCTCCCTTTTATGGGAGTAATGCAGTGCTTTGGCCCCTTTATATAAATGTTTTCCAACATTTTGTTTGGTTGATAAGTATTTTCACAAAGTTATTAACCCGGTCTTTTTTTTTCTCAGAAATGTTATGATCACCTACTCTTTGTAAACTAGGATATCATTAACTTGATGAAATTACTACAAGCAGTTGAACTCTATTCCACTAAGTTGTAATACTCAATTTTGCTGATAAGGAGGTATTAATACAAAGTAGACATAACACAATTCATTAGAGTACTACAGCTTGATTCCAATTATTTCTAACACAAACTATAGATACTAATGAATAGAATTCATCTATGGCAAGATTGACTATTATTAAAAATATTAATCTGTCTTTGGGCAATAGATTCAGTCTACTTCCTAACAGGTGTAAAATAGCAATTTCTGCATGTGTATTTTGAAATACTCTGGCCACCTAATAAGAAGGAAGGACTCACTGGAGAAAAGCCTAATGCTGGGAACGATTGAGGGCAAAAGAAGAATGGGATGACAGAGAATGAGGTGGCTGGATGGAGTCACTGAAGCAGTAGGCATGAGCTTAAATGGACTCCAGAGGATGGTAGAGGACAGGAAGGCCTGGAAGAACGTTGTCCATGGGGTTGCGATGAACACGACTTCGCAACTAACAACAACAAGTTTTGAAATCTTTCTTTCCTAACCATTTTGTGTGTACAAAAACTCTTGTAATGTACAAAAACTTTAGGAACAGAGCAGTTCCTAAAAATGTTGCCCTTCTCCTGACACTGTTGTCAGTGACCACAAAATTTCATCAAAGATTTCAAGTACAGAGAAGATTTTTTAAAAAAAGTATTAAAAATTACACTTTAAATAAAATAATTAGGCTATGATATATGTAGTCCTCAACTTCCAAGCACAATTAGGAGCAGAATTTCAGTTGTAAGTCATTGCAGTTTTAAGTCAAGGTACTACATGACTGAATTTAATTTTATGACTATTTTTACTATATTTTTTTACACAAACCATATGTTTATTAAGTGAACCAGTAGTTGTATGTGTGAATGTATTTTATCTGGCATCTTTTGCCAGAAAATGAAAAAAACAGTTATAAAATGCAATTGCCTGACTGTGGAATGCTGCAGTAGGTTGTAAATGTGAACTGATTTCCAAGTATACAAAATGGAGTCATTGACTGTGGGGATGGTATGGCAGTCAGATTCTCAAAGATGGGCTGTAAGTAACTTTTTTTTTTTTAGGTTTTTGTAACTTTGAACAGTTAGTAAGTGACTGGTTGTAAGTGGAGGACTACCAGCATGAAATTCTTGTATGGGTAAATCCTTGAATTATGACTGTAATTAAGCCTGCACTTACAGTTGTAAGTTATCGTGGTCATAAAGTGAGTCATGTGACTGGACCGGATTTTATTATTTTTTGCGGCAATTATTAAGCAAAACCGTGATCACTAAGCGAACCTACTGTTTGCTAAGGGACAGATTTTTCCAGAAGCTGGAATGTCAGTTTCTGGAAAAAAAGTCACATGGCCATGCGATGGGGTGTTGCAAATGTCTATAAATGAAACAAAACCGATGTATGTAGTTTTTTGGGGATCCATTGTAAGTTTGAATATTTCATTAAGTCGAGGACAACCTGTATATAGCATTATAGCAATAGTTTACAGTAATACTAATGACAATGACAGTATACAATAAAAATTAAAAATATGTCCAAACAGATACCCATGCATTTTTTGTTACTTTTTCTAAACATTTTGGAAGCTTTTTCAAACTTTCATTTTAACATAAATGTCCTGTAAACCTCATCCCCAATACACACACCTGTCCACCAACCCTGAAAAAATCAAAAGAAACAGCCTAATATTGGTTTACTTGAGCAAAAGACTCAAACTGGGAAACAAACATCATATATGCACTTTTCTGCTCAATCTATGTGCATTTGTACCCATTACTCAAGAGGAAAAGAAAACCTAACTTCACTTTTTACATCTTCATACTACCTTCATTCTTTCCTTGCTGAAATTATGCAATCTCTGAAACTCAAACTCAACAAAAAATGTATCAGGAGGTGAAAAACACAAACTCTTCCTTTGCTGTTAAGTAACCAAAGAAAAGAGGAAAGATCCATACATTTTTACTGTATCCATGTCAGAAGGGCAATGCTGAGAGAACATTCAACACCTCCTGCTGGTATGCTCATAAGCATTGCTGCCAATTTTTTAAAAATTAATTTTCTAACTGGTATTAATACTACTTCCAACAAATACAGGTAGTCATTGACTTACAACCAGTCAGCAATTGCTCAGAATTATGACCGCCTTGGAAAAGGATGCTTTATGGCTATATTGTTGAGTCCCCCTCAAAGGTGACTTGACTGCTTTTTGAGTGCTTGGCTGACTGGTTGCAACATCTCATGGTCACAGGACTGAAATTTGCAAATTTTTCTGCTTTTGGAAAAAAAATTTCCAGTATTTTGTGCTGGTTTCTGGCAAAATACCAATCATTCAAAAGAATGGCTTTGCACTTATAACCATGTGATTCACTTAACAACTTCCATAAAAAGGGTTAGGATATTGGGTCCAGTTATGTGGGTGCCTCAATGTATGACCATCACAGCATATGCTGAAATTGCAGTCCCCATTGCAGTCATAAACCGAGGACCACCAGTGGATCTCTTGGTTCAGGAAGTGGTGGTGGGAGCAGACTGTAGAATTCACAAATCAGCAAAATAAAAGTCTGTCAATAAACCTGCAACAAATTAACTGTAGGAGCTTGAATATTTTAAGACCAGAAATTTTCTGTGGCTAATGGAAATTTAATACCTACCTACACCTATCAACATTTCCATGCTTTGATAGGTGATATTTAGCCAGTACCTCAGTTTCTAATAAGATTTCTAATAACTAGCTTAAATACATTTAACCCTGCAGAGTAAAGGTCAGGGATGCATGCTGAACTCCATTTTATATCCTTTTAGACATGATTAAATGGTAATTAAGTTTTAATGAAAAGTGTTAGGCTGATAACAATTAACATAATCACACTAGTCAGTTCATGTCCTCACGGTGTTTTACATGCTGTGCTGAGCAGACAAGACAATGGTTCCTTGATGGGGTCCAAACATTTTGTGATTAGAAGACATTTGCATTTCTCTAGTAAATCTTCTCTGTTTGTGTATTTAATGGAGACAATAAAGCATAGTAAAACAACTTGTGTATATGTGAATAGGCAGCATAAATATGTCATCATAGAAGACATCAATCTCAGTGTCTATGTGTCTGAGTGTGTGTGTCTGTGAGTGCAATCTAGTTTGTAGATCTCCTGCCACCATTAGAAAGCAGAGCATGGACACATATGCAATCCATTTGCAGATTAATTTTAATTTTTTAAATTATGTTTTTATTTCTTTTTATTCTACCTTTATTTTTACAAATAATTTAAGGTGGCGAACATATCCAACACATCTTCCTCCTTCTATTTTCCCCACAACAACCATCCCATGAGGTGGGCTGGGCTGACAGAGAATGACTGGCCCAAGGTCACCAATTGGCTTTCATGACTAAAGGGGAACCAGAACTCATGGTCTCCTGGTTTCTAGGCCAGCACCTTAACGACTAGCGTAAACTGGCTCTCAGTTCCTTATGAAAATTCCTTATAAAGATTCTATTTTAAAAATACCCCAAACAAAAACAGCAGTAGCTTATTTTCAAGGAAGATAGACGGGCTGATATGCAGCTGTGAGACCATAATTATTTTTCAGCCCTGAGCCATGTGCTTAATAATTGCTGCTTTGCCCCAGCACTCCACCTTCCTCATTAACCCATCCAACTTTACACAGGCTCCTGCTAAGAAATCTAAAACAAAACAAAGAAGGAAATCCAATCAGAAGACTAATGGCAGCATCCCAGAAGTCTGAAATCAACACCACCTACGTTTTGCTTCTAACAATTAAACAATGCCTCGTTGCTAAATATTAAAGACAGGGTTTGGGTTACTGAATTCAATAATAATGACAAGAACATGAACAACAAATCATCTGATTGTATTTCTTCCAGGCGGTCAGGACAATTTGCAGGGTGATCTCTCTTTATTCCAGGGGTGCCAAACTCATGTCATCACAGCGGTGTCACATGACATATCGGGACTTTTCCCCCCTTCACTAAACTGGGCATGGGTGTTGCCAGTGTGTGACGCATCCGGCCCGCGGGCCGGGAGTTTGACACCCCTGCTTTATTCTATCTGCACAACAACAATCTGGGAGATAGAGGTTGGACTGAGAGAGAATTGCTGGACCAAAGTCACCTAGTGGGTTACTGTGGTTAAAGGACTTGAGAACACAGGCCATCTGTTAAACACTACATGACACCGACTTCCATACATGATCTGCCCATGAAGAGACTCTGAAATATTACCACTGCAAAATCGATTTTCAAGGCATATAAAGAAGCAATAGCAAACACACAAAAAGCAAGCAAGAAGTATGTAAGGATAATACAACTTCACCTACTTGAAAACTGGATAGAAAAGCCAGATTTGCTGATAAAGAAGTCACTGTCAAATTGTAAGGTCAGAGAATTGAAAGTGCTATAAATGTCCTCAGGAAGAGCTGAACCACTCCACTCTTTCAGCAAAATGTTGCTCTCAATGGGACCATCCCAGACTTTGAGGATGTCATGACCCACCTCAGTATCAAAAACAATAAAATGCAGACTGGAATTGAAAAAGGAACATGCAATATAAGTTAGCCTAATAATCACAGATTGAGTTATTTGCTAAAATCGAATTTGACAGTCCTGGAATTACTTTTTTTAGGCATCATATACGATGGATAAAAATTAAATACGTAATCTGTTATATGTCAGAATGTGGACATTGGAGCATGATGCTGATATCTGTAAACTTGCAATAAATCAGGACACAGACTATCTTATTAAAAAAAATGTCCACCAGATCCATACTGCTGTTAAAAAGTGATCAGTTATTATTATTATTTTTATATGACATCTGCTGTAAAATTTCCAGGAGGTTATGCTTTTATTGAAGTAGTCACAGTTGCTGGCTGTACAGTAGTAACATTTTAGAATTAAAAATATAAATTAAACATAATATAATTAATTAAATTAACTAAATAAATATTACACACCAAACATACTAGCTAAACTTTAACAACTGATTAACTTTCTAGTAATTTCTAATTTGTATCTTTTTTGTTCATTTCTCAGAAATTACATCCAAAACACTTTCTGTGCTTTTCTGTCTCTCCTTCAGCTGAAATATGTATACTTTCCGTGCTGTGGAAATGTACTTTATAATGGTTGTAATGTATTGCATAAGAAACCATAACAAGATTATGTTGGTCAGCTCTGGCACTGCTTTTTACTTCTAGTGATAAGTGACAGACTCCACTATAAGATGGGTCTGTCTCTGGAGAATGTGATTGATCCACATGTCAGCATATCTCATTCAGCTCCATAACCAGGATTCCATATTGGTTCTATCTAGAACTGTTTACATCAATTATCTTCTCTTAGGTTCATTAATATTCATCAGTATCAATCTATGATTTAGGAAACGTACATTAATCACATATTTTACTCTATCCATAAAACTACATAATATTTAATTGTTAATATGTTTTAATTTGTTGAAAAATGCATACCTAATTGTTCTCCCAGGGTCTGCTTCTATAATCCAAGTGCAGTGTAGATTGTTGTCATATGGAGCTGGATAACCTGGAGAAAGGATACGACCAGACGTAGCAGCATGAATTCGTCCACCACATTCAGCTGAAAATTAAAAAAAAAAAATACTTTTTTTAGGGAACAGATTCAGATTTTATCTTATAAAGTATTTGATATTGTAATTATGCATTATAGTCAATTTAACAGTCTCCATATCTCCTCCCAAAATTTTGTGACTGTGAAGAGAGAATATGTGTGAAACAAAAAGATACTCTCGGTGTGAACTTGACTTTGGTGTTCTGAAAACACTCTTGTGTCCTTGTCTTCTTTAAGGATATTTTATGAACTTCACAGCCTAGCTAATAGCCTTGGAATAGCCCTGTGGTTCCCTTATCCCTCATCCAAGTATTAGACAAATCTGATCTGGTTTAGCTTCCAAGTTCTGATGATTTCTTCTAGAAGCTGAATTCACTGGAAAAGTTCAAAAGTAGCTTCCCTACTATGAAAACTACATGACAGGATTTTGATATATTAATAATATGAGTTCAACTTTCAAATAATATGAGTTCAATATGAGTTCAAACTGTAAGGAAGCAATGTTTTAATCATAAAAGATGCCACAAGCACGGTTGCAGAGTTCTAGCTACTTGCCACTTTTGACTCTTACAGCACTACCAGTAGAAGGCTTCTGATTTCTTCCTGTTAAGAACATTTGTTATGGTTTTCAGGGACTAGATTAGAACAAATTAGTATTTGGATGGAAGACCAGGAAATATCAGAACTATATACTAGATGAGAAATTCAACAATAACAACAACAATGAATCAAAACTTCTCAGAAAAAGGCAATAGCAAAAGAATTCCATATTGTTGCCAATAAAATTAATTGGCACATTCAGCATGTTACCCCCAAGAAAAGGGGGTAATATGCTGAATGGAGTTGAAGGATACTTTATTCATTTTTCTTCTTAGAAAATCATATAGTATCAAGTAATAATCAAAGGATTAGTACTTGATATTATATGGGTTTGGTAACTGAAATCATTCTGACACTGATGCTCATTGTGGAAGTGGAAGCTCTGACATAGAAGCTCTTGGAATGTCTTGATATGGTGAAAATAGAAAATATGGACTAAGAGTCTTCCATAACAACCAAGTTAAGTACAGGTGCTACTCTGCAGACATGAAGAAACTAACTCATACAGGAGAACAAACTTCTAAATCAAACCAGTAGATGGCAAATGAAAATTCAATTTTGTATTGTTGCTAAATAAGTTGAACCACGTAAAAACATGGTTCAAACTTATGAAAGGCAGATACAGGTAGTCCTCAGTTAATGGTGTTAATTAGGACCAGAATTTCTGTCACTAAGCAAAGAAGTTGTAAAACACATCATGTGACTGCGTTGCTTAGTGATGGCAATTCCAGCAGTTCCCATTGCCATCATTAAGCAAGTTTATTGGGTAATTAATTTATGATCTCCTCACAACCCTTTTCCCGGTGACCAACAAGCAACCATTCAGTGGGCAAATCAGCAGTGAGTTGCCAGTGCAAAGCAGTTTGTGAGCAGGGTGGCAGGCAAGTAAGAGGATGTGCAAGGGCATAGGCGTGTCTAGCACAGTGCGAGCAAAGGAAGGCTTGGTGTGATATTTGTGGAGCACGGGAGGGCATGCAAGAGTGTGATAGCCTGGTGTGGTGGGACAAGTCTTGTGTGGCTAGTGTGGGGTAGGGGAGGGAGCGCAAAGGTGTGTAATGGGCTGTTATGGCATGGCCCAAGTAGAACTAGGCTTGAGATAGCTGCTACCAGGTGTAGGAGACTTACCTGAGCTATTTGTGACTTTTCCTGTTAGCTTGCCCTTTGACTTGTGGGAGCCTTCAGGGAAGGTCACAAATGGTAATCATTTGACCACGAGACACTGCAACCCTCATAAGTGCAAGCTGGTTGCCAAGCACCCAAATCTCAATCACATAACTGTAGGAATGGTGGGATGGCTGGAACTTTGAGGACCAGTTGTATGTACCATTCATTCAGCTCTGTCATAACTTCAAATGGTTGTTGTACAAGTGGTTGTTAACTGAGTACTACCTGTAATGAGTTTCACTGAGGTTAGAAGCCTTCCTCTAGTTATTAAGCAAACTTTCTCAAATAGATCTAGATGCAATGATGCAATGGAAGATGGAAAGTTGCTATTAGGAGGACACTTTTAGGTGCAGATTGTTGAACAAAACATAAATTACGATGACAAATAAACTGGTTAAAATCAGAATATGAAATATAGTAGATACTCTGGGAAGATTGGATCTAGTCGTTTAATCAAAAGATCAATATAGGAAACAGATGCATTGTATTTAACTTAAGCAAAAGACACTTTGGAGTATTCCTACAATTTCAAACATGAAAGATCAAAGTGAATTTCAAAACAAACTATTATGAAAGTCAAAGCAAAATATTAGATAAAAGCCTTGGGCAACAACAAAAGCATCGAATAATTGAATGCAATCTTTCATAATACAGCAGGAAAGGATTACAAAAGGTATCTCAATCAAGAATATCATATACTATATAGGAAAATAATAAGAAAAGAAAGGCAAGAGTTGTTTTAAAGATAAAGAAGGGTTGTGATACTTAACATAACCACAGGAAAAAATACAACAAGGATAAGTTAAAGGAAGACGAATAAACTAAGTGAAAACTTTTACAAAAGATATAGAATGGATGTCCTGGAGCAAATCAATTCTGTGGTCATTAAGAGTTGACGCCATCTTAATGGCACATAATTAATCAATTAACTATAAAATAAAAGATACATTTGTGGAAAGAAAATATTTTGAGGAATTCATTCCACTAGGGAGTGAGCTACAAAGGTACAACAACCAATAGATTGGAAAGCAC
Source organism: Ptyas mucosa (assembly GCA_012654045.1). Classification (NCBI taxonomy): domain Eukaryota; kingdom Metazoa; phylum Chordata; class Lepidosauria; order Squamata; family Colubridae; genus Ptyas; species Ptyas mucosa. The sequence continues at coordinate 8,784,422 of WNWU01000017.1, read as the reverse complement.
TTGCTACAGGTGAAATATTCATGAAAGTGTATATATGAAGTATCAAAATGCTAACAACTCTTTATCAAGATATATGGACTTAAAGCTTGTAAATATTAGAAAAGACTGATATGTTATACTGAAGAAGGAGGAAATTATCTTGCAGCTTCTAATTCCTCAGAAAAAAACAGAATTTTGCTTAAGCTCTTATAAAGAAGAATAGAGCCATACATGGATCAAATAAACAGGCAGATTCAGAAAAGGAAGGGTATCATAAAACCAAATAGTAAGTATTGATAAAGTAAGATAAAAATAACAGCATAGTATAGCATGCTTTATTTCTTCCATTTAATTATTTCCAATTCTTTAAGAATGCCTTGACAAATCTCTGTATTCGTCACAAGATTTTTCAAAAGTGGTTTGCCATTGTTTCCTTCCTAGGGCTGAGAGAAAGCAACTGGCCCAAGGTCATCCAGTTGGCTTTGTGCCTACGGCAGAACTAGAACTCATGATTTTCCAGTTTTTAATCTGAAGCCTTAACCACTACATCAAACTGGTTTCAGCATGAGGTTTACCTCCGCTTAATTTACCAAAATAAGCCATTTTATTGTATAGATCATCCCAGAATATGGAATATATTAATAGTCATGCCTATATATTTCATAATTCTTCTGAAGAATGTTTACAACGAACAATTTGTTTCCAAGTAGGAAAAGGATTATAAGTATTTGTATTTTCTCTAAATCTGTTTAAATTATATAACAATGATATTAAAACAAATGTAAGATTTAAGCGATGATAGCTGAAATTAAAACAGAAGACTAAACCACAACAACTTTAGCTTCAATCAGCATCATTTTGTAAGACAAAAATAAGAATCACTTGTTATTAAAGTAAAATTATTTTGTTAAAAAAACCTGGCTAGTAAAAACCAACAAGATAAAGGTAATACTAGACATAAATTTATAGCTCATGGCAAAAAATGAGGATCCTATTATTTTGAATTGAATACTAAAGTTGGACTGATTAATCCTAAAGAAGAAAATAATAATGATGTTCAACAGCCTTATGAATGATAAGATTATTTCCATGACAATAAAGATCAGAATAGTTTACGGTAATGGATATTTTTCATGGTAATGTATGGGTGGGAAGGGTATATACTGAAAAAGAATGAGAAAAGATAAATGCCTTCAAATATGGATTTGGAGTTAAGTTATTAAGAGTACCACAGACTGCAAGAAGAACTGGTAATTCATCCTGGATCAAATAAAGATTCACTGCTCCCTTGAGGCAATAATCAGACAGCAGAAACTCACACACTTTAGATTTGTGATGAGAATGAATAATGAACTAGAAAAAATTGACTATGCTTGGCAAGATTGAGGGAAGGAGAAGTAGGGGAAGGCAATTGATAAGTGAGATGGATGAGATCAAACAAATTACAGGACTGCCCTTGGAAGAGCTACAAGTTGTTAATGGAGATAAGTCAAAATGGTGAGAAATTGTCCACGTAGTTACCAAGATGACTCTCACTTGACAGCACCTAATCAACTTAAACATTCTCACTAAACTTTGTTTGCAGACTCCTCTTTACTCTTGCTATTTGCTAGTCATGTGTATTTAGAAATAATTATACTTTAGGAGCATGTATATAAAAATACTGCTTTAAAGTTATAGTTTAGTTATAGTAGTTATAGATTTCAGTCAAATTAATGTCTTTTAAAACAATTGACAATGACTACAAAAGAAAGCCTGGGGTCTTCCTTGGTCCAGAACTGATATTAAATAGCCATATAATAACACTGGAAAAGAAAGGGGTTTTTTTAAAATCAAATTTGGCTAATTAGTTACATTCCTAGCTGGAAGAAAGGGACCTACATACCTTGATAATGTCATTCTCAAAAAAATGTATTTGGTCCAAAATGCTGCAGAATGATTGGCAAACTGCACCTTATAATCATTATGTTGTGATATCTACAATGGTAGCCAACTGTTTTCCAAGCCCAATTTAAGGTACTCCAGGTACTCAGTTTGATATATAAAGTCTACATGGCTTAGGCTCAAATATTTACACCTCAGCCTTATATCTAAAATGTGGCTTCTTCTGTAGATCCTGTCATGAATCTATCAGACATGAAATTGATTCTGGATAAGGTCCATATTGTAAAATAAATTATTGTTAGAGCTCATATTGGCCCTTTCCTTATTAGTTTTAAAAAGGGTTTAAAATTTACCTTTCTAATGTAATCTGACTATAGATACTGACTATACATGTATTTTTTCTCCACTTCTCTGCCTCATCTCATCTCAACTCCAGGTCAACTGCTCTCCTGCCAGAGGCTCTATAGCAATAATGATGTATACATCTATGTACAGCATATTTGTACAAGTATGAAGGGAGAGGGAGGGAAAGGGGGGGAGAGAGGGAGAGGGAGGAAGAGAGAGAATAAGAGAGAGAATAAGAGAGAAAATGAGAGAGAGGAAAGTGGTAAATCCGAAAACCACAAATTAGTGAAGTTGTTTCCACTGTAATATCTACAGCTGGAGGATATTCCTTAATAGCTCAGCTTCTTTTTGTCTTTTTTTAATGGACAGGTACACATTTTCAAACAGCATTATTCCGCAACCACTATGATTTTCATTTTTTGAGAATGCATATGATATCAAAGCCATTTTTTAAATAAAAAGAAGTCAGAGTTTTCATTTTGATTCTATGTCAGCTTTTCATATATTTTTTTTAGTTTTTAAGTTATAAGAATTAATTTAAAAAGAAGTGAAGTCCAATGGAAAAGAGAACTTGGAAAGCACCAAGGGAGCTGATTGCAGGCATACTGGTGACCATAGGCATTAAGTTATAAATTCCTGCAGTAAAGCAGCAAATGTTAAAACTCCATTTGTATTCCCACAAAAGGTAACCTGATTTATTTCTGAAAAATCTGATGGACTTCAAATGAACCCAAAAATAATAGTTTCTTTCTTAATAAATATTAACTTAATCTGGAATAGGAAACAGTATCTTTTTTTGTTTTTACTTTTTTTAAATGGTCTTCTATATTCAGCTATAAACTCAGTCTACAAACAATGGTAAATAGTTTTAATATTGCATATATCAAAACTATATATGAGATTCTACTTCTACAATGCTTGTGAAAGTATTTCCATCAACTTTATGTCTCAAAAATGAGCAATTTGCATGAACATATTTATGACTTTTATAATTTACGTAATTTCACTGTTTTTTCTTCTTATATTACTTGTTCTTACTGTAATTAGAATATGATTTGTTTTTTCTGCTAATATACAGATAATATACATATATAGATAAAATGGTATTGTTAAAGAATAAATTTATGATTCTTTGCAAAAAGAAAAAAGAAAGAAACTTCGTATGACCAAGGGGAATCTGGATAATCCAGAAGAACCCCTTCAGTTCTCAAGAACACTATTTTCATGCTGTGCTAACAAGTAACATAAAACAAAAATCCTATACATTGGAATTAAACCTAATAAGTAATCAGACCATCTTCTCCATGACATAATATTTACATGTATGAGAAAAACTCAGATCCAACATAAGCTGCACCAATTGCAGAACCATAGAATAGATAGGTTGGAAGGGAAATTACAAATCTAACTCCCTAGTCCAGTGATGGCTAACCTTTTTGGCACTGAGTGCCAAAAGCACACGTGCGCGCATACCTATAATGCAATGTGTGTGCGCCCCCATGTGTGCCCCCATGCATTTGTGCACACCTCCATGTGCAAGCCCCCCTCGCACATGTGTGTGTTACCCCCATCTGCACCCCGCATGCACGCGCCACCCCTGCACATGCACATGTGACTTCCCTGCATGCACCCCGCCCCCCCACGCATGCACACGCGTCTTACGCTTGCACACCGTCCACTGCACATGCACGGCAGAGGCCCAAAAACCAGCTGGCTGGCGGGAGGCGCACGTGCATGCATGGCGGACCTGAGCTGAGCTGAGCTGGGGCAATGGCTCCTGTGCCTGCAGAAAGGGCTCTGTATGCCACCTGTGGCACGCGTGCCATAGGTTTGCCATCACGGCCCTAGTCCATGCAGCAATCCATTACTACACAATTCAGTCTGTCTTTAAATAGAGAGGAATCTGCTACTTCTCAAAACAGTCTGTTTCATTAGGAAAGATTTACAGACGTTCGACCAAAATCCATTTATCTCTATTTTGAACCCATTGCTTCCCCCCTCCCCCCAGTTTTCAGGAGTAACTCTAAACAATTCTATTCAATATTCTGTGCCACAGTTTTCTGATACTTAAAGATGGGTATCCTATCTCCACAGTCTTCTCTTCTCTGGGCTAAACATATCCACTGCTTTCAACTGTTTCTCATACGGTTTTCATCTTTGTTGTTTTAGGTGCCCTTATAAACCCTAGTTTCTTTTCTGCATCAGTTTTTTTACCTTTCTTCTTGCAGATATTATGTACTTACTGATACAACTCTCTGATGATTATATCCAACTTCTGCCTTCTCTATAGGTGACTTTTAACTCTTAGCTCAATCAAAAGGAGCCTGAGTGGCGTAGCTCAATCAAAAGGAGCCTCCTACTAATGCCTCCTACTAAGGCAGCATTTAACATCCAGCTGCCTGCAATTATTGCGAGTTCTAATCTCACCAGGCTCAAGGTTGACTCAGCCTTCCATCCTTTCTAAGGTGGGTAAAATGAGGACCCAGTTTGTGGGGGCAATAAGCTGACTTTGTATAAAATATACAAAAGTATGAAGGCTATTGCTTAATGCATTGTAAGCCGCCCTGAGTCTCCAGAGAAGGGCGGCATATAAATAAAATTAAAAAATAAAATAAAATAAAAACTCACTTTACATTTACAGATATTTTCTAAATCACTTCCTATTTGGTGTATGATTGTTCTTCCAGTATCTTATCTTTGAGAAGCCCCCAAATCTCCTGTGCTTTGTCTTCAGGATTATGGCCATAAAATCTGTCCTAGGCTTACTGAAAATTGTTCCCTTAAAATCGAGGGCACATGTAAATTGTATTCCAATTTCTCTTTCTGTAGTGATTTTGAATAAGACATAGTTTTATATGTTTATGTTTCTATAAGACACAGAAACACTTCCCAAAGTTTCCATTACTTTTATCTCTTCAGCCGGCTTTTCTTTATTGTTTAGAAACAGTTACAGGAGTTCTAATTCCCTTGCCTTTTTCTCAATTTTCTAGAAAATGACACAGCAAAACTAAGGAATTTTGGGGACCCAATTTCTCATTTTTACTCTTCTCCCTTAAAACTCTGATTCAGAGGGACTTGATATTCAATAGTAGACACTCAGAATAATTATTGCTGCTGTTTTCCTTTTTTAATTTTATGTAATTTATTTTTCACATTTAACCACCCATCTCCCTCAGAGAGGCACTCTTAACTAAACCCTTATGCTCAAATTCTTGGATATCAAAAGAGATTTCCACTTTGCCCCCCAAATATAATGCAGTTCTTCTTTACCTGACTTATTCTTTTTGAATAACTATTAGATTTCAATTCTTCATTCCACTCATAAATTTTTCCAACCAAGATTCAGTCATGCCTATTAAATTATATATGTCCTCCTCTACTTTCTGTTTCTTTCTCAATCTCTAAGTGTTTGGAGAGGTATTGAATCGTTAGATCACAACTTGAGTTATTTCTTCCTGTATCCATGTATTTAAGTTTTGATGCCTCCGTTTCTGAATATCTCTCCCAATCTCAGTTCCAATATATAGAAGTCAGATCAAACATTCACAAATTTGAAAACTCCCTTTTAAAGATAGCAAAGCAACAGAGGCTCAAATTAGTTTTTATGCACTCACCTAGTTTTCTACCAACTGCACACAGATTGGTAGTCATATATTGTACTAAGCAATGCTTTCACTAGGTTTATTTTAAAAATTGATTTCATTCAAGTCACATATAATAGTTTCTAAATATCACTGGCTGGATGTACGCAATATGCTAAGCCAATATCAAATAACTTGTTTGGCTAACTTCTTGTAGGTCCTCAGGCACTGTTTTTGTGCCAAACTACTTTGAGTTTCAAAAAATTAAAAGGATGAAAGACTAAAATAATTCCAATTAATGCATTTAGATCAGGACAAATTAGGATCTTGTAGAGTTCAGGATTACAGAAAATTTTCTATAGTGACTATCTGTTCTACCTTATCAATGAGATCCTTACTGACTTGCCAGTAAACTTCTAAATTAAGCTTAGGGACTTGTAAAAGTCAATGTCAAATGAAAGGTGTGATAAAAAATGATGGATTTTGTTACACTTCTCTGATAATTTCCCATTCTGTAAGTATTATAGTCATGCATTTGTACCAAGAAAAGAAATGCTTTGTGTAGCTGAAAGTGTTGGGTAGAAGTAGCTTGTGTTCTTGAATTTTTTTCTCAATATTTCCCTTATAGAAAAGATAAGTAGTTTTGATGTGTGAACTTTGAACAAAAACTTTGAATAAAAAATTGTCAGTTGAATATATACATCTTTAAATCTTACTTCATTTTACTAAAGTAAAGCTCAAGCTAAATAACATATCAGTTAAGACACATTTTCCTACAATGAAATTCAAGCTATTAAGATAAAGTATCAGTGAATTTCATGAAATGACAAAGGAGATTCAATAAAACCAACAGAATTTTTATGAAATAGTTCACACATCTCTAATTTTAGTATGGATACCAAAACAAATTGAAGAAATTGAGACAAATTATATGCTATTTCAAATATTATGAAAAGTGCAATACTGAGCCATAAACAAGAACCTTATTTATATTGTGAATTTCTGTTATTACCTACCTATACAAGTAGGTAAGGGCTTGTCCCAAACTCTTCGATCACCACTTAAACAGGTAATAATATTACTACCATGCATCGTGTAGCCTGGATTACAACTGTATAAAACCACTGTTTCTGTATAATGCCCTTCATCACGGATTCTGTAGCCATAGTTTGGTGTTCCAGGATCTTCACATTTCACTAAATCAAAGCCTGTCAAGGGAAAACAAACAGTATAAATTCTCTTTACATATTGAGTTTATACATTTGCTCAGTTTTGTTTGCTACGAACAACTAAGCAGGATTTCTAATACGTTTAGGTAATTATGAAGCTGCTTTATAAAAAAAGGAACCAGGTAACAAACATCAATATTTTTAGGAATGGAACTATATTCTAGCTTCTGTTATGGTGCAATTTTTAATGCTTGTTGTTTTTTTTAATAGTGGCACGACTAAATACCAAAAATCTTAAAATGAAAGTATCAATGTAGAGTTTGTGTTTCTCCTCAACTTGTCGGCTAATTTTTTTCCCCAAACTATTATAAAAAGAGAAGACAACATCAAAACTCATGTCTGGTTATAAGATTCTGATACCTACCTTAGATGAAACAAAATGAAGAATAGGTGTATCATTCTACAATCCAGTGTCTGTACTTTTCCTGGCTTCCCACACTTCAATTAAATTCTAAGAAAAGACATAATGAGGGAACTCATCTCATGGAGTTGTGTTTTTTTTTAGATAAGGGATCGTGGATAGCCAGGCAGACTACAGAGTTTTAGCGGATGTGTAGCAATAAATAAAACATATTACTATCATTTTTCATCAAACTTGAAGCTCATGCATATAGGAATACTCGTTTTAAAGTAGTACAAGCACATCAAATTTGACAGTCTATATTGTGTGTTTGTATGTGTGCATATATACATACACTCATATGCATACATGTATGCATGACTGCATTGGTGATAGTTTGGTCCAGGGGTTAAGAAATACCCAAACTCAGAGGTGGGGGGAAGATTATAAATATCAGCAGTAGTTCCCTGGCACAAAATTGTTTTCTCTGATTTCAGTTTATTTCCCCCCTTCCCCCTGAAACTCATAAGCCCTAGTTCAAATATCTTCAAAATACCAAATGAACTATCAACATACAATGGGATTTAGGTGGGAGAATGTAAAAAGAAAAAAAAAGTTATTTGTGTTTTCTTTTTCTCATGCAACTTCTGCAGGCAATTCTACAATTTTATGGTCTTTCTGGGAGGGCTTAAAGCTGATAGGATATTGCAATCACATGGCAAATCTGGAGACAGATCTTATTTTAGAAAGAATATTCTGCTATTAAGTAATTTCCCCCTCTGGCCATCCTTTTTCTTTTATAAAAAATGAGAAAAGAGATAGGCCAGGGACCATGCCAAAACCAGCTAGAATCAGAATTAAAGCAGCCACAATTTTTTTTAAAAAAAACTTTCTTAAAATTGTGGATTTTTCCCTTAATCTTGTGCAGAAAGCTTAATAAAATATAATGTTTTAATGAATAGAAAGTGCTGTTTTGTGAAAGGTTAGAAGTGCTTCTCTCTTATTATTTTTGAAGCATCCATAGCCATGATATGTATGTTTTTGCTATATTTTACTCACTTTGTCCAATGAAGGCTTTTGCCAAACAAATGCCATACATTTTAAAATTTAAATTTAAAATGATTTAAATATTTTTTTAAAAAATCACAGATTCTGAAATAATGATGAAGCATCACCCATACTTGGGTATTTTTTGAATATGTAACTAGTTGCCTTTTCCTTGTATTATATATTTCATCTATTATACACTTCATCTATTAGGATTTGTTGCAAGGTTAAATATTTAACAAATGATTTTGCCGAGTTTCTATTTAAAGGTAAATTTACCCAACATGACTTTTCATATATTCAGGCAGTTCTAAATTTTCATGTAGTAACAACATTAACTTTTCTGCACCACATCAGAAATTTCTAAAACCCAGTGGTAGTAGAAAAGAGAAAAAAAGATTCGAAGAAATTTCATTGTAGCACAGCAGTTAACTCTTTTAAAATAGTTAAAAGCACTACAGCAGCACCTAAGGATCATTTTATATTCTTACTTGGATTGTAGCCAAATACAACTTCTGAAACTAAATGAGTATTTCTGAATATGTGATCTGTGATTTAAATTACTGCAGTCTAAACTTTCTAGTGAATCTCAGCAACAGATATCAATCACAAAATAAATTAGAAGGAAGTCAGATAGGTGTGCTCCTAGCATGATCACACATGACTTTTTGTGATAAATGCTGAACATATTCCAATATATAGGCAGTGATATACTGCAGGCCCAAAGTGTTATATTTAACAGCACATCAAATTTCTTAAGAGAAAAATATGATCACTTAGCACACCTATGTTTAAAAGATTTAATATAAATCAAGTGCTCACAGGGCTAAAACTGCAGTCATAGACTTGCCTGCCTTTGCAGGTTTGCTCTGCCATAGAAAAGGAATAATAATAAAAATGATGGATTTACTTTTCAGAAAAGAGATGGCTCTTAACAAGACAGTAACCTTGTTCAAAGGTATATATAGAGAGAGGACTGTATTTAAAATTCCAAAATGCTGACCACCTTAAATAACATTATTGCAATCATGGTTGGCCAAATTTCCTGCATTCTGTGTTCCCTCTTTCAAGCTTCAAATAAAATGTAGGAGTAGCAAATCAGATAGGGCATTCTGGGGGCACGGCGGGTGGGGGGACGAGGTGGCAGACATGACACAAATGATAACATGAGCTTGAGCTCATCACACAAATGCTGCAAGATACATACTTTTGAAAGATGTTGCATCACAAGTACAAAGAGCATCATTTGTTTTGTATTGCATGGCATCATTTAGGTATTATCTGCAGTTTGCTGCAGCTGCTGCTGAAACTAAGGTTATTATGCATAATTTAAAGATAGCTCACAATGCTATGAATGTGATATCAGTTCTCTTTATATTCACATCTCATCTTAGGATTTTAAAAAACCCTAAATGCTGATTTTTAACCTTAGTTGTTTTCTTTTTATGTCCTAGTCCAGAGGTCTTCAAACTTGGCAGCTTTAAGACTTGTGGACTTTAACTCCCAGCTGGCTGGAGAATTCTGGGAGTTGAAGTCCATAAGTCTTAAAGCTGCCAAGTTTGAAGACTTCTGGACTAGTCACTAGTATTAGTATCTTCTACTACTCTGGTTAGGAAAACATCTAATAGAAATGTCTGTGGTAAGAATAAATTGTGCCATTTGAGGAGTAGGAGCTCAATTACCTTTTGAGCCTTTTAAAAAGTCCAAATATGGTACCTGATTGACTCTTTCCCTATTAACAATTCGTTATCAAACTGTTTCATTCTAACCAAGCCAACTTATGGTAGGGGGAAGGGAAATGACCTCAAAGAGCCTTGGTAGTACAGTGGTCTAAAGCACCCTGTTATTAACACCAGCTGCCTGCAATTATTGCAGGTTCGAATCTCACCAGGCTCAAGGTTGACTCAGCCTTCCATCCTTTCTAAAGTAGGTAAATTGAGGACCCAGTTTGTGGGGGCAATAAGCTGACTTTGTATAAATATACAAAAGTATGAAGGCTATTGCTTAGCGCACTGTAAGCCGCCCTGAGTCTCCGGAGAAGGGCGACATAAAAATCAAATTTTTAAAAAAAAGTTTTTAATTAAAGCATACACATACATACTTATACGTGTATGTGTGTGTATAGATGTACAGATGTATATATATGTGTGTGTGTGCTATTTATATAATATGCTATGTGCAATAGTTGAATCATATACCATTCTATTTTATTGTCAATACAAGAATTTATTCATATGTTGTCTGCAAAATTCTATACCTAATATGAGAAAAAATTCTCTGACATCTAATGCTACTAATATATGTTTCTTTATCTGAAATGAAAATGAAAATAACTCAGAGGTCTGAATATTTCAGGATCTCTAGTCGGCTAAGATTCTTCTAAGAACTTCTATGCTTAATGCTTTTATGCTTTAAAATCTTTAAAACTTATTCCTCTTTCTACAAGACAACACACTTCTCTAAGTGTTAAAAATAGGGAATATAAGTAAAAATGCATTGAGAATGACAAAAAATGGTAGGGTTGCAGAGATAGGTAACATTAAAATGTTAAAATATGAATGTAGTTTGTTTATGGAGTGGCTGTTTGATTTGCTTAACATGTGTGTGAAGACTGAAATTATGCCACACCATTGTAATAATGGTATTATTTTTTCCTTATACAAAGGGAAAGACAACTAGTGAATGGAAAACTATTACTATTACTGTGTGTAAAAAGATGTGCATAAAAGATGCTAGTGCAAAAATGTGTGAGGTTTGGGGCCTTTAACAAGTCACTGAGAAAACTTTGAATGTGACAGATTAACACTTATTTCATGTTTGGTTTTGAAAATACGATAAAGTTAAAAAAAAGTTTTGAATATAGAACATTTTATGAAAATACGGAGTTGCAGGTTGGTTGCTGTATGCAACAAAAATAGTATATGCTGGAAGCAAAAATTTGCGAGAAATGAAATTGAACGCTTGATGGATGATTCAACAATGAACAGGGAATAAGACAAGGCTTTGTGATGTGCCCTTGGCTGTGTAATACATTTATTGGTAAATATGTACTGAATGCTTAAGGTGTGTTGATTGGTAATGAGAATCTATGTGTAGTTTTCTAAGCAGCTGATGTAATGATGTTGACTGAAATCCCAAATGACTTAAACCAAACATTAGATATATTGCATGATGCAACAAGGAGTATGGATCTTAAAATAAATATCAAAGATGAAAATAGTGTGTTTGACAGATACGTTTGACTGAACAATTAGAACTTAGAATAACTTTATTGTCACTTTGAATGTACACTAATTGGCATATATTAAAATGAAATTTCATTGCATACAGCTCTCAAAGAGTCGCCACCTCCAATATACAATATATAAACATGACTAAATAAATACAAAATTACGTATATACCCACATATATTATATGACATAGAGAAACAACACAATCTAATTCGGATGTATACATGTACATGGTGAGAAAAATGAATCTTGCGAGTTTACCAGACAGATAGCATAAGGAACAAAGTTGTTAATTACAAGTTAAATAGGAAAAAAAAGCTATAGAAAGTAGCTCAATGTTTAGCTAAGATGAGAAAGTAGATGGAGAATTTTTGAGGTGTGTAAATATTGGTAAAAAACATAATGAGTACATAGTGGCCAGTTGTGCTACAAGAAATGAAAATAAAAGAATTGTTTTGCCTAATTTATTATATAGAAATGAGAACTGGGTAGTAAGGAGACACATAAAAGGAAGTCGGATGCGATGGAAAGAATGTAAAAAGGCATGCAGTAAAACAGGAAGAAAAGGTCAAGAAAAAAATGGTGCTGAATGAATGTGGACCGAATACAAAAATGAGCAAGCAGCTCTTAAAAGGATATTGCCTGGTCATCTAATCTCTCAAGAAGAAAATTGTCCAAATGTTTAAATTAGTCTCTAGATAGACCGATCCATGTTGGCTCAATCCATCCATCACTTCGCAAGTTTCCTGTTATCAATTTATCTAACCCTAATTCTGAATCAGTGCAAACAAAATTCTTGAGATCAATCCTCATTGAATTCCACGGAACAGCAAATGCCCAGTTAAGGCTTAAAAATGGATGTCTACAATCCAGGCAATCACCCTCCTGGAGGAAGAGAAATTAATGCCCAACATGACAAAGTTGGATAAATAAGGGCACTTGACAACCAGCAAAATACTTTCACATTCTACCTTTCCAAGTCTGGGGCAGTATTTTTCAAAGGCATATATAATTTCTTACCATCCACATTGTTGCAAGGCAGATATTCCAACATTCTTTTAACTGAGTGCACCTTCCCACCTGGTGACAAGTTATAGTCTATTTATCATATATTGTTATACTGTAAATTGTGCAAAATATTAGGTCTTCTTATAGTCTGCCTCCAATATGTAAATTTCCAGGAAGCCAGATAATTTCTATGGGAAATTTCTTCTATAAGATTCAAAATACTTCCTTTCCTGTTTAGTAGTCAAATGCTATGCTGTCACAGTTAAGGAAAGTCATAACTCGTCACAGGAATTACCTCTTTTGCTTTTTTAATCACTTCAAGTTTACGTGTTCGTTCTTGTTTTATGTGACATATATTTTTACTTGATAGCATTATTTCAGACATATACTTCCCATTTATTAATATGTCATTTCAATAGCTTATGTTTATGTACACTTTTATTATAGAGTTTGTTTGTTTTGTTAATCTTTTACCTCACCCATTTGATTTTACATTAGTATTATATATTTGAAATTTTATTGTTCCTTGACCAAATAAACATTATTTTTTAAAATCCCTAATCCTGAAATGATTTTTTTTTTTGAAATTATATTCTGTCTTCTTCAGGAATCTGAGATTTCTTCTTTAACAATCCTGTTTTTTATATATCAGGCAGTGGTCATTAATTCACAACATATTCCTGTAGGAATGAAAGTAGCCATGGTAACCGAAGCTGTTTCTCCTTTTATATGAAATATTAACTTTAAACTTTCATTTCTCGTATTGCTGTAATACTTTTTTTCTGCCCTTTATCTGGTCATGATGATAATCATGAAATTTAGTATATTTCTAGTTATTATTTTAACATGATCCTAATACTCTTTTCATTCTTATTTGATAAACCTCCCACTATGAAATTTATTTATTTATTTTTAAAGTTTAATGGATGCTTATCCATTTTATCATTTTATCCATTTTATCTCAAGGTAACTCTTGTTGTTATAAAGTTACGAGCAGTGGTCTAATCAGTCCTTCTGTTCTATAAAAATGGTAAGATAAAATCTGCACCCTTTCTACTTTATTTTTATAGTGTACAATATCTTGTATAATACAATATCTTGTATTGTAAAAAGAATGATATCTTTTCCTAGGCAGGAAAACCATAGTACAAGTACAAATTAGGCAAAACCTGGCTCAAAAACAGTACTGTGAGAGGCACCTTGGAGTGCTAGTAAACAATCACTTAAATATGAGCTAGCACTGTGCATCAGTAGCCAAAAAAGTTAATACAATCCTTGGTTGTATAAACAGAGGGATAGAATCAAAATCATCTGAAGTATTAGTACTACTTTATAAATCCTTAGTAAGATTACACCTAGAATCCTGCATCCAATTTTGGTCACCACATTACAAAAAAGAGGTTGAGACTTTGGAAAAAGTACAAAGAAGATCAACTAAAATAATTAAAGGCCTGAAGACTAAAACATATGAAGAACGGTTGCAGAAATTGGTTACGGATAGTCTATAAATGAAGGCTTAGGGGTGACATGATAGCAATATTCCAATATTTAAGGGGCTGTCACAAAGAAGAATGGGTCAACTTATTTTCCAAAGCACCAGAAGGCAAGACAAGAAACAATGGATGGAAACTAATCAAGGAAAGAAGCAACCTGGAATTAAGGAGAAACTTCCTAACAGTGAGAACAATTAATCAGTCGAACAGCTGGCCTTCAGAAGTGATGGGTGCTTTATCATTGGATTTTTTTAAGAGTAGATAGCCATTTGTCTGAAATGATAAAGGGTCTCCTGCTTGAGCAGGGGGGTGGATTAGAAGACCTTCAAGGTCCTTTCCAGCTCTATTCTGATTGATTGGTTTAAGATACTTTTATTTCCATATCAGTTAGGCTTTTACATGTACACATTTACATAGATCATATATCAAGGATATATGACCATGCAAAATAACAAGGGGAGGAGAAGAGAGGAGAGGAGAGGTCAAACATACTCCACTCATATCAAACTACAGAGGTCCTTCAGACGCACTGAAAATCAAGCAGAAGAGTAACACCAGGTCAAAAAGTACCATAAGCTAAATGCTGTACTTATGGAAAGCCTATCTCATGCTTTTACTCGGAATGACTTTTGACAGTGGTGGAATGTGAAGGCTTCCCTAAAGATTGCAGGGTTACCATCAATCTATACTGAACTCTATATTTAGTTGTTTGGATATGACACAATGAAAATAATAATAATTTAAAAAATTACTTTTTGCATGAAGATTAGGTGTCCAATTCTCAAAAATTGAATCTAGTGATAAAAGGATGGTATTTGCTAATTAAGCAGAACTAACAAAATGACACTCTTCCTAATATTTTGTGTTGTTAAATGATTGTTCGAGTGTGTGGCTCTCAATGCATTTCTCCAGAAGATGTTGGATTTTCTAGGTATTCTAACCAGTACCCTTCAACACTGAAGCAAAGCCTATATATTATAGTGTTTTTCAAAAATAAGTGATACTATCCTGTCTCGGTTGTAAAGTACAAACAAAACATTTCAGAAACACTCTGTTTATCTCTAGCCACCCTAGTAATGCTTAAATAGAGGGAAAATAATAAAAAATATAATATAGTGGGGAATTTAATTTCAAGCAGAAGTTGAAATAATATATTTAAACTATTAGTGATGACAAATATTTAAAAGAATCAGTAGAAAAAATATAGAACAAAAAGATAAGAAACAAAGTTTCAAATCTGAAGATCTTGAATAATAAGTAAGAGGCATGTATTGAATTGTAGTAACATAAAACAATGGAATTTTAAATCACATTCTACGGTATTATTTTCTGCTTATCTCGTTTATGGTCAAATAGTTAATTCACTTGCATTTTAAGATTTCTATACACTGTATATTATTGTTACTAATTTATTTATTTCCCAAATTCTCTGTGCCTCATTTCTTACTTACTGCAACCAAATGTATAAGGTTATTCTTATTTGATTTTCAACACCATTTTAAATTTAAAGGTAACCAGCCAGACAGCAGAGAATAATGTTACCTAATGCTGCAGAGACAAAACTTTCCAATTGGTTTTAAAGTTTAAAGATAGGCCCAACTGCAGGGATGCCTGAGGATATATCATTTACTCTCCACAGTTACTAGTGGTATTATGGCAAGGAAAGTTTTAATTGGGGAAAAATACTCATGAAATTATTAAGACATATACTCACAAACACCAAGAACCCTGCAGCTGCAGATGTAACCTTGACTTTACTTCAAATTCAGAAACAATACTGAAGAAATGTACATTTTATTTTTTGTTCCAATACATTTGTGTTTGAATTTATACAGAGAAATCCTGTGTGTGTGTGTATGTCTATGTGCATTAATAACAATGGATGTTACAGAATATGCACAATTTTTATATCTTTCTCTATTTTCAAAGATGAAAAAATAAACAAGGTACAATGAGGCAAACTCCATAAATATGGTTACACCATATTTTACAAATTTTCCTTGTGGTATTTTTTGTATTTTGAAATGTCAGTGTTAATACCTAGGTTTACTTCTTAGTTATCATAAGTTAACAACCAACTCTCCAAAATGATTTGGCACTTCCATACTATGGGGGAAATAAAAATTGTAAATAAACATAATGTAACTGTTATTTGCTTATTACTCTCATATATAGAGAAACATGACATATATTGTTAGCTAGTTAAGCTATTTCAGTAAGGGAGGGAAAATTAATTTTTAGCACACACTCTAAATTCAGGATAACACTACCATGCTCTAGAATGCAGTAGTATATCAGGCAACAGCACAATGTATAGCTTAAATTAAAAACTCATTGAAAGCATTGAGCTTAACAGATCATTACAATGGTTTTACTTCCATAGATTTCTCTAAAATTTCTCTACTCTGTTGATGTTAATATTTATATAGAAAAATGATCTAAAAACTTAAACATTCAGCTGACATACCTTATCTGCAAACAAAAGAATAGTTAATTAGTTTGACTTGAAGCAGTTAAAGATAAGAAATATCTGATGGGGTACAGCTGGCTTTTAAGAGAGGCTGGGGAGTGGGTTGCTCTATTATTAGAAGAATGTAGAAAACACCATGCACTGGTAAGAGTTCCAGTTTGCACAGCCCAAGCCCCCAAAAATCCAAAGAGAAGGAGGGTGGTATAGACTCTAAAAAGAAGTTGAGTTGGCAGAGCCAGCAGCATAGATCAGTTATCAGGTTGGCCAGAATATTACAGAGACTCAGGCTGTCAGCAGGAGTTCAGTGGTAGTATGGAACAAGGTTTGGGGAAACTGTTGTTCAGCCAACAGGTCAGCTGGCAGCAGGACAAAAAATCTTTGGCTGGTAAGGCAGCTGGTACAACACACACACACACACACACACACACACACACACACACACACACACCCCAGCAACAGCAAGAGTAGGAGCACCAAAGCAAAAGAGATTTGGGGTAGCAAGTCAGCTGGGAGAGGATGATGTAGAAAACAGGAGTGGCAGGAAAGCAGCAAGAAGGAGGTTTGCTAGCAGATCAGTTGGTGCAATTCAAGAGCAATGGTATCAAGAGTTACCTGGGATAGGGGAACCCTTGATTGCAGCTAATCTGATAGGGCAAGTTATAGATTGCTGGTCATAATCTTTAAATAGTTAGATCCAGGGTATTTGAAAGAGTGCCTAATTTTATATGAACTTCCATTCTTAACGAGATCATGTGAAGAAGTTTATCAACAATTGCTGTGAGCTTGTCTAGCAACAATTCAAAGCACAGCTTCCTCTACTGCCATCACAGTTTTTTTGAAATGCACTCCCAGACAAGAGTTTCAGGGCCTAATACCTTTATTATTATACCTTTATTTTTTTAAACCATGCAAACAAGTATTTTAGATAACTGCCTTTAACTTGTTGATTAATTATTAATTTTATTTGTTTTTTTAATTAATATTTTAATTAAATATTTTAATTAATATTTTAATTAATAATAACAGCCTTCCCTTCCCTTCCCTTCCCTTTTTATTATTTATTTTTTATTTTTAGATTTCTATACCGCCCTTCTCCCTGGGGACTCAGGGCGGTGTACAGCCAAGTAAAAACACATAATATAAACAATTAAAAACCAATTAAAAAGAATATCTAAATTTGGCCCAGAATTTAAAAACACCCCACTTTAAAATCATTTAAAGGCTTCGCTTAGGCCAGCCTGGCTTGTTAGAAGAAAAATGTTTTAAGGGCCCGGAGGAAGGCACAGAGGTCATGGATTTTTCTTATCTCAGGGGGAAGCTGATTCCAGAGGGTAGGAGCTCCCACAGAGAAGGCCCTCCCCCTGGGGGTCACCAGCCTACATTGCTTGGCTGATGGCACCCCGAGGAGACCCTCTCTGTGGGAGCGCACGGGTTGATGGGAGGTTGTCGGTGGCAGAAGGCGGTCTCGTAGATAACTGGGCCCTATGCCATGGAGCGCTTTAAAGGTGGTAACCAACACCTTGAAGCGCACCCGGAAGACCACTGGGAGCCAGTGCAGCTCGCACAGGAGCGGTGTTATGTGGGAGCGCCATGTAGCCCCCGTGATTACCCGCGCGGCCGCATTCTGTACCAGTTGGAGCCTCCGGGTGCTCTTCAGGGGGAGCCCCATGTAGAGAGCATTACAGTAGTCCAGGCGAGAGGTGACGAGGGCGTGAGTGACCGTGCACACGGAATCCCGATCAAGAAAGGGGCGCAACTGGCGAATCAGGCGTACCTGATAAAAGGTCCCCCTGGCCACAGCTGTCAGATGTTCCTCTAAGGACAGCTGCGTATCCAGGAGGACTCCCAGATTGCGTGCCCTCTCCACGGGGGCCAAAGACTCGCCCCCGATAGTCAGCGATGGCGTCAGCTGGCTATATCGGGAAACCGGGAACCACAGCCACTCAGTCTTGGAGGGGTTGATCTTGAGCTTGTTCCTCCCCATCCAGATCCGTACAGCTTCCAGGCACTGGGACATCACTTCAAGGGCATCGTTGGGGTGGTCTGGTCAGCGTGGTCAGCCTTCCCTTCCCTTCCCTTCCCTTCCCTTCCCTTCCCTTCCCTTCCCTTCCGTATGAAAATTCAAATAGTCAATGTTATTCCAAATAAAATAAAACAAAACAAATTACACTGAGATTTCTAAGAAAGACCAGATCATAAATCCTCCACATCTGTAGCTTTGCTATAACATTAAAATGACAGGAACACTCACTTTCTTTACTATCAATTCTATTTGGGGGAGAAATATAGAAAAAATATTATGGTATGTGATTATTTCAAGAAGGAAAAAAAACATTCTGTCATGAAAAACTACATTTTTTTCAATAAGCCACATTTTTATAGAAAGTATGCTTGACAATTAGAGTTTATTTCCATTATATTCTAAGAGTTTTCTACTGGCTTATATATCTTTTATATCACTATTTATACAGGAAACCTGCAGATTGCTATGCATACTCCACATTCTTCATTTCTACCCCAAACATACCAACAAATATATATCCAGACTACACTAAAACTGCATATTAACAAAGATGCTCAACTGATGCAGTTAAACAAGGAATCCAGAAAACTGAACTAGCCACACAACAAGATTAACACACAAATCAATAGACCCAAATCGATTCCCAGGGAGGAGCTAATAGCAGAGAAACTGCGGAATCGGAACAACAGATTCCCGCTAGTTGTCACCTGTAGCTCACAGATCAAAGACATGACTGTTTTTTTGTTCAACTGTTTGGAATTGTCCAACTGTTTGGAATCCCCACCATACATCTGATATCAGTACAATTTAGCGGGTTCAGAAGTACTTCACGAGAAAAATCTTGCACTCTTCTGTACACAATAGAATTCCCTATTCTATTAGGCTCAAAATTCTCTGTTTGGATAACTTAGAACTGTGTTGCTTGCGGTCAAACCTGGGTATTGCATACAAAATTATGCATAGTAATGTTTTTCCTGTAAATGATTTTTTCTGTTTTAATTGCAATAATACAGTACGTGCATGAACAACCACTTTAAACTCAATGTAAATCATTGTAAACTTGACCGTAAAAAATATGATTTCTGTAATAGAGTCTGGAATGCACTACCTGATTCAGTTGTCTTAGCTACAAATTTTCACAGTTTCAGTCACAAATTGACTTCTGTGGACCTTATTTCATATTTAAGTGGTCAATAGAGGAGACTTGCATAAGTGCACTAATGTGCTTATCATCCCTGTCATTGTATTTTTATTCCCTTATTCTTGTTCTCATTTTTGTTTGACAAATTCCAATAAATAAATAAATAAATAAATAAATAAATAAATAAATAGTAAGGTTCAGCCATATGATGCTGCACCTTTTCAAGCACTAGATGGAAGGACCATACTTGCATCTACTGTATCTTGCAGCATATCATAGATGCTGGATAACAAATATTTTTTCCAAAAATCTTGCATCCTGAAAATCTTTTGATGTTTATGATAGACCCCTTTAATCTGAACAAAAATATAATTTCAGAATAACTGTATCGTGTGGGAATCTTGAGAAACATGAAAAAAACTTTTAAAGACTGTTACGTATTTAATTGCATAATGTTTCTAACATGCTGCATACATTTAATAGGGCTAAAAGTGTTTTCCTGCTGATTTTTGTTTGTATTCAGTGTTAGAGTACAACACTGCATCTCACTGCAGTGTCCAACAATAGTCAGCCAGCATTAATGAATTCCAGTTGTCCAGATTTCATTTTTCCATTGTGGCAAAGTCCTGATAAAAACTTTCACCATGTTTATCAATGACTGCACTTAGATTTTCAGGAAGGAAATCCAAGTGTGAATGAAGAAAATGAATTTTCAGTGACATGTTGTACTTCCTGGTTTTGCATGCTGTCAACCAGCAGAATGTAGTTTGGTGCTCTGTAGTTGCCAAGAAAATTTCAGTGACATTCTTGAATGATTTTTAGGTGATCTTCTCTGGTCCCACTAACAAATCTTCGAACTGCTTGTCACTGATGATATATCTGATCTGTGGACCAACAAAAATGCCTTCCTTAATCTTGCCATCAGTTATTTTTGTGAAATATCTGTCTCAAATAATGAAAACTTTCGCCTTCTTTGTTCATCGCTTTCACGAAATGTTTCATCAGCCCACGATTTATGTGAAGTGGAGAAAAATAACTTAGTCCGGTCAACAAGTGGTTCATGTACCACATTTTTCTGTCCTGGAACCAAATTCTTTCAGAGTGACCATTTATTTTTAATGTAATGCGACTTGAGTGCATGGTTGTCCCATTCAAATAAGTAACAACAGTACTTGGTACATCCAAACTCCAATCCAAGGAGCAGAGCCACTATTTTTAGATCTCCACATATATTCCAGCTGTACTTGGTATACTGGATGTATACTTCAACAACAGTTCCATGTTTTTGTATGTTTATTTCATGTGTGCAGCATAGCCACCAGGTACAGAAGAACTTACATTATTATTGTGTAAAAACAGAAGATTTCTATAAACAATATATGATAGGTTAAATTACAGGTTATTTTTGTGAATAGCAGTGATCAGCAAAAATATGTAAGATACTCAAAAGTGTTCAGGAAGCAATATCTTTGTTATCCTGTGTAACCACTCAACACAAAGCACATTTGTATAAGCAGGAAAAAAAACAATAGGACAACAATACCAATTTTAGAAACAGATCTTATTTAGAAACTTTTGAAAAAGGAGAAATGACCCTGAGAAATTCTGAATCCTAACTAACTTAAAAGAAGGACTTCTTAGCCCCCACCAAACAGTAATATAGGAACAAAATTTAATTTATTACGTTAATGTATCCTGCAATTTAGAATGTAATGTTGTTCTTTTAGTGTGTTTGAAATTATTTCTATGAAAGACTTAATGAATAAAATAGAAGAATAAATATGTAGTAAAAATGTTGTCAGCAAACTTTAGTTTTCACGTTTAAGGTAGCCCTATGATTAACAAAACCAAGATTTCTGAGTTTTAGGACTTTAAGAGAAAGAAAAAAAAAACTAAAAACAAACCCCAAAAGTAGATCTGCATTGGAAACTTGCTGTTTTCTAAAAAAACCCAAAATACTCCAATGTCAAGTTCCAAGAGTGACTTTGCTGTTGCAGCCATTTTCACTTCTCAACTTGCCACAGAACCAAGGGAGAAGGGAAAATCAGGTTTGGAATGCCAGTTCCAGGCAACAACAAGAGATCATCCCGTGGGAACCAAGTTCAACTAACCAGATGGTCAACAAAGACTTGGAAGACTTTCTAAAACAATATTCAGATACCTAATTGGACAATGTGACCTGTACTAGTGGGAAGGAGGGGAGAAACTATTCTTTAACTGTACAAAACTG
Organism: Ptyas mucosa; assembly: GCA_012654045.1. Classification (NCBI taxonomy): domain Eukaryota; kingdom Metazoa; phylum Chordata; class Lepidosauria; order Squamata; family Colubridae; genus Ptyas; species Ptyas mucosa. The sequence goes on along the minus strand of WNWU01000017.1, from coordinate 8,762,421 downwards.
CAGAAATTAAGCAGAGCTGGTTTTGCTTTCATGTTGTGTCGAAATGATGTATTCAATAAAGCTTTGCAAGAGTTTGGATCATCTCGTCAAGTGCTTGCTGGGTTGGGTTCGTCAATCAGAACCCTGACATCCAAATTGTATCTCACATAACAGAAGAAAAAACACGAACCTTATTAGAACAAATAATTACTTGTAAGAGAGCACTTTTTTTTTGGTGAGAACAGCATAGTGAAAAGAGTTAATGCCAATATCCTTCAGTCTTGATTACACGTCTCAGCTGTCTGCTAGTGCTATTTTTTAAAAAATAAAAAACATATTGCATGAATCTAGAGAGAAATAGATTCAAAATAGCAGAGTTGAGGGATAATCTTCACACATTCCCTCAAAGAGCAACTAATAACAGACAATTTAGAATTACTGTTGTAGTCATTAATAATTATGGTGATCAATGTGTATGTGTGTGTGTGTATTATCATTGTGCCACACAATACCTTATTAATTGTTAGGTTGAAAAGCTGAGGAGGAAAAAGAAGAGATATTCCATTTAGACTCAAAGCTTTCCAAGAGAACTAATCCATTTAATAGTTTTCCAGCTACCTCATCTGCACTATGTTGAACTGTTTGGAAGAAGATAGAATAAAAATTTATTTTGGAAATGAAAATGACAAGTACCTTTTTAAAAAAATAAGTGACTAGTTTGTACTTTGAACAAATATTCTCATAACTTTTTGCCTGATGGTAGAAGGAAATCTACCATCAGTTTTAATATTGAGCCTTTCTTCTGTTTTGATTGTTGAAGCTAGAGACCAATGAACCCCAGTAACAGTAGCACTGCCAAAATACAAATATTTATTGTAACAGAACAGTATAATATTAAATATTCAATTGTATAAAACCTACACATACATTACAAATCTATAGGTAATTACTGTATTTAATAAAGGTTGATACACTATCTTTTTTTTTAGATTTATATCCCACTTTTTTATATATGCAACTCAAGGCGGTGAACATAACTAATACTTCTTCTTCCTCTTATTCTCCCCACAACAACTTTGTGAGATGATTTGGGCTGAAAGAGAGTGACTGGCTCAAAATCACCAACTGGCTTTGAGGCCTCAGGCAAGACTAGAACTTACCGTTTCCTGGTTTCTAGGCCATCAACTTAACCACTGCACCAACCTGTCTCTCTCTTTTCTATTTACATTGACTGCTATGTTCACAAAATAATGTACTGATATTGGAAATTATTTTTAAGCATTATCTTTAGGATTCTCTTTTTCCAGTATTGAAAAGAATTAAGAAGCAATCTCATGAACACAGTAAGTATTAATAATAGTTCTTAGGATTTTGTGTTAAACGTCGCTCATAGCTCAGTTGCTTTTTTGTAACTCTGTTTTCCCCCCCTTCCCCTCTCACTTACTTGTATATGTGAGGTGAAAGCCTTGGTCTGTATCTGATCCGTTACTGTTAAATTCTATCCATAAATGGTTAGATGTGCTATTGAGAATGAGTTCTAGCAATTCCATTTTTGTAAAAGTTCCCAACAAACGTGATGAACTGTCTTTTCCATCATATACCTATAAAATAAAATACAATAAAGTTTAACACATTTTTAAAAAAACCTATTTTAAAGCTATTGCAATCTAACAGATGTTCATGTACAATTAACTAAAAACCATCAAAATTTCCAAACAAAACATTGGAAAAGAGAACAATCTTTTTCATTGCTTGCCATATACTGGCTATGCAGCTCATTTACATGATAACACATTACTTTCCATCCAGACATTTTTTAATAAAAGCAAGTTTGTATTTATGGCTCAGTTCCTTGTCATTTATCAATTCCATCTCCTTCTGTTTTCAGAATCCACTTCAGAGATTTTGTTTCAAAAGTTTGAAAGTGCTTCATGTCATTTTTGTGAAGATGGCTTTTCTAAACACATTGATGGGAGAGTGGGGTTAACATACACCAGTCTGATCACCACTAAATGAATTAAAAAGAATTGAAGCAGAACCCTGGCAAAAAACAAGAAGTTTATTTTTAGTATTGAATTAAGAAACTTGAATTTATTTTTAATATTCTTAATTCATGCTATGCTTTTATAATGGCTAACATAGAAGGAATGAAGACTTGAACTTCTAAACAGTTATGGAGGGTGTGGGGTGGAACTAAACTCCCAAACTAAGAACCACACTGACCTGAATGTTTCAGTTATATGCACATATCCAAGATCATTATTTGAAATGAGCCAATTTCTCTTTGCCCTGATTAAACATTTTTAAACACTTCTTAATTTCAGTTGCAAGAACATAAAATAGAAAAGTACCGGATAAAATAACTAAATCTATCTATAGTTCCATTTTGATCTTCATCTGACAATCAAAGCTGTTCTATGTTATCAGCAAGTTGGAAAGACACTTTGGATACATTTGTATGTACAATTTTGACATGTTTATTATCAGTCAAATTTTAAATTAAAGTTATGCCTTCCTTTGGAGGAAGGAATCTAAGTTCTAAATCCTATTACAGCTGAAGTCCACACAAACAGAGAGAGAAAATAATACATACATGAATGAACTACTTTTGAAGTCATTCTTCATAAAATTAGTCCATAAATAGGAGCAATGTTAAAATAGTTTTATGCAGCTGAATAAAAAAAATTACAAACTATTAAAATAATATTAGGAATGAATGAAGTATAACATGAAAATTTCTCCTTATAATTTATTCACATTATATTTAAGGAATTTTCTTATATACAAGACATTTATCTGATGTAGGTCCCAATGAGCCAGGTCTACTTTTGGATATCTGTGTATTGTTTTGTTGTGCAGTCTGTTTCATTTTTCATATTTATATTCATATATAATTTCTGTGCCATTTTCTCATTATTCCAAACAAAAATTTCTACCATTGTAAGAAACACTGCCTTTTTGCTTTGCCTTGCTTCTGTATCCCCTCCCCACCATCACAAATATGTGAAAGTCTCAAGAGCTTTTCCTGCAGTGAATGTACTGGACAAATCAGTTCTAAACATCTAATTCAGTGATTCTATAGGTACTTTAGTGCCAAGCCATAAAGGGCATCAAACCTGCTCCTCATTTAGTGGCCGAGTTCCATTCCAATAGCCAATTCCAAGTGAAATGGTCACTAAGTGAATGACAGAGAGAGAGATCCAAAGGTGCTTTTTCAGGCAACTGAACTGTCTTGTCTTTTCTTTCTTCTTTGAAGACATTTCACTTCTCATCCAAGAATCTTCTTCAGACCTGACTGGATGGTGGGGAATGGAAGGATTTATACTCCTTGCAGACAGCTGGTCATTTGCATTCTTGTAGAGAGTCGTTGAGGCCACTTGGACGTTTATCTGTGTCCTCAGGGTCACTTGAATAGTGCAAATGGGTGTGGAGCCTTCTTGGCTGCAGGATGTTTCTACCCTGTGTCCAGTCACTGTTGAAGAGAGGCATAGGGCATAGGCCGTTGGGGATGAGTCTGTGTTGTCTGCATCTCAAACGGAAGTGCAAATGGTTCCTGTAGTCTGCAATTTTTCTGGAAATCGGTTCATACTCCCATACCATTAGAAAGGTGTTCATCCCAAAGTACATAGCCAAAAGTCTACGGAGATTCTGTCATCCGGGTCATGGTTGTACCAGAGATGCTTTTTCAGGAGGTAACTGGACTTTCTGGTTTTTTTCGTTCTTCTTTGAAAACATTTCGCTTCTCATCCAAGAAGCTTCTTCAACTGTCTGCATGGAGTATACATCCTTCCATTCCCCACCATACAGTCAGAGCTGAAGAAGTTTCTTGGATAAGAAACAAAATGTCTTCAAAGAAGAAAGAAAAAAACAAGAAAGTCCAGTTGCCTCCTGAAAAACCATCTTTGGGACAACCATGACCTGGGTGACTGAGAATTTCCATAGATTTTTAGGGAGGGAGAGAGGAAAAAGGGGCCCCCTCAAACCAAAGATGGTTGCTGCCATCTCATTCAAATAATTCTCTACACCAGCATTACTGTCAGTGACTGCATTGCTGCAGTTGCATTACATTTGTAAATGTGTGTAGTGCCTGGAAAATAGATTTATTACCATTTAGTACCATCATATTTGCAAATGGTTGCAAACCAAGGTAACAGCTAAATGAGGTGAGAGTGTATAGAATAACAACAGATACTTCAAATTACATTTAGAAACCTATTGGCAGCCAGCACAGTATAATATGCTCTTGGTGCAGTGGTGGGTTGCCCCTGGTTTGGACCGGTTCGCAAGAACTGGTAGAACCGGCGGGATGTCATCATAGACAATCTGCGCATGTGCAAAAGCTTGGACTGTGCATGGCCGAAGTGAGCACATGCATGCGATCCCGTTGCGAACTGGTAGTAAAAGTAAGTAGAATGCACCCCTGTCTTGGTGGTTAACACATACTGCACCCAGGCGGCCACATTTTGTACCAACTGTAGCTCCCAGGTGGTTTCCAATGACAGCCCCATTTAGAGGTCAGTGCAGTAGTCCTGTTGTGTGATGACAAGACTTGGAATTATTCTTATCCTCACATGTTAGAGCTGCAACTGGCTGACGCAACCTTGGAGATGGCCTTCTCCTCCCCAGTCATGAATGCTTATTGAAGTTCCAGTCTAGAATTAGTACAGGAGGTGTAAACTTAATTGTTAAATTTATTTCTCTGCTCATTCCCACCTCAAAAAAAAAAAAAAGACTCTAGACATCTTCAAAAACCATATAGTTTAATATGGACTATATACTAGTCCATATTAAAAACAATAGCATTATTTAAATATCCTTGAGTGTCAGATACTGCCAATATTTAAAGCTTAGTTGGGAACAGTTTCAATACCATAAGGGCCTTATACTGGTCTACGACTATAATAAAAGGGTCAAGTCTAGCTGAGTCAGAGAGACTAACTCAGCAACAAAGGCAATAAAGGAAAGGTAATTGATAATGGACCAAAACAGACAGATCTCAGATGGAACTGAAGCTCTGTTAGAATGTAATATAAAAATGTAGGTTATACAAAAACAAAGAAAGAATATTAGAGAGCTATAATTTTTTTTAAAAAAACATAGGAGTTAGTATTAAATAAACTTATAAGAGTAGTATTAAAGGTCAGAATATAAATGAATCAGTAAAACAGAATAAAATGTATAATCTCAAGAAATCTGCAAGTAAACTAGACCATTAGGAGGAGATAAAATCCACCATGGAAATCAGTGCAAGAAGTTTTGAATTATGCCTTTCTATAATCCCAGTTATTAAAGTGACTTTACTGGTTTTTTTTCTTTTTCTTTTTTCTTTTGCTTTCCAGTTTAATGGGATTGGAGCTTATAGAAATGTGGGAAAGAAAGTCAGTCTTGAAAGATATCAGTGCAAAGATTTTCAAGCTACAGATACCCTTCAGGTTTCAATGGCAATTAGGACCAGACTATAGAGTATGTTGCTAAGTCACATCTTAAAACTGTGAAACCACATGGCTGCATCTCTTAATGACATAAGTTTGGGCAGTCTTAGTTGCTGTTGTTACCCAGAGATCATATGAGTGGTTAAGAAAGAACTGTAACTGGAGTTCTAGGAAAGCAGGCTGACAGGCAAGAGCTATAGGCAGGTGAAAGGTATGATGTAAGGGTTCAAGAGCAGGCACTAATGTGTGCAAGCGCGCCAGCGAGGGTCACTACAGAGCATAGGATAGCAGGCCTCCATTGGAGAAAAAGTGGTGAGAATGACTTGTGGCTTCCCTGCTGGCTTCCCCATTGACTTTGCTTGTGGGAAAGTGGCAGGGAAGGTTGCAATGATAATAATGTAACTTTGACTCACTGTAACATTTTAAAATCATAAGTTTGGTACCCAGATGCCCAGCTTGTGATCACATAACTGTGGTGCACTGTGATGGCTGCATTTTTGCAGACTGGTTGTAAATCCTTCTTATTCAATGCTGCCATTAATTTGAATGGCTGCTGGACAAATAGTCATAACCCAAGGACTATCTGTACATGTTATTTTCACTTTAGCAATGTTTCTGTAATTTTCCCAGGAATCTTTTGATTGAGTTTCTCCAGTTCTACTATTTTTCAGTCTCTCCAGTAACTCTGCCTAATATATTAAAACACATATATGTGCATTTCTCAATAGCGCCAAAATAGACAAGGGGAAGGTACTGCTTATAAGGATAAAAGACAGGGAGAGCCATATTATTTACAGTTACAAAAATATAATTATTAATGATTATAATTAATAATTTGCAGGTGGGGTAAATGTATTAGAGAGAAGACTAAATAATTGAAGGAGGATCAAGTAAGAGTGAAAATGAGAAAAAAGACCTTGTACAAAAATGATCACATGACAACAAATCTATATCTTTCTTTCTCACAGAGATGCAGACCTGCAGCCATTCCTGAAAACCTATTCATCTCCCGGCTTTTCTAAATTTAGGTTTCCTGTCTTGACCCTAAATTTATGCTGTCCCTGTCGACAGCATGGGTTTTTAATCTAGACAAAAGGAGAAAAATATTGTATGACAGATTATGGAAAGTAGGTAAGTTTCTGTTTCTCAAATTTAGCAAGGAAGTCAGAACAGAATAAGTTATTACCCAGTTGGCTTGGGGCTACTAAGTCTCAGGAGTCTTGCTTTCATAACAAAATGAGAGAAAGAAATACCTTGAGGAAAAGGTATACATTTAACTATTTAATGGTTGCTTTCTTTATACTGGAATTTGAACAGTGTATATATTGCATTGTTCAGAATGACTTTAAGGTGCCTGTCCAGTTTTTGCACTTTGAGGCAAGCTAGAAATATTGTAAATAAATAAATAAAAAAGATAAAGCAAATATCAAATGTCAGTAGGACAAGGACTGAGAAGCTAGATTGTACAGTTATTTAAATTATTCCTTACATTATAGGTTTTTTTTAAACTTGGTACTCTTCAGATGTATTGGGATAACATATCTGAAGAGCATCAGAGGTTCAATCTTTGGGGAAAGTTTGTCATATGTACTGTATGATCCAAACATGGAAACACTGAAGAGACAAAGTCACATATAAAACAAGTTAAAGTTAACTTGGATTTACAATAACAAATGTCCTAGCATTTCCTTTCTTTAAGTCAAAGTCTATTCAAGTAGAATTCCACAAATCACCAATTCAAGACTGTCCCCAAATCTCAGAACCAACATTACAAAAAAAAAAATCCAAAGAAATTTGATTTCAAGTACTAAAACTCAGAAAATATGCTGAAATAGGATTGGATGGGTTGTATTATTGGTGTGTACGTGAGTGTGTGGTTTAACATTTACCTTAACAGTATCACCATCGTGCAGCTTAAAGGTTCTGGCTCTTAAGTGGATGCCTTTCCCAGGTTCAGTTTCAATTTTATAGATGCATTCATGGTTGTTGTCATAGTTAGATGGAAAATTTGGTGATAGTAATGTTCCTTCATTCCCAGATACACTTGCTCCACATTCAGCTAAATAAAACAGACATATTTATAAACAAAAATGATTAATTATCTGTTTCAAAAGGTTTTTTTTAAAAAAACTTGAATATTTTCAAAACTATAAAATATCTTTTCTGTATGTAAGAAAAGTGTAAGTAAGATAAGTCTAAAATATCATTTGCTAGTAGTTTGCTTAGAACATTTTTTTCAACTTTTATTTTAACATTTTATTTGACATTCCCATTACCACTTTCTTATTAACAAGTTCCTATATTTAGATCAAAATTAATTGAGTCTTTGTATCTGGATGGTTTTCGTGTTGTTTCTTTTCTTTTCCAACTCCATTTTGTCTCACTATACTCTTTAAAGCAATGAAGTTAAGGACATGTGCACATAAAAGTAATGTTAATGAATATACATATACAGGTAGTGCTCGACTTACAATCACAATTGAGCCCAACATTTCTGTTGCTAAGCAAGACATTTATTATGTGAATTTTGCCTCATTTTACAATCTTTCTTGCCACAGTTGTTAAGTGAATCATTGCAGTTAAGTTAGTAACAGGGTTGTTAAGTGAATCTGGCTTCCCTATTGACTTTGCTTGTCAGAAGTTCTCAAAAATTGATCACATGACCCCAGGACACTGCAGCCATCATAAATATGAGTGAGTCAGTTGTCAAGCATCTGAATATTGGTCACGTGACCATAGGGATGCTGCAATGATCCTAAATGTAAAAAATGGTCATAGGTTGCTTTTTTCACTGCTGTTGTCATTTTGAACAGTCAGTAAACAAATTGTTGTAAGTTGAGGACTACCTATAATTGTTTCTCAGCATTCAAGAATAAGTAAACAAAGAGTAAAGATGATTTCCTTCTATTCAGTTTAAAAAAAAAGGGCTAATAGTGCAGGAAAAAAAGCTGAATAATAATAATAATAATAATAATAATAATAATAATAATAATAATAATGCCTTTATTGTCATTGTACATCATGTATACAACAAAATTGGTTTAGCCTCTACTGATGCAATCCATAACAGAAAATACAAGACAACATCAATTGTATAGAGCAGTGATGGCTAACCTTTTTGCCGTCACGTGCCAAAAGCGGAGGGAACGTGAGGGGGAGTCGCACGCGTGCGTGCCCACACCCATGATTCAATGTGCCCTGCCCCCTGCTTATGCACACATGACCCCCTGCTCTCCCCCTGCTTTTGGCCCGGTGGGTCCGGTAGGCTGGTTTCTCACCCTCCCCAGGCTCCAGAGCCATTCTAGGAGCCTGGGGAGGGCAAAAATGGCCTCCCCCCCAGGAGGCCCTCCAGAAACCGAAAACAGCCTGTTTGCCGACTTCCGGTGGGCCCAGAAGGCCTGAAAATCAGCTGGCGACCATGCACATAAATGCCAGAGTTGAGCTAGGGCAATGCTTGTGTGCCTACCAATATGGCTCTGCGTGCTACCTGTGGCACGTGTGCCATAGGTTCGTATCACGGGTATAGAGAATAATCCTTATACAAGTAACTGGGGGAAAAACCTAGTCATACATTTCCATATGTACATGGAGTAATTGTGATTGTGTTTAGGAGTCTGACAGCCCTGGGTAGAAGCTGTTTTTAAACCTGTTTGTCCAGCTGGCTATACTTTAATGTCTTCTGCCCAATGGTAAAAGTGAAAAGAGACACTGGCCAGGATGTGAATCATCCCTAAGTATCTTCCTTACTCTGCTGAAACAGCGAGACCTGGCGATGTCATCTAGTGGTGTTAAAGGACAACCAATGGTTTCTTGTGCTGAACTGATCACTCTGTAGTGCTTCCCTGTCCATAGCTGTTAAACCAGCGTACCATACTGTTATATAGTATGTGAGGACACTTTCTATCATGGACTGAAAGAAGTCATTAGTTGTTGTTCCACCTGATTTTTCCGCAGGACTCTAAGGAAATGATGTCTCTGTTGAGCCAGAGAGTGGCTGGCCCAAGGTCACCCAGCTGGCTTTCATGGCACAATTTGAACTCCCACTCTCCCACTCTTTAGTCTGGTGCTTGAATCACTAGATCAAACTGGGTCTCAGTATCAAAATTATTATACAACTTCAATTCCAAACATATAAAGGACTGAGAATGGATGTCAATAATGCAACTAATTATATGATTTTAACTGAATGTGGAATGAATTTATAATCTGAACAATCCATATTCTGGATGGTCCCCAAATTAAGGTTTGTTCCATGCTGCCTGCCCTCTATAATTTAACCCTCAGTTTATTAAATTTGACTAATTTAGTAAATTACTATGCTGTCTACCTAGTGGGAGCAAGAAAATGGGCCTTCTCTATGGTGGCTCCCTCCCTATGGAATATCAATCCCCTGGAAATAAAACTGGCCACACCTTGATATTTTTTCAGAAGGCCTTAAAGACACAATTCTGTCAGCGGGCCCAGTGACCTCAGATTGACACAGATTATGTGACTGGTTTGATCTTGTTTGTTGCTGACGCATGGGATAAAGGGTTTATAGGCTTTTGTACTATGGATTTTTCATTTTGTAAACCACCTAGAATCACTCCATGCGAATGGGGCAGCAATATACATTTGTTTAATAAATAAATAATAAATCTCTTTCATTGATAAATTCCAAAGATCCTTTTTTAGGCAGAAAACATTAAAATAAGGACTGATAAAGGCTACAATACATATCTGGCATATGGATAATTAAAAGATTGAGATGGAATGTACAGGAATTATTTTATTATTCTTTCATTTCATTATGTATGTTTAGATAATAGGTTATCAGTTCATACTTAATTCCAGTAATTTTATTAACCCTAAAAAATGACAGAAAAAAGCAACCTGCATTACTATCATATTTGGATAAAATTAACCTAAGAAAGAACCTATTCTGACTTATTACACTTTTTCAGTTTTAGCATTCTAATTAATTAATTAATTAATTAATACAATTAATTAATACAATTATTTCTTGCAAAAACTCTCTACATTATCCAATATATCTATTATAAATACAAAAGAACTATTTTTGAATAAAAGAGCTACTTCAGGTAAAAAAAAAATTGCCATTTTTTTTGAAGAGTTTAAAAAGTAATACAACAAATTAAAAACATCTGAAACTACTAAGGAATTTATTTTTTAACCCTGAAAAACATTTATAAAACATTTATAAAAGTATTAACATTTTATTAAATAAAATGTTAAGATAAAAGCAATTGAAATATTAGAAAAGTAACAAAGAAAATAAGGCAGAATAAGGCAGCAAATAAGGCAGTAAATAAGCAAAGAGGAGAAAGAAAGAAAAGATTAGAAAGAGTCAGCTTCTAATTTTTTGGACAGCAGTTTTAAATGGATTTATATTTTACCCTTCCTAAGGTTACATCATAACTTCTTACTTTCCATAAGCTACCTTTTCTAATCTTCAAGCCCATAAATCACAATTTTTCTCCTTTTTCATCAAAAAGTCTATAAAGGGTTTCTAGTTACTAATAAATATATCTACTAATCTTTCTCTAATCAGACAAGTTAATGTTGTCATCTCTGCTGGTTCTGTCATCTTCATCAACCAATCTTCCAATGTGGGTATTTCAGTGTCTTTCCATTTTTGTGCATATAATAGTCTCACAGCAGTAATCATATTTAAACATAATCTTCCTTGGCTCTTTTCATGAAAGTAAAATTAAAAGCAAAGCTATGTACATCCAAAAGGATAAAATCACCATTATGTTTGGAAGTATTCCATTGAAACCGTAGAGGAGCATTTGCTAACATATTTTTTAAAAACCCAGTGGCCTTAATTTTTTTAAAAAAGCACAGCAAGATAACACTGAGTTAGAATGAAAGGAGATAGTCTTCATTGTTATTTGGTAGAATAGACTATGCTTTTGAATCTTTTAGTTAAAAAGAGAAAGGTATATTTAAAATCTTATATCAACTGAGGGCTCTGTGGTGGATTAATTGGTGTGTGGCATAAAAGAATTTTTTTAAATTAATTATTGCTTAGTAATGCAACTTCCTTCAAAGACATGGCTCATTCCTTAGTTTCAAGGACTTGATTACTCTGATTAGCCACATTCAAGCCATTGATTTCTAAATTAACTGAAGCACCGAAATTTGAAGTTATCTTAGGTTCTAGCTTTGATAATGAGCAGGCTTCACTTGTGAAACAACCATTAAAATGACTTATGTATAAGCCCACCATTGTAATAACTGATTCAAACAAGATCAAACAAAGCTGGAAGGTACAACAGAGATGTCAACATCTAAGATACCTTAGGAGGTATTTCCTACTTACAAGAATTTCTAGTACTAGAAGCTGATGTTAGATCAGTATTCTGATAATTACCAAGCTGGAAGGCTACAGGTAGTGATGGAATACCCACAGTAAAATGGATGATCAGAGACAAGGGCAATAAAAAGGTATAAAATCAGAGGCTGGGAAATTTAACTCTGGCTGAATCAAAGCAATCTTGGAACAGATGCTGTTAATTGGGCAAATAGGAGAGAGAAGTTTAGGGTTAGAGTTAGTAAATAGCTAACAGTTCTTGTTAGCTATTTGAACAGAATAGATATGCAAAACCATATTTAACTCAGTATTCCTATCCTTTTATTGAGGATTAACATAAACTGTCCTGTACAAAGTAAGCTAAACTGATGGTTTGATGTTTCAATTTTCATCTCAACAGTCCATCAGCTTCATTCAGATAAAAGATGCAAAACACGGAGTTCAATGGTACATCTGCTGTGACCAGTTGTACCCCATCTCTTCCCAGACCCAACTTTTCACTTTCTTCCAGCCATTACCTCTCTTTGCTTACTATCATAGTCACTGCCTTTTCTACCTCTCGCATCTCTTTCCACTACTCCAGTTGGTTGCTTAGAGGTTTCTCTTCCTATTAATTTTAGGTTTTGTTTCCCACCTTTTTTCCCTTTTGTTTTCTCCACCTCCCTCAGCTTTCCCATCTAGTCACTACCCTTTCCCCCTTCATATTTACTCTGACATGTCTATTTCCTCCCCCTACTTCTTATGTAATGTGGGTTTTACATCTTCCCTTATTGCTTTGCAGGTTTTCCCCTTCCCCAGCTCATAACCCAAGAGTACTTCAACCATCCTTGTCTCTCAGCCATTCCACCCCAAGATCCAATAGTATTTGGAGTCATAATCTCTGAGGGAGATGGATGTGATTTTTTAAAAATAAAATAAAATAAATAGTACTACGTAAAGGGTGTAAGGGTTGAAGGATGGAGCTTATGAATGAATGGAATAATGAAGTCCAAACAGCCCTTCCATCTGAGGTGCAGATTCTGAGGTAACCTGAGGCATAGAGTGACTTCCTTCCTCAAGAGGCCACTGGGAAAGCAGGAGAGGATTGAAAGGGAAATCCTCACCCTGTCCTGAGTTGGACTACTACATGCAGAAAGGGAAACCAAACACACAAACTTTTGGAAGTAGCTTGGCCAAGCTGAGGAAGGCAAGTGTTAGAAGGTTACCAGTCAACACCAGGACTGAAAGAAAACTCAACTTCATTAAAGGTGCCAAAAGGAGATAAGCTTCCAACCAGCCTATACAAATTGAAAAAGAAGATGAAAAGAAGATGGAAAAAAAAAGTCTATGGAGATTCTCAGTCATTCAGGTCATGGTTGTCCCAAAGGTGCTTTTTCAAGAGGCAACTGGACTTTCTGGTTTTTCTTTGAAGATGTTACACTTCTCATCCAAGAAGCTTCTTCAGCTCTGGGTCAATGCTGTAAGAATGCTGAGAAGCATTCTTGGATGAGAAGCAAAATGTCTTCAAAGAAAAACCAGAAAGTCCAGTTGCCTCTTGAAAAAGCACCTTTGGAACATGAAAAAGAGATTTTTTAAAAAATAAAAAGTCATAATACAGTTCTAGCTATTGCCATATAACTCGTGCTTCCAATTTTGCCTGAGCTCATCCTCTCCCAACTCTCAAAACACCACCCCTCAAATTCTTCCCGCTCAAAACCCTGACAGAACTCCTTTCTTTCTCTTGATTGGCTTTAAGGAATCAGGTGACTCCCCCTCAGCTTGTCCAGTACTCCATCAGAGGGTGGCTTGCTCCTTAAAGGGCCAGTGCTCCTCACTACCTAGGTATCAGCACATGTATTTGTGAATGTTTAGGAGTATGTGTGTGAATGTGCATTCAGGAACACACATATAAATAAGTTTATGTGTGTGCATACGCTTGTGTGTGTGTTCTGTGTTTACTTAATTGTGGGGCTTATTCTATTGCACCAAAGGGAGTTGGAAGTCAATGCCTTTTTTTTTCTTTCCCTCCTTTTCTTTCCCTCACTTTTCCTTTCCCTTTTCCCTTCCCTGTTTTCCCTACTATTTACTTTTGTATTTTCTTTGTCTGCTATATTATAAACTAATAAAAAAAACTATTTAAAAACAAAACTGTGGGGCTTTCTTTTTACTTTTGTTTTTAAATCTTTGTTGGTTTTTTAAAATTATTTTTACCTTACCTTTATTATTTTTATAAGTAACTCAACGCAGCAAACATACCTAATCCTCCTCCCTCCTCCTATTTCCCCCCACAACAACAGCCCTGAGAGGCGGGAGGGCTGAGAGAGAGTGATTAGCTCAATCACTCAGCAGGCTTTCATGCCTAAGGCAGGACTAGAGCTCAACATGTCTTGGTTTCTGCATCTTAACTGCTAGACAAAACACATGACCTTGTCTACATGATGGGGATGTAATCCCAACATGCTTCTCAAAAATAACAATCATAATAATTCTGGTTTAGAGTCTGTAATTACAGTGAGACTTAACAGACAGACATAAGAGAAGGGTGGGGGTTGAAAACTCTCTTCATTTTTAGCAGCTGTTTATCTGGGGGAAAAAAATCCTTTTCCCCTGAGAAGTAAAAGTAAAAATCAAAAAGGGCATTTGCCATCTCCCAGATTGCAAATTACAATTCTGTTCAAAGATACTTAGATACACAAGCCCTTTCAGTCTGTTTCAAATAATTTGTGGAAAAATCAAATATAGGGTTATTGGAGAGATCGCAGTGAGTATAGAAATGAAATGGAAGGGAAAGTACACATAAAGAATCAAGAAACAAAGATGACTCTACTGGTAGTTTATCATATAAAGAGCAACTCAGCCTTGGTTGTCTGAAGATGTATTTGATAAATGTTTCAAATTATCCAAAAAAGCTCCCTCTTAATAAACTCACTAGAAATAGCAATAGCACTTAGTCTTCTATTCCACTTCATAGTGCTTTTATAGCCCTCTCTAAGCAGTTTACAGAGTCAGTATATTGCCCCCAACAATCTGGGTCTTCATTTTATCAACCTCAGATGGATAGAAGGCTGAGTCAACCTTGAGCTACTCAGAATTGGCAGTCAGCAAAAATAGCCTGCACTACTGTCTTCTAGACAGTTGAGGGTTAGAAATTCCTCTTATGGTCCACAAGGTTCTATAGTTATCCTAAGACTAGCATTGAAGATATCTTACTCAAGACTGAGTAGCTGTTATCTTGATCCTGTACAACCATGTGGGGTATGACAGACTACATGGTTAACAGTTCAAAAAGTAGTGATGCAGAACCATATATATATTCCTCTTGGTAGTGATAGTTAACCCAACCCAATTCCCTGGAATTATATCTAGTAGGAAATGTTAAATCTGCTTGCTAGTGATCACTGTTTTTCTTATTATTTATTAGATACACCCTGGCATAACTATCACACAATAAATATATTTGCTTATGTAATAATTGTAAAATGTGATAAATCAGTTGATAATTAATTAAGTTGAATTATTAACTTTTCTAAGGACCAAGTTTCCCTCCCCTTCCATCTTCTATGGAATAATGGCTTTAGATAGAAAAATAGGTTACTACCTAATCCAACATTTTCCCAAAGTTTGCCAATACAGAAACAGAGATATGACTAAAAATACTTTATAAAATATGAATACAGTATTGGCTGATCTAGGAGCAGACACCATTTGTCATTATTTACTGTAATAACTGAACTGTTTGTATTGCATTTCCTATGTCTATGCATACAGAAAGGATAATTCACTGCTTTTACATGACTTTAATTTGTGAGATGACAACAACAGTAGTTAAAGAATGACAAGTTTAAAGAGCTTGTCAACTGCATTTCTATAAAGATGGTGAAAACATTTCCCCTAAAGTGTAATAAAATTTCAAAATCCTGTTCACTGAAGATTTCCTTTCATTTAAAATGGCTTTTATAAGAAAATACTTCCCTATATAGGTAGTCTTCGACTTACGACTTATGACATTTCTTGCCACAGTTTTTAAGTGAATCACTGAAGCTATTAAGTTAGTAATATGGGTGTTAAGTGAATCTGGCTTCCCCATTGACTTTGTTTGCTAGAAGATTGCAAAAGATGATGACATGACTCCAGGACACTGCAACCGTCATAAATATGAGTGAGTTGCCAAACATTTGAATTTTGTTCATGTGACTGTGGGGATGCTGCAACGGTTTTAAAAATGGTCATAAGTCACTATTTTCAGTGCCGTTGTAACTTTGAACAGTCACTAAATGAACCGTTGTAAGTTGAGATCTACCTGTAATGTTACTTGTGAGCTATGAAAGCCGCTGGGCCATAAGACTTCCTCACTTGTCTCTTTCCCCAATATTCTTTTTTTGTTTAGGTTGTTTTAACTGATTCATCGTTCAAGACAAATTCAGGTTAGTCTACAGACTCTTTGTATGGTGAAGTCATTCCAATACATTATCAAAATAATGGAGAACATAGTTATGCATCAAAAAACTGCACAACTACCATCTTGCTTTTAGTATTCCTAAAACTTGACATTAATAATTGTAAATTTTGCAGGGGAGTCATACGATTGTATTTCCAGCTAGGTGTTTCATGTTGTGCCTTCAAGATTGACTAGACCAGGAAACAGACTCCTTAATAATAAATTGATTTCTAATTAATTGATATAGGGTTTAGTACAGAAAACCTGACTGCATTTTCCCTTTCTTCCCTTTTATATTTCAGGGAGTGCAGGGGGAGCCAGTTTGAGGTTTGTTCTAATGTTTTCTTCATTCCCTGGACTTAAAACATGTTCTTGAAATTGTTTCTGTATTACAATCTAAAGTCATCTCTATGGCTCTTTATGTTCTATTTGGAATGCCAAACAACAAGTTTGTAAGGAATTGACCTGTTTAACCGAAAACAATGGATTTCACATAATCAAATTTTTTATTTCTCTTTTTTAAAAGCTACAATAAAAGTTCTAGTTAATTGATGTAGTTTGCTTTGATAATGTCAATCATTTATGTAAGAAGGAAAAAGCTCAAAAAACAATTTTCTACAGGCACATCCACACTTACCCTTTAGTCCGATCATGTATATTACTCATATTACCTTGACTCTTAATTGAGTTCAGAAAATCCTGTCTCAATCTCCAATTAAAAAAAATAAACCTCCCTTCTTATTGCCCTATTTCTAATATCTTTTAATGCTGCCCTTGCCATGAGCATTATAACAGCACAATAATTATAGCTCTTGCCTTATAAATGCAAGTTGCTTGTGTGACCCTTCAGAAATCTTTATTTTCATCAGGGTTTTTTTTCCTTTCTCTGAGCTTCCTATTTTACCTGTGCTTGGAAGAAAGATTATGAGGAGGAAAAAAGCCTATTTTCCCCTTTATCCATCACCTGAGGTAGAAAGATTTCACCCTCAACTCCCAAATAATGTATGAGCTTTTGCGGAACTGGAGGTGAAACCCTTTGGTGACAGGAAAAATGATAAAATGGTACATTGAGTCATTAAAAAAAATATAAAAAGATAAAGAAATAGAATATTAGGGAAATATAATAATTAAAAAAGTTTATGGCAAGTTTCACACTAAAACTTCCCTTTTGCAAGTTTAGATTTATAGTGATTGTTCTATTATGCCACTTATGGAATAAGTCTAAAAAGAATGACAGGCTATACACTATAGTATGCATTAATTCATCATAAGAATGATAGTAAAAATATTACAACATTCACTTATACACACACACACACACACACACACACAAATAAAGTTTGGCGCAAGATATTGATAATCCTGAAAGAACAGAACTTATAAATTAGTAAATATAATCAGTACTATTTTTCTGTTTATGATTTATTTACTTTTTGAAAGAAGAGAAAGATATATGTATTCAAACTCATATAAACTTACACACGTGTTAATTATTTCTGAAAAAAATTAGAAATGTTCAACCTAACAATTAATGTGAATTGTTGGGTACATTCAAATCAAATTTTGTTTATGAAAGCTTCTATACCCTGGTAAATAATATGTACAATCAAAATTGAAATATTTATAGGCTGCAATTCCTTAATATATTTATCGTCTATGACCATTTCATGTCAGAAAAGCAGCTGTTTGTACCTTGGTTATTAATTTAACTATTATTTTTAAGATAATTTTAAAAGTATTACTTAATCATATAATTCATTATGATCAATAACCAGAAAAAAGTATTTAAAAGCATTTCCTTAGTAATTTAGCAAACTACAATGTAATGTATACATCAATGCCACATAAATTAATGGTTTCCCCCCCCCACACCTTTAATTTTTGCCCGCTTCATGTGCCAGAAACAATTGGATGAATGAAATGAAAGCATGTGACCACCTACCCACACACCTTGGCAGAGGTGCACTCCATACACGACGGCCACCACCCAGACAGGTCAGCTTAATCGCACCTTCCAAACGATATCCAGGAAAACAAGAAAATGTCAGGGAATCTCCAACTTCAAAATGAAAGCCTATGCGTCGACTGAAGGCAGGAACTCCAGGGTCATCGCAAGGCTCCAGGTCATATTCTTCCAACAAGAAATCAAAAATAAAGATGAAACGAAGTATTCTGAGAAAAAACATCTTGCTCCCCCCCACCACCCAATGCAAGGGGAACTTAGACCTCCCAGAACAATCAGTTAAATTGTACAATGATTTCAATATTGAATGCAGAGATATTTGCTAAACATATACAAGTAGTCCTCGACTGAAAACCATAATTTAGTGATTACATTTAGTAATTTTGAAATTACGTCACCACTGAAAAAAGTGACTTATGACTATTATTCACATTTATGACCATTGCAGCATCCCCATGGTAACAGGATCAAAATTGAGATGCTTGGAAGCTGGCTCATATGGTATTTATGACAGTTGCAGTATCCCAGATTCACGTGATCACCTTTTGGAATCCTCTTACAAGTAAATTGATTGGGGAAGCCAGATTCGCTTAACAACTGTGTTACTCACTTAACGGCTGCAGTGATTCACTGAACAGCTGTGGCAAGAAAGGGCGTAAGATGGGGCAAAACCCTCTTAAAAACTGTCTTGTTTAGCAATAGAAATTGTGGTATCAATTGTGATCATAATTTGATGATTATCTGTACCTACTTTCCTATTATAAATAATATTATAAACAAAATCTCCGCAAATAGCAACAGCTGATTGACCTTGTCTAGGCCTGAAATGTTAAGCTGGGTTGAACCTCATTAGTACCTGAATGAAAGAATCTCTGTGTTCATAAAGTAGTCTACATGGACAGACTGGTTAGTTTTAAAATATGAGCATTGGTTTATTTTATTTTCTTATAGTAAATAATGTGCATAAATATTATTCCATATATATATGAGATTATTCCGTATGTATGTATGTATGTATGTATGTATGTATGTATGTATGTATGCATGTATATACATCCAGAACACTGCAGTTCTCAATACGAATCACGATGCACCTTTGCTTCTTTTTATATCACTGCTATTCATACCAGACAGCTAGATCCATACTACTGTCAAGAAAACTACAAAAAGGGGCCAGGGAGTCATCAAAAGTCAACTTCAACTCTAGGATCTTTTATTTTATTAAGTTAAATGACAAACAGCATAGGGCATACAAATGAAAAAGAAATATTGCAGATGTACATAGAACGGTGTAACCTTGTGTCTCTTGTTTCAGCATAACATTGTTCAGAATATTGTAACATGGTCATGTGCTAGAAAGCAATAAAAGAAGAAATCCATCTTTCCAAGAAAGAAAAGGGAAGGAGATGTCCCTTAAGGGCATTATCTTTTTTCTTTATGTAGTAGCTGACAATGGAACCAATGGTTTGGTTTAGAGGAAGAAGCTGATGAAAGAAAGTGAAGTTAAAAAAACAGGCCAGATCTGGCAGGAAGTTATGGAGGAAAAAGAAAAAATCCCAGAACAAATTCCTCCCATCCATCCGTTCCTCTGAGCAAAACGGTTGGGTAGCAAGTTGGGATGCCGGTGACTGTTGTATGCTTAAGCTTTCTTTCTCTTACCTAATCTTACCTAGTTTTAGAAAGAAGTTGAGAAGCCCTGGTCTCCGGGTTTTCTCTACTTTATTTAAAAAATAATAATTAGCTGCATATAGATTTAAGCATATACAAAGAGACTAATCATGGGAAATTAGGTGGAATGCATGGGAAATGGAAAGTGGGCACATTTGCTTTTTCTATCCTGATTTCCATACAGACACAAACACACTGATGCTCACGAAACACTTTATTTACTACAGTGTCTTGCAACAATGGCAACCCAAAGTCTGTTTTTCTCTTTCGTTTGTTATACTGCTCAATGCCGTTGCGTGACACTGAATCTCAAGATGAAGCACCTACTGGAGTACTTTTCAGAATGCCAATTGTTGTATTGGCATCTGAATTAGACCAGCATTTGCCATGAATGAAACAAAAAAATAAAGAATTCTGATTTGGTGTTAAGGAAGGAAACCAATACTTTATCTGCTAAACTACTGCAATGATTTAAGGGATTACAGTGTTTGCCTAAAGGGTGTTGGTTAGTAGCTGACAAAAATATATCAATAAATGTCCCCGAATTTTAAACATTTTCATGGCAATATACCCATCCACCACTATTTTCTTCAAGGTTTTCATTTATCTCTCTCTCGCTCTCTCTCTTTCTCAATGATAAATCAGTGTGAATTAATTTGCATGTGCAGACTCATCTTACTGCATAGAACTGCAGTCTTTGAAAGTCAAACCGGTAGGGAAGTCAAAATAAGTCTTGCAGAATATTTTCCCCTGATATATTTTTGTAGTCAAGAAAAAAAAATAGTTTTATACAATAAAGCAGGAAACATACAAACACAAACAGATGGAGAAAATCTTATACATTGCTTTGTAAATATAATGCACTGATCCTAGCAACGGTTAGTAAAAATATGTGGTGAATATCAAGTACAAGTGAAATAGAATATTTTTCTACAACCTCAATATGTTAGAAGTGTGCTATGATCCACAACCCTTGAAATAAGAAATCTGCCATGCAGCAAGGTGATCAGCTTTTATGCACTTCTGAAACACTTATTTCAATATTATCACCTTAGCTTTTCTGTCTCTTTCTGGGGTTCCACTAGTATATTTGGCCAGTTAAGTAAGTTATAATTAATTGGAAGATGATAAAAAAAGTAGTGGCGGAAATTTACAAATCCGTAAAGTAAAATGCTAAGTGCAAATAGGCTGTGAAAAAAGTGGTTTTAGTGAGATTTGTTTTGGTGTTATGAAGGATTTCACTTTTATATTGACAACTTCTTCTCTGGGAAATCTCTCCCAATACATGGTTCCTTTTAAATCTAATGGTCGTTGAATTTCTTAACCATGAATTGTTTCTTCTACTTTCTTACTCTTTGTATTATACCAATGTTATATTAACCTGTATTCACATTGCTTTAAAGATATAGAAAATGCTGAAACGTTCTTTGACCATTTTTCCTTCTCTCATCTGCTTTTCTAATATATGTGTCTCTTTTTGTTTCATATTCTCACAATCAAATCTGCAAATGGCATAATACCTTGATCTATGTGCAATTATTGCAATTATTGCAAAACTTCAATATGTTATTATATTCATTACAGTTCAGATGTAATAATGCATTTATCTCTGCGTTAATTAAGTAATCTAAATAGACAGATCGGTTATTTTTAAAATATTAGTGCTGGTTTATTTTATTTTATTATAGTAAATATTGTGCATAAATCTTATTTCCCCAAGTAAACACCAGCATTCTTGAGCCTAACTTCAATATCATATTGAAGTTTATTTTTTAAAATAAATTCATTAATCTTTTTCTGATAATGGAATTAGGCTAATGTGAGAATATAGGTAAATCAATACAATGCATTATTCCTGGCAATAAAATGGCTACTTCTACATAAGAAAACAGAAAAACATCAACACAGTTCCCTTGGCAACAGGAATGCATTCAGAGTGAGACACTAGTAGGGCTTGTGAGTTAGTAACCAAGTTTAACTGACTAGGAGAGATTGTCACATTCATCATATGATCTTTGAAAAAAGGATCACACCGTGTAAAAGCCATATGCATATCTAAAAGCAAAAATGCATCCGACGGTGATTACAAACAAGCATGAGGGAAATGGCAAAACACATGTTTTAAAGGTATTTTTTTCATCTGTTCAAAAATCCATTGGCTTGTCTCAAAAATGTTGTGCTTCTGACAAACGGACATAGAATGAATTGCAATGTGGTTTTTCCCAAATGGTTTTGAAAGTCATATATTGAAACTAATTGAAAGTTCCATCTAAGCTGGATCAGATTGTAATATATTATCAGTAGTGTTCTCTCTTTCATTATTCTGATCCTTCTTCCTGATTCTTTATACTCTCCAGAACTTTTATACTCTCCAGCTCTAGCTCCCCTTGTTGTTAATTTGTTCCCAGGCACAATTCAATAGCTCCCATTAAACCCTAAATGTCTTGGGGTCAGGATGCATGCAAAGTCACTTTCATTGCAACCTTCTTATGAAGAAGGCATATGGCTGATTGTAATATAATATAGAACTTCTCATTAGCTTCTTCTATATCAATAGCATAGACTATGAAATGCAGATATTCCCATCTCTGAATAACTTTACTCAAATAATAAAAACATTTTATTCTGGCAGAATGTTGTTGTCTGTTAACTGCCTAATATTTAAGCAAAGCAGTATTTCCATTTTTGCTTCTGTTTCTTTCAAATATTTTTTATTTCATCACACTCTGACCTTCAACTTCACGGAATGTAGCTTATGCATATGTATAAAAAAGGTGAAATGAAAATCTTTATATGAATAGACTGAGTAAGTTGGAGGAACATTACAATGTAACAAGGTATTTTTATTGGTTTTCAAAGTAACTAGTAACCAAAGTAGCAACTGTCGTTCTATGCACAATTTTCTGAATTGTTTTTGTAATTTCTTGAAATGAGCAATGGATTTAGTCAATGAAGAAGAATGACAAATTTACAACAACTTCAAAATTTGTCTCAGTGAAGACACTGATACTACAGAAAATTATTTATTTATTTATTAGATTTATATTGCCACCTATTTGCCCATGGCGACTCAAGGTGGCTTACAGAATATAAAAATCCACATTTAAAAAACTAAAGCTCATAAAAAATCAAATAAATTAATGTAATAAAATAACTATAAATAGAACTTCCAGTGAAGCAAATACATATGCACTGAGCTGAGAACACTTTAAAAAGAAAAGTAACAAAGAACTAGATTTTTTTAAAAAAAATTAATTTATATGCCGCTCTTCTCCAGAGACTCAGGGTGGCTTACAATGCGCTAAGCAATAGCCTTCATACTTTTGTATATTTATACAAAGTCAGCTTATTGCCCCCATAATCTGGGTCCTCATTTTACCTACCTTAGAAAGGATGGGAGGCTGAGTCAACCTTGAGCCTGGTGGGATTTGAACTTGCAGTAATTGCAGGCAGCAGATGTAAGTGGATGTTAATAACTGCCTTAGTCTACTGAGCCACGAGAGCTCATATCAAGATTAAGCAGTTTATTAGTCAACATATAGAACCTAACGCCCTTTCATATCTAACAGATTAACACAGTTGGAAGGGACCTTGCAGGTCATCGAGTCCAACCCCCTGCCCAAGCAGGAGACCCTACATCTGCCTCTACCTAGGATCAAACTCACAACCTCCTGATTGTAAGGCAAAAGAGCTACCACCTCTAGGCCATTGGGTATTGGTTTTGCTATTTAATCATAATATAAGTATAAATAATTGGCAAAGCAACTATTTGCACATCTTTACCTGAAAATGTTATATTAAAACCTTCATAGGAGATGGAAAAGTCAGAAATGAATCTAAGTTGTGCAGTAAAGTTTCCAAAGAGCCCAGCTTTAATGGTTGGAGGTAAAACAGATCCTGTTAATCTTGCCACGGGTTCCGTAAAGCTCCCATCTTCCGTGATGAGCAGATAGTCATGGGAGCTCTCCAGGTGAAAAGTGTGGAAGATCAGTTGAACACCTAGAAGGACGAGAAAATAATGTTTTGCTTTTGGGATTCGGGATAACTTAAATACGGCAAACTATTTTGCAATCAGAACTCTTGAGCTGAACCACTGATAACCATAGAAAGCTAAGAGTTTAGCATTGATCTTAATTCCACTATGAGAATCCCAGCAAGTAAAATGCCATTATACTTCCCTCAGTCCTAAAGCTGCCATTGCCTCTCTGTTCCTCCAAAACAAGTCTTTTGAGTCAGGGAAGGGAATGCCAGTAGGTGCATTATCATGGTAGATGCTGAAAGAATCATGTCATATAGCCAAGTCACATCTCAAATCCCCTGCAGCTGTGGCCTTTCCACTTCAGGCTGTGCTACAGTGCTTGCTATAGTTCTACAGTGAGCGAGATCAGTTGCTACTGCAATTAAGAGAGCAGCTACTGCCAAAGGTTTTATGTCTCAACTGGTCTTTTATTCCAAAATTGATTTTGCTCATGGTGAGCTGTTTCTGTTCAAAGTAGAAACCCACTGCTACTATTGCATGTCTATTATATCACAGAATATTCATTGATAATAGGTAATATTCAGAACGTATCGGGGTGCTATTCAGCAGGTTCTGACAGGTTCTGGAGAACTGGTAGCGGAAATTTTGAGTAGTTCGGAGAACCAGCAAATACCACCTCTGGCTGGCCCCAGAGTGGGGTGGGAATGGAGACTTTGCAGTATCCTTCCCCTGGAGTGGGGTGGGAATGGAGATTTTGCAGTATCCTTCCCCTAGAGTGGGGTGGGAATGGAGATTTTGCAGTATCCTTCCCCTGCCATGCGCACCAAACCACGCCCACAGAACTGGTAGTAAAAAAAATTGAATTCCACTACTGGAACATATCATATTGTGACAGTAAAGGAAATAAAAAAATATTCATCAATCTCTACTCTAACCCTAAGCATATTCATTGTCATAACCATTTTATACTAGAGTTGTACAATTCTCAAAACCAATATATTTTGTATGTTTACGTATATCTTTCATAACTATTTGTCTTTCAGATAGTTTAAGTAACCATGGGTGAGTTTGCATTTTTGATTAAGGCATTCTCTTTGTGGGATGCCATTACACAATATTCTTACCTTTGCCATGAGAAACTTCAATTGTCCATGTGCAGTTTAAAGAATTGGGATAAAAATCAGGAAAGCCTGGAGACAGAAGAGTTCCACTCCTTCCATAAATATAGCCACCACATAGAGCTAATTCAAAAGAAAATAATTTCCAATTTAAAATTAAGAGGGATGATTCTTTATTTTGGGGAGACACATTATGAACAGGTGCTAATCAATAGTGCAAAATTTGCCAGGAAGGAAGGAAGGAAAGAAGGAAGGAAGGAAGGAAGGAAGGAAGGAAGGAAGGAAGGAAGGAAGGAAGGAAGGAAGGAAACATTTACCCTCTATGATTCCCATGTTACATACTCATAATAGGTTCCTGCTGAAATAGAGATTTTATAAACATCATCACAGCAAATGAACTGATTAGAAACAGCAGTAGTAGTCAGATTAATGTGCACATCTGCATTAGGAGTTTATTTAGAATTGCCAGTGGCTGTCTTGTTTCCTTGGCAACTTGATAATAAAGAATTTTACAAGAATATATGTCAAAAAGAATAACAAGAGAAAAATAGAATATGTTGGTCTCTGTCAGAAAGATAGCTGGTTACATTATCAAATACAGTACGTAAACAGTGTGTAGACAGCCAGAACTGGTTTGGTGATCATGAGGGAATAAGATTACAGTACATAGGAGAAAGAAATAGTTTTATATGAAAAGCATCAACTCCAAATTATTTTCCTATCTTAATTTTCTCTGAGTTGTAGATTAATTATGAGTGTTTGATATTACGATCTGTAAAAACAAATACCATTTTAAATTTCTTTTATTGTCTTTGATCTAGGCTTAGGGCCAAATATATGAAACAACTTGATGATACACTTGTTGCACTGTTTCATTAAAGGCTTGTTGGAGTACAGATTTTTAAATTCTTTTATCATCCTTGGTTTTCAAGGAACAGAAGATGCTTTTCATCACAGCTGTGTTATTATTTTTGAATCAAAACTGAACCTCTATGAAGATTAAAAGAAGTAAAATAGGCTAATGTGAATGATTATTTATCATAATAACTGCTCAACTTTGCATAATATATGACATGTAGTTTGGCAGCAGCTATAATTTAGCATTTTTCCTGTATCTTTATGCTTTAATATTTACCTAATATATTTACTGAATGCTGCTATCCTGACATATTTGAACTAGCTAGTCAAATGAGAACATACAATAAAACTCTTAAAGGAGCAGAAAGATTCCTAGATAGCATGCTAGATTAGAACAGCTTTGACAGATAGGGCAGTTTAGATCCAAGTCAGAGGTGGGTTTCAGCAGGTTCTGACCAGTTCTGGAGAACCGGTAGTGGAAATTTTGAGTAGTTCGGAGAACCAGTAGTAAAAATTCTGACTGGCCCTGCCCCCATCTATTCTCTGCCTCCCAAGTCCCAGCTGATCAGGAAGAAATGGAGATTTTGCAGTATCCTTCTCCTGGATTGGGGAGGGAATGGAGATTTTACAGTATCCTTCCCCTGGATTGGAAAGGGAATGGAAATTTTACAGTATCTTTCCCCTGCCATGCCCATCAAGCCACACCCACAGAACCGGTAGTAAAAAAAATTGAAACCCACCACTGATCCAAGTCTACTGCTTTTCTAAAAGTATCTGAATCATTATATTGCTAGTGATGTCGTAATTGTTGGTACCACAAACCAAAATAGCATGGAAGGCAATCAGCAGTGATTAAAAACGAGGGTATGCTTGCAGCAGCAAGTAGCAGCCTAGAGAAGCCTGAGAGATTTCAGCCTTTGTGCCAGTTGCTACCAAAGTGAACCCCATGGTATATACTGCAACGCTTACATTGGGAGAAGATGTAAAATATCCATTTTGGATGAGAAAGAAGGAGGAAAGAAGCTAACTCACTTTGCCTATGGGAGGGCTAAGAGAGAAAGACTATGTCATGTGGCCATGTCTTTAAATAATGATTAACACATCATTTTCAACCTAGAATTAAAGGGTTGTGTATATGGCCATTTCCCTCTCTTTCCTACCTGTCTCCAATGCCCAGCAAACCTTTATCTAAACAGTACTGGACAATAAATAAGCCAGACTGTATTTCAAATATGTTGATGCTTCTCTATTTGTTCTAAATATTGATTGCATTCTAAGCCAGGTGGTAAGAGAAAGGATTCAACATAACTAAGACAAGCTATCAATCCCATCTTTTTTTTTATAACCAGCACCAAGCTTATTTAAGTATTTTTAAAGAATGTTTAAAGTAATTAACTCTATATATTTAGATCATGTATTAAATTACAACATGATTTTCAGAACAGCTATAATATTCTATAGCTCTATAGACATACAACAAAGCACATAATCCTATCAGTCCTTCTCAATATGTCATTAAAGTTTTCTAAAGGACACTTCCATAAAATATGTTTCAGCATTCTGAAAAATGTTGGTCTGTGCTGAAAACTTTGTCCTCCCTTTGAAATGTATACACCTCAACTAACATTCTGAAAAAGTAAGTTGATCTGGCTAATTAGCCCTAGGTACTTTTAAGAAACTTACAATACAACAATAAACCCTTCCAAACTTGCTTTTGCCTATTTTGTATCAACTGATTTACAATCTCCTGAAAATTCATTAGCCAAAGCCTGCTCCTTTAAAGTTGATTGTTTTTCAAAAGGGGCTATATAGTTATGAAATATCTCTCATCTAGAGTCTGTTAAGTACTGCTTTTTTTTTTAAGTTGCAAAATTTCATTTGTGAAATAAGTCTTACTAAGATATTTAGATGTTCTGGTATAAATTGATTATATTGGTTTTATTAATAACATCTATTTATAATAATATAATCTAGTATAGTATAGTATAGTATAGTATAGTATAGTATAGTATAGTATAGTATA
>WNWU01000017.1:8669221-8734658 GCA_012654045.1 Ptyas mucosa | reverse complement strand
TAGTATAGTATAGTATAGTATAGTATAGTATAGTATAGTATAGTATATAGATAACATATAATATATCATATCATATAAATGCATTATTACAAAACCTATTTTTTGCTTTATTACGCTTGTTTTATCAGTCAGTTTGGGAGATATGGCTCAGAAAAGTTAAAGTAAGTAAATAACTGCTACCATAACTACAGCATAAAATTATACATTATTTTGCTTTTATGCTTCCAAGGAAGTCATACATCAATGGGAACAGGTAAGGCAGAGGTTCTTACGTACACAAAAGGAGTTTCAAAAACAAGTAACCCGAATAATTCAATTTTTCTGGACTTTATTAATGCATAAAATATGAAAAGATGGAATTGTGATATTGTCCTTATTTTGACAGTATCTTCTGTTGCTTACCATCACAGCTAGGCAGTGCATGATTCCACTGATGGTTTCTTTCACACACAAGTGGCTCATCATCACTCAGAGTATAACCTGGATCACAGCTAAATGTTACTGTAGATCGGATACTGAAATTATTCCCAAGACGGTGGCCATTTACTGGAATTCCTGGGTCAAGGCAAGAGTCGGATTCCAGTGTGACACCTGATCAGAACAGAGAAAACAATTTCAAGCAAAAATAATTTTTTTAAAAAAATCCCAAATATTTTTATAATCATTACTTTAAAAAACCAGGACCAAAAACTCCAATACTGATTTAAGGAAGCAAATAATTAAATGAATATCAAAAATATATCTAACTGATTACATCAAATTTTCCTGTTTTATTTCTTTAAATTATCCTCTCACATATTTAGATTTTATATTTTTGTCTTTTCCTAACAGTGAGAACAATTAACCAGTGGAACAACTTGCCTTCAGAAGCTGTGGGTGCTTCATCACTGGAGGTTTTTAAGAAAAGACTGGACAGCCACCTGTCTGAAATGGAACAGGATCTCCTCCTTGAACAGGGGGCTGGCTTAGAAGGTCCCTTCCACTATACTGATTGATGGATTGATCTTATTTGTTGAGAAAAGCAGATTTGGTTTGTAGAAAACCCAATGACATTTTACTCAGCAATACTGTGAGAGACTGCAATGTGTTAGTCGCAGGGTGAAGTTGGGCAGTCTATGTATTGGTTTTCTAATTTTCTAAGTTGTGGTTTAATCAAAAAAGTCAAGATGAGAATGAAGATAGGCCCTCCAACCTGCTTTTTAATATGTCAGCCTTTTCAAATAAACCAGACAGGAAACATGACCAGATAAGTTAAATCTACTTTATTATAAGGCTACATTAACAGAATCTTGCATGTATGAAAGTACAAATCTCCACCTTCTCTTTACAGACTGAGAACTTAGGATGGATTCCTTATGAGCCTCTTTCTCTGCCCATTATGCAGCTACAGGCTATGTCCTCTCTTATCTGACAATTCCCTAAGCAGCATCTCTCTCTCTTTTTTAAAAAATAATTTAATTTGTATCCCGCCCTTCTCCCAGAAGGGACTCAGGGCGGTGAACAGCCAGAATTAAAATACATACAATACAAAAATTAAGATAAATTAAAAGATATTAAATCGATCGGCCTCCCAATTTAAAACCCCAAATCTATAAAATTCAAAATCCCAATTTAAAACCATTTAAGCTAGGCCGGCTTGCTGGAATAAGTAAGTCTTCAAGGCTTTGCGGAAGGTACGAAGGTCCGGGATCAGTCTTATTCCAGGAGGTAGCTCATTCCATAGGGTGGGTGCCCCCACAGAGAAGGCTCTCCCCCTGGGGGCCGCCAGCCGACATTGCTTGACTGATGGCACCCTGAGGAGGCCCTCTCTGTGAGAGCGAATTGGCCGGTGGGAGGTTATCGGTAGCAGCAGGCGGTCTCGTAAGTACCCTGGCACTAAGCCATGGAGTGCTTAAAGGTGAGAACCAATACCTTAAAGCGCACCCGGAAGACCAGCGGGAGTCAATGCAGCTCGCGCAGGAGAGGCGTTACATGGGAGCGCCCTGTTGCTCCCATAATCACCCGCGCTGCCGCATTCTGAACCAGTTGGAGCCTCCGGGTGCTCCTCAAGGGGAGCCCCATGTAGAGAGCGTTGCAGTAGTCCAGGCGAGATGTAACGAGGGCATGAGTGACCGTGCATAAGGAGTCCTGATCCAGAAAGGGGCACAACTGGTGTATCAGGCGAACCTGATAAAAAGCCCTCCTGGCCACAGCCGTCATGTGCTCTTCTAAAGACAGCTGTGTGTCCAGGAGGATGCCCAAGTTGCGAGATCCCTCTGTAGGGGCCAATAACTCGCCCCCAATAGCCAGCAATGGCACCGGCTGGCTATATCGGGACGCCGGTATCCACAGCCACTCGGTCTTGGAAGGGTTGAGTCGAAGCCTGTTCCTCCCCAACCAGACCTGCACGGCCTCCAGACACTGGGACATCACTTCGAGGGCATCATTGGGGTGGTCTGGGGTGGAAATGTACAGCTGAGTATCATCAGCGTACAGATGACATCGCACCCCAAAACCACGGATGATCTCACCCAGCGGCTTCACATAAATGTTGAACAGGAGCAGTGAGAGGACTGACCCTTGCGGCACCCCACAAGCAAGGCGCCTCAAGGTCGACCTCTGCCCCCCTGCCAACACAGACTGCGACCAGTCAGAGAGATAGGAGGAGAACCACCGCAGCACGGTGCCTCCCACCCCCAATCCCCCCAACCGGCGCAGCATGATACCATGGTCGATGGTATCAAAAGCCGCTGAGAGATCTAACAGGACCAGAACAGAGGAACAGAACCTGTCCCGGGCCCTCCAGAGATCATCCACCAATGCGACCAATGCCGTCTCCGTGCTGTACCCAGGCCTGAAGCCGGACTGGCACGGATCTAGATAGACGGTTTCATCCAGGTACTGTGGGAGCTGTCGCGCAACCACACTCTCGACAACCTTCGCAATAAAGCGAAGGTTGGAGACCGGACAGTAGTTTGCCAAAACAGCCGGGTCCAGAGAAGGCTTCTTGAGGAGGGGCCTCACCACCGCCTCTTTCAAGGCGGGAGGCAAGAAACCGTCTCTCAAAGAAGCATTTATAATCCTCTGGAGCCAGCCTCGTGTTACCTCCCGGGTGGCCAGTACCAGCCAGGAGGGACACGGGTCCAATAAACATGTGGTTGCGTTTAACCTCCCCAGGATCCTGTCCACCTCCTCAGGAGTTACAGGGTTGAACTCATCCCAGATAACATTCTCAAGACCAGCCTCAGTCATCCCGCCGGGATCTACCCAGTCAGAGTCCAACCCTTCCTGAATCTGAGCGATTTTATCATGCAGATACTGTGCAAAATCCTCAGCCTGCCCTTGCAAGGGGTCCTCCCACGCTCCCTGATGTAGGAGGGAGCGAGTCACCCTAAACAAGGTGGCTGGGCGATTATCTGCCGATGCAATAAGAGCGGAAAAGTAATTACACTTTGCCGCTTTTATCGCCACTAAATAAGTCTTAATATGAGACCTAATTAGTGTTCGGTCGGATTCGGAGTGACTAGCCCTCCAACTACTCTCTAGGCATCTTTTCCGGTGCTTCATCTCCCTCAGCTCCTCGGAAAACCAAGGAGCCGGGCAGGCTCGGCGCCAGGTCAGAGGCCGCAAAGGCACGACTCAGTCCAAAGCACCAGCGGCCGCCCTATCCCAGGCGGCCACCAGGTCTTCAGTCGAGTTGTGAGCCAGAGTTTCAGGAACTGGCCCAAGCTCCCTCTGGAACCTATCAGGGTCCATCAGGCGCCTGGGGCGGAACCACCTAGTCAGTTCCGCCTCCCTGCGGTGGGGTGCAGCGGTCAAAAAGTCCAGCCTCAGGAGAGAATGGTCTGTCCATGACAGGGGTTCGATAACTATATCCCCTATATCCAGACCACTCAGCCACTGACCAGAGACAAAAACCAAGTCCAGAGTGTGTCCTCCCACGAGTAGGGCCAAGAATTAATTGTGTCAGGTCCATGGCTGTCATGGAAGCCATAAACTCCTGAGCCATCCCAGACGCCTCACCGACAGACGGCAGGTTGAAATCCCCCATGACCAAGAGTCTGGGGGTATCGACTGCCACCCCGGCAATAACGTTGAGAAGCTTGGGCAGGGCTGCTGTCACATGGCAGGGAGCCAGGTACATGATCAGCAAGCCCACCTGCATCCCATGGCCCCACTTCACTAGGAGAGACTCACATCCGGCTATCTGAGGTACAGTGGCCTCCCTCGGATCAAGACTTTCCTTTATAACGACCGCCACCCCCCCACCCCTGCCCTGGGCCCTTGGCTGATGGAATGCGTGGAAACCTGGCGGGCACATCTCAAGGAGGGGAACCCTCCCCTCTTGGCCCAACCAGGTTTCAGTAATACTCACCAGGTCCGCACCCCCCTCTTGAATTAGCTCGCAAATGAGGGGGGCCTTATTAACCATGGACCTGGCGTTGCATAACATCAGCCTAAGGCCTGGGCTCTGCAACTCTGGACAGCCCGGGGAACGAGAAGAGTCATGGGGGCCGAGGCATGCCACCGCTTGGAGATAGCGAGTGCGTGCCCCCACCACACGATGTGGCCCCCTACTCCCGCCATATCTGCCCCTCCCAACCACGGTCCTGATAGAAGCGCCCACCTCCCTATCAACACTGAGCTCCTCCACACCCCGCTCCCCGCCTTCCGTTCCATGCCCCTGTGTCGAGCCTGACCTATACACCTCCCTCCCCACCCCCTGCCCCAAACCCCTTAAAAGATTACAAAAGGACAATTTTAAAAAACCCCACAGCCCCCTCTTTGCGGCACACCATCTTCCCTCATCTTCCAAGGTCATTCCCACATACCATTAGAAATGCCAGACTAGTTGGTGTACTGTAAAGCATCTATCACTCATAATTTATCCTTGTCTTAAAATGCTGATATACTATATGTAAAAAAAAATTGCAACATAGAACAGAAGGCATTCATCTATTTTAGCTTCAACCAATAGGCTATTCTATAGATTGCTGGACTAGGTTTTGAGAAGTGGTGGCCACACTATATATTAATTTATGTATGTTTCTTTCTCCTTCTGTCCTAGCCACTTTTTACAGAGACATGATTGAGAGTGTTTCACTGTTTGGTTTGGCATCAGCAGTGCCTCAGACAGAAGGTCCATACAGAGAGTGGCAAGGACAGCCGAGAAGATTATAGGAAGGTTGCTTCCCGTTATTAAGGATACTGCTTATAAGTGTTATGTGCTTAGAACTTAAAGCATTGTTAGAGACCCCACATACCCACTTTATGGTCTGTTTCTGTTGCTCCCCTCTGGGAGCAGGTTTCGAAGTATTTCTAGCAAGACTACCAGATTCTGTAACACAGGTTTGTCAAACTTGATTTCATTGAGGGTCACATCAGGGTTGTGTTTGACCCCGGGGGCTGAGGTGGGCGTGGCCAAAGTGGACATGGCCAGCTTGACATCACTCATGTTGGGGGCACTTGTGGTGGCCTGAGTATTCAGCCAGTGGAAACAGGCTCCCGATCTCTGTTTTCAGCTGTGACGGCCTCATATGCCCCCTCCAGGCCCAATTTTCAATTGAGACAGCCTGGGAAATGGCCTGGGAGGGCCACGCACAGCCCTCCCAAGCTCCATTTTTGTTGTCAGAGGCACTGTGGGCCAGTCCTTCACTGTTTCCAGGGCGGCCCCATGGGCCAGATCTAAGCACCCCGTGGGCCGAATCCAGCCCCCGGGCCTTGAGTTTGACACCCCTGCTGTAACAGCTTTGTTCTCTATGCCATCCATCTGGTAAACTCGCAAGATTCATTTTTCTCACCATGTACACTTATGCATATGAACTAGACAGTGTTGTTTCATATAATATATGTGGGTATATGCATAATTTTGTATTTATTTATTTATTGACATGTTTAGGTAGTGTATATTGGAGGTGGTGAGAACTGTATGCTCTCATTTTAATGTATGCCGATTGGTGTACATTCAAAGTGAAAGTGTACATTCAAAGTGAAAATAAAGTTATTTCTAAGTCTGCTGCTGCAGCTGACCACCCAAGACAGAATAGGGTATAATAAGTGGACATCCTCTCTGCTGCATAAGAGTTTCTTTTCCTGAACTAGCCAGAATGATCTCAGCTGATTATCCTTGGCTCCTTATCCTAGGGGATTTCAATGAGATTGCTCCACTAGGAGCAGTTTGAAATGTCATGTCCTTCATAACAACCCAGCTGGCATGTGGCCCTACACAGACAGCAGGATACAGAATTTAGTTTCTATTCAGGTAGAGCTGATGATCTGAAGACATAGGTGTCCCTGGAGGCTCTGTTCTCATAGACAAATGATTCCATCATCAGTCTTAGACTGGCATTACGTACCATATAAAGCTCTGCATTGATAGAGAAAAGTGGTTCAACCCAAACGACGGTTGTTTTTGGAATGCACTTAGGGAACTTCCTGTTGCAGTTCTTTTTAACTCACAAATATAGACTCAAAGCACTGGAAATGGAAGACAGGAAGTTGGGTTTTTGGGATCTTCCTTCAGTAGGTGGGGAAGATTCCCCCCCGCCCCCCATTTCCAAGCTTTCCAACTGTGGGACTACTCCATATTAATCCAATGAGGGAGTTTCATTGGTAAAACAACCAACATTTGCAACTCTGATTTCATGAATGTTCATAGGATCCATCAGTTCCTTAAAGAGAGGCAGCAAATGAGTTGATTCATGTCCTAATCATGTCATTTCTGGATTTTTGCAGCAACCTGCTAGTCAAATTACCCAATGCATCTTCCTACCCCCTGATGTTTACCTACAACAGTGAAGTTTTCCCTGCTCTGAACAACCTCTATTTCTCTGTTAGCAATCCCTATACCAGATGCATGTTTGCAAAAAGGACCCCTACTTATTTGGTAAATTTGCTTGAATATTTTGACCCTGTAAACTGAACCTAATTATCTAATCATGACCATCTGCTACCTTCAGTTTATGGTGTGCATGAAAAATAAAACTGCTGGTGGTGCTAATACTGTATGATTTTCTAGATATCAGAATTATTATTGTAAATCAGAAAGTATAAAATCAATTTCAGTGTATCAGCTACATGCAAGGTGGCAGTTTCTGAGTGGTTTGAACATAAATAACACTGAAGACAGCTGTTGCAACTGAAGATTTCCCATTCTATTCATAAAGATGGACAGAGGGCCACTGCTCAATTACACTGAAACCCCAATATAAGCAAGGTATTATATTGGTACAAAACTTTTACACTCGATTTATCTAAAACATTCGCATCCCGACTGTATATCCCATTCTATACAGTTCACAGTGGCTAACAAATCATAAACATAATGCATCAAACCAATAGATACATATTGCATTTATGGCCCATTCTCCTAATTCATTTAATTAATTGAGTAAAAAGATCAGACTTACTCTCATAATGAATTAAGAAACCAACACTAGAACGGCTGTTGTCCGTGGTGAATAACAGATACATAAAATTGCCAGTACTAATAAGAAACTGTGGTGCTTGGGTACCATGATATTCCCCAATTAATGGTGATGAACCACTTGGTCCATCTCTGACTTCCAATGTATCATAATTTACTTCTGTTTGGAATCTGTAACAACAAAAGATAAGTTTGTTCAGTAGAATTTGCAAAGTAGGGTAGCATAATAACTAAATAAATCAGAATAATCATCAACACAATTCAGGGCGTGTTTCTGGAATATCTAGCAATAATATTTCTGATAAGAAGTAGAAGTTACACAATTGATTTAGTCTTCATATCTTCCTTATGTTTTATAATGATTTCATATTGTACAGGAAAATATACAATCCACCATAGTTGGCAAACTATATCTATGGAAGCAGGATGGGCTAGGGCATTTGGAAGGATCAAAGGCCATTTATGATCTCATGAAACTCAGAAAACATGAAACATAACATTCAAATGAATAAGCCACTTGTCTGATTTAATATATATGAAATCTAGGGATCATAATTTAGTGGTAGAACTCATATTTTCTATTTGTAAAATCCAATTTAGGAAAGTTCGCAATTAGTATCTGTACGATCCAAAGTTCAATCATTACCGCTTCTAGATAAGCAATCCCATCTATAAAGACAGACTTAGAAGATCAACTAACAAGTAGTTGTTTTTAGCCTTAGCAACTTTAAAATATGTGGTCTTCAACTCCCAGAATTACCTAGCTACATTCTGGGAGTTGAGGTCTGCATAAAATTGCCAATATTGAGAAAGACTGGCCTAGACCGACCAATATTCTAGTTAATATATAACATTATACAACAGCTTTCTAAAAAAGTGTGTATGAAAGACATAAGATATTGCCACTTCCACATAACTGATAGTTAGAGGCAAAGGACTCTTAAATCTTTACATTTGTACACATTTTGTAGAGGTTTAGTATTCGTTCAACTATGTTTATGCATTAAGTAAAGAAAATTATTACCCTTATGGTGAAATTAATCAAAGTAACAAGTAAAAACAGAAAAATGAGTGAAGTGGCACTTTGAGTTTTCCAGAGTTACACAAAATATCAGTTGCTAATTTGATACTAAAAGAACCATTCTTTTTTATTCCAGTCAAGTTTTCCATACCTTGGGAATGCACATTTTTAAAAAAATTATTATTATTTCTGCATCAAATAAACCCAGTTCCATCATGCGGCTGATCTAAACATTAGACTTATGTGTAACACCATCTAATTGTGTGTAAATATTGTAGATTCATCTGACAGCCTTTCCAACTAGAACAATAGAAGCCCTTTGCTTCTGTTTGTCTGTTCAAGCCTTTTCCCCTCCTGTTTACAAAGCATCCCCAAAAGCATTCATGCAGAAACACAGCAGTCTTGCTGTGCAAGATTCTTAACCTTTTGGCTTCAGAGATGAAGAAAGGGTTTGAGATGTTAAAGGAGCGACACATCCAGGAAATCTATCATGGGATTGATTTGTTTCATCTCAGGTAAGGATAGTGGCAAAAGGTCCCATGTTCCTAAAGTACTCCTGTTTGACCTGGCTTATGAACTTTCTTTTCCATATAATAAAGAGGACACAAGAATGTTGTTACACAGAGCCATTTTCACTTCTTTGGACAAACATTCATTCTTCATAAGGAACCAGGAACAACCAGCTACATTTTGCATGTCTTGAGCTTTTCTTTTTCATTCCTTTTAACATCTTTAGTAAATAATCTACTGAGGCATACAAATTTGTCTATTGGCTTTGGGGGACGTCTATGTAGTGTTTGCAATTTTTTTTTTTTCGGTCAACCACCACCAGTTTTGTCTTTGATAAATCAGTTCTTGGAATCCTGCTCCATTGCATCATGCAATCTGACCTTTGCTGCAAACCATTTGGATTATCGGCTAACAAGAACCGAATGATCTGCGTACAAAAGTCCGTGTGCATTCACATCCTCAGCCAACACAACTTTAACAAGTAATTACAAGCATTACTTATGCATTTATCCATAGCAGCATTAAGAACCAAGGGAAATGTGTATGTTCTTGTTTAATATCTGCTCACTGTTGAACAATTTGCTAAGCAATCCATTTATTCTCATGGATGTTTATTTCCATAACATGCTATACCTATTCTACTGAGCAAACAACCTTCATTTTTATATTGGCACAACATTTTCCATAATTCAGATGCATCACTATTTTCATATGCTTTCTCTAAGTCCAGAAATCTACAATATACATTCTTGTGTTCAAATATTCCTCGGTGATTTGCTGAGGGGGAAAAAAAATGAACAGGACTTCTAAAATTGTATTCATCCCTACCTCTTCAAATTTCTAAACAAAATTCTGTCAAACTACAAATTCAAGGATTAACAATATACAAGTCATAATCGATTTAGTGACTGTTCGAAGTTACAACAGCACTAAAAAAAAGTGACAGCATCCCCATAATCATCTGATCAGAATTTGAGCACTTGGCAAGCAACATGTATTTACAATGGTTACAGCATCCCGGGGTCACGTGATCATCATTTGTGACCTTGCCAGATGGCTTGCGACAATCTGGAGGAAGCCAGATTCTTAAAGAACCCATGATTCACTTAACTGCAGTGATTTGCTTAACAGCCATGGTAAAAAAAAAAAAGGTCATAAAATTAGGCATGGCTCACTTAACAGCTGCCTTGCTTAGTAACCAAAGTTCTGGATTCAATTGTGATCATAATTCGAGGACCACCCTGTACACCTTAAGGGATGTCTCCTGATGGTGTTTCCTTTGAGTATAAGGTATTCTATGGATTAGCTTTTCCACAAGACAACTTATTTCAAGCAAGCTTACAATGGGTCTGATGAGCTTGTTCACCACTAGTTTCAGTATGAGTGTTACTACCTACCTACATAGATGAACATTCAGGAAAGAGTTCATGTTTAAAGAAAACTTTTTTTCTTTTCCCAGACTTTTTACTTGTTCAAGTAAAATTTGACAAAAAGCATGCAAAATATTCCCAAAAAGCAAAATACTGAAATGATGCAAAAAATTGCAATAAGAAAACTTTGATACCATCGATCAATATATAAATCCAACAGCTTTATCTTTTAAATCTGTTCCCACAACAATATGCATCTTACCCGGATGAGCACAGCTATGGAGTGGTAGGACCAGGAACTGCTACATTTCTGTCTGTTCTGTATGACAAAAGATCTCATCCCAAGGATTATTTTCCTATTTCATTTGTTAATATTATTTAAACTAAAGTTATAGAAGTGGTGACATTAACCCAACTGTCTTTCCCTCCCTCCCTCTCCCTCTCCCTCTCTCCTTTTTTAATTCCATTCCCTCTGTTAGAGACTCCTCCTCGATCTTTTTTTCCCATTTCCATCAACATGTCTATTCATTTTGTTTGTCTCTTTCAGTTTTAACTATTTTTGTTCTCTTTGACTACATCCTTTGCAGCCATTTCCTCTTTTTAAATAGCATGCAATGTCTTTCTTATCAATTTAAGTTTTTTCACCAATCATTATTGTACATGATTTTTCGTCTTCTAGTCTTATCATTCACCATGTATCTTTTTGCATACTTTCCATTAGCAAAACTCCATACGTTATGCAGGTGCAACTTAATTCTTTGAACTCTGTTTCAAGCAGCTTCTGCTTGAAGGGTGGGCAACTATGGTCCCTTTACATCCTGTGGACTTCAACTCCCAGAATTCATAATCAATAAATTCTCTAAACTTATCTTTTGTATTGCTCACATTTATCACCTCCTAACCTATTTTTGGATATGTTGAGCAGTTTTAAAAGACTAATGCTTATCCTGTTTTGGTCTGATAAACTGTAAAGGGAAGGACATGGCTACAGTCACTTTGTCTAACTGATTTAGGAACCCTGCCAATCACTTGAATAAAGAAGAGAGGAGATGCAAACTTCCTCTTCACTATTCTCTGCACTTATGCCCTGATTAAAATTCTTCCTCTTATGATTGATTGTTTGGAAACCATCAGTTGGAACAATCCACATTTCTATTTTTTCCGGTCTTCTTGTAAGTAACTTTTTATTTACATCAATTTGTATATAATCATCTACGTTGTAGACCCTCTATCGAGCTGAAAAAATATCAACAACAAAGCATTTTCTAGTTGTTTTTGTTTTACTCACTTATCAAAGGTGATCTTAATGGAGTGCCCTTTCTTGCCTTCAATGACCCATTCGCAATTTAATGAATCTTTGTAGTACCCTGGCCATCCTGGTGGCAAAATAATGCCATTAGATGCAGTCAGGTGGCCACCACACGGTGCTGAAAAACAAATAATAATGATAACTAAATTGAGGTGTCAATTACACTAAAATGTAGTCATATTAAATTCAAGTGTTCTATGGATGAATTTTAAAATAGGCTGCAATTTCGATGACAAATAATCATTTGGCTCTGTCTTGTCTAATCATCTTAGTTTGTCACAAACACTACATGCAGAATAGACTTCAGTGCCTACTTGAAAAACAACCTTTGTTATCAACTGAACGCATTTTACTCACTGCTTTTATTCAATCTAACACTGGTGCTCCATATAGTCCACTGGGAATTTGCTATGCCCTGATCAAGCCTGCCTCACAATCACGTTGAATCTCAGTACATTTGTCTGCATTGGGCAGTTTTAAAAATTTGATAAATAAAATAAAATAAATATGACTAAGGTAAAATAATTATTAGAATATAACAGCAAAATTCCTGCTCAGGGTGACAACAGAATGATCTTGAGTCAACCACACCAAGTCTTTCAATCTATCCTCCTGCTCTCTTCTCCTCAATCACATTAAATCAAATTTTAAATATGAAAGGTAATCAAATATTAAATGTGACTATCTTATATATGCCGCCAACTTGCCATTAAATTCAGTTCCTCACTTTTCGTCATTTTTGTTTCATCCTGTTGTAGCATTAGTTTATGATTTTTTTAAATACATACACACACAAAATATCACATTTCCTGTCACTTTCTATATTATCATTAGTATGTATAATGATATTAAGTATATTAAGCACTTAATTCATACACTTATACCTCACATTTCAGGATGTGTTGATGGACATCCATATATTAGCACTAATAAATGAACATATTTCAAATAATGTTATTCATTTTGATTTTAAATTTGTATCAGTCTAGTATGCTTATATATTGTCCATGTAAGTTGAGCCAGTGCTATTTATACTGAGAATATTGTGTTCTATTGTGATACTACCAGAATAGAAGAACCTTTGAATTATTCTACAACATTTGCATTTAGGAAAGAGTGCATTTTAAAAAAAAAAGAAAGAAAGAAGAACAATCACTTGATTCTCAGAAATATATTGGAATTGAATTATTTATCTTTTAAATTGTGCTTTCTTCAAATGCCTCAGTGACATATTTTCAAACTTGAGAATTTAAAATGTCACCGGCAGAAAAAGCATTCATAACTCAAAATGTTTGTCTCTTATTAAAACTTTGGTGTTTTTTCCCCCTAGATTACAGGTAGTCCTCGACTTAGGACCACAATGAAGCTCAAAAATTTCTGTTGCCAAGTGAAATAGTTGTTAAGGGACTTTTACCCATTTTACAACCTTTCTCAAGTGAATCACTGAAGTTGTTAAGCTAATAGT
This sequence comes from Ptyas mucosa, assembly GCA_012654045.1. Classification (NCBI taxonomy): domain Eukaryota; kingdom Metazoa; phylum Chordata; class Lepidosauria; order Squamata; family Colubridae; genus Ptyas; species Ptyas mucosa. The sequence continues at coordinate 8,721,578 of WNWU01000017.1, read as the reverse complement.
GCGGTTGTAAAGTGAGTTTGGCTTTCCCATTGACTTTGCTTGTCAGAAGGTCATAAAAGGTGGTCACATGACCCCAGGATATTGCAACTGTCATAAATATATGCATCCGAATTTTGATCACATGACCGTGGGGATCCTGCAGCAGTCATAAATGTGAAAAGTGGTCCTAAATCAGTTTTTTTTGGTGGTGCTGTAATGGTCACTAAATGAAAAATTGTAAGTCAAGGACTACCTGTAGTTAGAAGCACCTGAGGGCTACAAGAGGCAAAATAATTATATTCATTCTTTCATTTGTTTTTTAAAATATTAATTCATATACCATACATTTTACTCTGGCCTAATACATAATTCCTTTTGGTTGCACCGATTATTATTATCGTTATTTGGCTTTGGGTCCTACCCCCAGTTCATCCAACAACATTGATTTCAGCCGTCAGCATTTTTGAGGTTTAAAATAAAGACAAATGATTAAATTATGTTAAAATTGATTTAAGAGAACATGCCAAATGAAGGGACTTTTGACCATGTTGTAATAATTGCTGTAAACGGGTTGCAACACTTCTGGAATATAACTTTGGACATTGGAAGAAAATTGAGAAAATGGAATTACAGATTCCATTGTCTCCCTCCTCCATCTTATTTTTTTTTCTTTCACTGGAACTAAAGTGGAGAAGTGCCTATGTTCTAGTTTCATTCAGACCTTTCTTTCAGCCAGTCAAGCATAATCATACTAAATTGTCTTCCACCTATCTAGATGGAATGGGATTTCAAAATTGAGTTTCCAATTGCCAGAAGAGGGGCAAATGTCTGTCATAAAAAAAAAGGAGTTCTTCCAACCAAGTTAAGCCATTACATTTAAGAGCTATTCTTCGATGAAATCAAATCTTTGGGGGGGGGGGGGGAAATGGTAGAATTAAATGTGAAAGAGTATTTTGTGTGATTTGAAAGTATTTCCATAAACAATCCTTCTAAACCTGTTCAATCATTTCTATTTATGGGAATTTCTCTGAGTTTTCAATAAAAAGTCTAAAAAGCTTTCTCACTGATCTACTTTTGAATGTGGAGAAGGGAGGATGATCGCAGCTACCTCTGAAAACTGACTCAGCCTTTCTAGTTTTAATCTCGATTTATTTATTTAATAGCACAGATTTAAAAATCAGGAATAAAGGTGAATTATAAAATAGCTCATCAGACACAGCTCAAATGAAAACAGTGCAATAAAAGACAAATTTATAAATCAAATCAAATCTTTATATGCATTTATTTTAAGACTGACTCATCACTCGGTAGTTATTTGTCATCAAATTGATATGCCATAAAAAAGGAACAAAATTATTGTATTAAACCAATTAAGAGCAGAAGTTTAAATTAACATATTAAAATCAATGGACGATAGCAAAAGCAAAATAATCATCATAATAAATAAATAGTGAACAGAGAGATTAAATTTAGAATTGCAACAACCTCAAGTACTAAGAAATTAAAATTGATCAAGAAAATAGAAAATATTAATAAGAAATACATAAATATTTCTTCCTGAAAATTTATTTCACAGCTAGAGCTGAGGGCAACTACTGAAAGTCCACTCTCAGAGTATTGATCCATCACATCTTAGATTATGGGAGCTCTTGGAAAAGATCCTATGATATAATAACAATTCAGGTAGTAACATCTGGAAAAGGCCTACGACCTTCCAATACTTTTATCACAAAATATTAATTTTATTGATAGAACCACATTGAACTAGACCTGGAAACAATTAGACTACTGTTGTATATAATACATTATGATATATTGACATAATACCAATATCCAATAATACACAGTTCCAGTTAGTATCCTCCTGAACTTTCAAGAATAGCCTCAAATGTCAAGCATAAAGGTACCAAATGGAAAATTACCAGATCTAGGATAATTAAAACAGTGTAAACAACATTATCGGATTTATAATTGAAGACATGTTAAAGCCTTACCTTCACAACGTGGGACAGTTGAACTCCATACAACATTTCCGTCTTGCAGTACACAAGTTATAGTCTCTGAGCCCTGAGTTTTCACAAAGCCATCATCGCAATGAAAAGAAACTGAACTTCCCAGAAGGAATCTGTCTCCAAAGCGCCTTCCATTGATGGGAATTCCTGGATCATGGCACTCATTTTGACCAAATGCTAAATTTTACAAGAAAAGACATGGGCAATTCCAATTAATACATAGATCACTATTACAATATACTATATGCATACAAGCTCATTCTATGTAATTTCTATCACCGATTTATCATTGGTTTTTCATGTTTGATATGTTGATTTAACTATTTTGGTCAACTATAATGACAATTCTGAGACACTTGATACTGCCAATGATAAAATAGGATAAATCTGAACCAGACTGAAGCTGTTAGAGGAAATTGACATTACTACAATTTGGAGAAGAAGAAAAAAAAGTATTAATTGCTCTGAAATGGGAATGAATGAATGAATGAATGAATGTTCTAGCCATCTCCACCACATAAATTGTACACAATTATGTATGCTCACTAGAAATAAATTCAGTGAATGCACAATTATATTTCTAAGGATTATTGTTCTGCTAATTCTGTACAGTTCTTTATTAATAATAAAAATATAGGGGAAATTATTTCCCCTATATAGTCTACTGAGCTCTGGTGGCTCAGTAGACTAAGGCAGTTATTAACATCCACTTAACATCCACTTGCCTGCAAATGCAAGTTCAAATCCCACCAGGCTCAAGGTTGACTCAGCCTTCCATCCTTTCTAAGGTAGGTAAAATGAGGACCCAGATTATGGGGGCAATAAACTGACTTTGTATAACTATACAAAAGTATGAAGGCTATTGCTTAACACATTGTAAGCCACCCTGAGTCTTCAGAGAAGGGCGGCATATAAATCAAATTTAAAAAAAATATTTAAATTATCTAAACAGAAGTACAGTACTAAGTTAACACATGATAAGCAATATAAATTAAAAATGACTGGCATGATTCAGCCAACATCAAGGAATATCAATTCCTACTGATTTCATCCTCTGTGAAGCATTTATATTAGGTCTCCAAAATTAAGTCTTAGAAGTACTTACTTTAGTTCTATGAAGCCTAGTTTATTTAGTTTGAAAAATAAAATGAGTACTTACTAGTATAGGTTATATTGAATCCCCTTCCAGTAGTTGAATGATCTGATTGAAATTCAAGGCGTACTATGTGTCCATTGCTAGCAATTTGAGAAGGCACTTCATTGCCCGAAAAAGTACCAAGAGCTGGTAGGTCAGAAAACCCATCATCTTTGACTGTCAAATAATCGAACTGAGGCTCTACATCAAAGTCATTAAAAATAAGATGTATCCTGCTCCCTGGTTCAGAAATAATCAGCCATACACAATTCATGTTGTTTCCATATTCTTCGGGATAGTTTGGTGAAAGAATAATTCCTGAAGGTGTTGTGAAGTTGAAGAAACATGAGACTGCGAAAGGAAAACCAAAACCAAAATATCAACAATCCATACGATGAAAAGGCAAAGCTATCTAGAACACAACTTATTACATAAACGAGTCTCAAGATATATCCATACTGTTCAGAAATCTAAGAAATAGAAGAGTTGGTATTAGCTAGCCAGCAGTCAGCTCTCTTGCCCTATTGGGGAGATGTGTGGCATATAAATTTAATACATAAGTAAATAAAGGGGAAGTGAGACTAGACATTTAAGAACTATTCTCTGATTTTCATCTCCCTGGCTTTGTAATGTGGTTTCTGGAGAAAGAAAGAAAGAAAGAAAGAAAGAAAGAAAGAAAGAAAGAAAGAAAGAAAGAAAGAAAGAAAGAAAGAAAGAAAGAAAGAAAGAAAGAAATCATGGTCTAGGGCCTATATAAGAGATTGGCTCAAAATAAAGCAAAGATATTAACAATTCAATTGTGGGTGAGGAAACAATCTTCTTACCTTGCTGGGGCCTGTTACACACACTATCTACAAATAGAGAAGGTAAGAAGGTTATGATACATAAAAACAGCTTCTCTCTTACCAAGGGATTATTGGCAATTGATTCAGACTGAAAAGATGTATTTCAGGGCTGAGATCAAGAATACACTGACTGCTGGCCGGCCGATACCAAGCCTTCTATTTACTAGATTTCTAAACCGTATGGATATATTAGTATATTACCTGTCTAGGTACTTAATAGAATCTCTCACTGAACTGATAACAGATTTGGCACTGGAGTCTCTCCTAAAGTCATCATGTTGGCTTACTTTGTTATCGACTTTGGAATGACTTTCTTAAGCAGCTCAGGAGTCCACAACAAATACACACATATAGAGAGAAGGCTTGGGGCTTGACCATCCAGTTGCTACTGATATCGTGACTTTTTTTTTTTTGACATCTTCCTCTGCTTCCAGCAGGGACGCTACTGCCATTGGGTATGACTTTCTGAATACAGTTAGTTCTAGACTTACAACCGTTCATTTAGTGACTGTTTGAATTGACAATGGCAATGAAAAAAGTGACTTATGACCATTTTTCACGCTTACCCTTGGCAACTGGCCTGTATTTATGAAGGTGGCAATGTCCAGGGATCATAAGATCACCTTTTGCGACCTTCTGACAAGCAAAATCAATGGAGAAGCCAGATTCACTTCACAACCCTGTTGTTAACTTAACAAATGCAGTGATTCAGTGAGTAACTGTGGCAAGAAAAGTCGTAAAATGGGGCAAAACAGCTGTTTTTCTTAGCAATGGAAATTTTGGGCTCAGTTGTAATCTTAAATCAAGGACTACCTGTATATGTTAAAGTTTTCTTTGTACAAGTAATGCTTGTATGCTGGCTGAAGGAAGAAGCTAATGTCATTTTTCTTGTGACAAATAACTACATTGTTCATAGGATCTGAGGGCGAGTGATGACCTATATCTCAAACATCATAAGAAAAATTCCTAACAATCAGGGACACTCAAAAAATTTAAAATATAGGCAGATGACTGAAAGTTGTCTTTCCATGTTTTCTTAGTCATGCTGCAAATATTATTGAACATGGTAATGAGAACAATAGCAACTGATAACTCAGTTCTCTAGGAGAAAGCACAAGTTACCATCTAATAGCACCCAATTTTTTGTAAATAACAAAAAAATTGATTATCAAAAATACATTACAGTCAACCCAAGTTTTATCTTATGGTCTGTATTATGTAATGTGATTTCTCAATCAATAATGTATGCAACCTTATTAAATTTAAAATAAAGCCATTATGGAATCCTCTCTCAGTTGATGTACTTGTTGATGTATGTCTTATAGGTAAGGGTGATCATTTGTGTATTAAGTTTAACATGTAGAGGGTTTTTTTTTAAATGTAAAACAATATGACACAACTGAAATACATTCAAATATCTCTATATAATTGGATTGCGGTTTGAAATACAACACAGCGTGGGCAAGCTTTAATTACAATGCAAACCAAATTATTATTTTTTCTCCTCTCCTACTTATAGGGCAAGTTTATTCTCACATATTTTATTTAAGAAGATATTTTAATTAAAGCAAACTCTATTTGTAAAAGGAGAAAAGAGCATGAATAATAAAACAGTAAACGAGTATATCCCACAAGCCGGTATTCCAAGTGAAGGGGATATTCAAAGCTTTTGCTGTAAATGACTGCAAATTACAGAGATCAATACAGTGATAAGAAAACAGGTGAGAACTTACAAACACAACTGGGTTTATTGCCAGACCACTGATTGTTCTGCTGACATGTGATCATTCTCTCTCCCACCAGTTCAAATGCTGCCTGACATTCAAAAGTAAGAGAATCTCCATGAAGGAAACTATTCCCAGTCCTCTTTCCGTAAGATGGAACTCCGGGATCACCACAGCCGCCTTTCTCTATTTCTATATAAAGGGGAAAATAATTGACAGAATTTAAACGGCATTCTGCATGGACTTCAAAGCAACTGCTCTATCATTACTTCATCCTGACCCTGAAAACAGACAATAAGATAAAGCCCTCTCTGTGTGAAACCAAAAGTTTGGATTATTTGCTGGCCAAGGAAGACTTCTTCAAAGTTAACCTTCAGTCAGAAATTCATAAAGATATTCTTCTTTCTGGGCCAAGATTACAGGGAGAAGCCCAAGACTTCAATGGACAACATAGTTAGCTCCTAAGTTATTTTAATCGAGTCCTAAATTGTTGGCCACAAAGTGAACATGAATCAGCAGGGTGATAAGGCTACAAAAATACATCAATTCACCTGAGCCTGCCTTAATAGAATGATATTTTTTTCAGATCATGAAAATCCTCCAAGATCCATGAACCTGCCCTCTGGAACAACAGCCCCCAAGAGAGGGGTGGGGGAGAAAACCTGCCCTTCAAATGGTAAGACTGTTCTCAGGTCCGGGATTAGGTGGAATTGCTTGTGGAATACCTGGCGATTTGTTTTTGGCCTTGTTAAGGGGCTCTGAGTGTTCATATTTTTAAATGTATTCTTTGATGTTGAAATTGTAAGCCACTCAAAGTTTGGAGTCAGGCAGACTTGTAATCTAATAAACAGACAAACAAATAAACTTGCTAACATGAAAAGTCCTGTAAGGATGTATTGTTTAAATGCAAAATGCTTTGGGTGGAAAAGGAAAATGGAGAAGGGGAAAACAATTTATATTTTTTCAAAGAGATGCAAGGTTATTACCTAGAAGAATTAAGATTCTTTCATAAGCAGTTCTAAAGGGCAGGTCAATATCAAAGAGATTTAAGTTATACCACAAGTAATAATATAGTTTGGGACAGGGTTGGGCAACTAAAGCCCCTTTATGACCTGTGGACTTCAACTCCCAGAATTCCTGAGCCAACGTGGATGGCTCAGGAATTGTGGGAGTTGAAGTCCACAGGTCATAAAGGGGCTTTAGTTGCTAAGCCCTGCTTTAGGATGATAAGGGGATGAGTTATAGTTGCCAGAGTCTCCCACTCAAGATAGAGCTGCAACTGGTACACCATCCAAGGTTGGCAAAGGTACCTGCTGGCCACAACCGGCAAATCAGCAATCGCTCTGATTCCATTATAACTTGGAAACTATGCTTTTGTTCCTTTGGGAAAATCCAACTCCAGAGTTAAAATTAGAGCAGATACAGAACCAAATAGTTTCTGGACAAAAAAGGTAATTCTGTGTTGTTTGGCTATTAACTTCAACTTTTATTCAGACTCCAGACACGGGATAAACATACAACCCTAAAAGAGTTTGCCGAATTAGAAACAGGGAAACCTTGAGTTCTAGTCCTGCCTCAGGCACAAAGCCAGCTGGGTGGCCTTGGGTCAACATCTTACTCAGCCCTAATCCATGGCAAATCACAGCAAATTATTTCTGAAATCTGGCCAAGAAAACTGCAGGATCTTATCCAGGCAGTTGTCAGGAGTAAAGGCATGCCCCTCTCACAAAAGATTAAAGCATTATTTTTAATGATCTCCAGAATATGTCAGCATAGAGTTGATGTACACTTCAGTTGATATACTCTACTGATTAAAGATCAGATTTATCACATTTTATCATTGGCAGTATCAATCTCTCTGTCACTTGACCCCTGACAAAACACTGTTTTCCACGGTTACTCAACTTGACAACTTTCTGATGTGTGGACTTCAGCTCCCAGCATGCTGGCTAGGGAATTCTGGGAATTGAAGTCCACACACCTGAAAGTTGCCAAGGTTGAGAAACACCACTGTCTTCTATTTCTCAGTAAACAATCTTACAAAGAACTCGCAAAACAAAACAAAACCTCTTGGTGATATATAATTTATTAATCCAATAAATACATAAATGGGTGAAGCTGTAAATGAGTGATGTCACAAACTGCTGTTCCATGAAGAAGGTTTGTATAGTATAAGAAAATCTTGAATTGCAGACATAAGATTTAACCATTGCTGTACTTCATATGGATCTACACCTCAGTTCTCAAGGAAACTGAATGAGCAGAAATAGCATATATGATCTCAATTCCCCATGGCATTAATTATCATGTACTGTACACTGGTTTTACTGTATGTTAGATATATATCTCCCATATATGTACTGCTACACAACATTAATGATTCAGTAACTTTTTTTTTTCAACAAAGCCTGAAACTAGCACAACTATAAGAAAGGAGCAAGTGCTAACTAGGAGAGTATAAAGCAGCTGGGATAACATTCCCCCCCCCCCCATTAAGATATATAACTGATTTAATTTTCCCTTATGAAGAGCTTTATCTTGGAACTTCAAGGGACAGTTCCATTAGCTTTTGCAGCTGCTGAAATATCTTATGTCCTTTCAATGGTTGTCAGAAAAAAAAAAGAGGTTTTGGGCCTATTGTATTTGATCTGTGTAGAGAAACTTTGTGCAAAATAAAGCAGATACAAAGGAGTGCTTTGCACAGGCACGTAATGAGAAGGCTTCTTCTGTAAATGGACTGTTCCTCTTGGTTTGGAATAGCAGAAAATATCTTTTCTGTAAAATTCACCCAAACAATAAAATGGGAAATTCAGGGCAATTATCTCTGCTTATTCCAAATCTGAACAAAATGAGCTTCATAATGGCATATATTTTCATGGATTAGAGCCCATCACATCAAGCATGTTATTTTCAGTAAATTTGTTTATGTACATGAGAGAGAGAAAGATGGAGCTAAATGACTGTGAAATACTAAAAATACAATATCTAACAATGAATTGAGAAATAATATTGTTTAAACTACAGTGCTAATTGAAAACAGCAATAATTGGTGATATTTTAACATTACTAAAAAAAACACCTGCAGTATATAACAGGAAACTATCTAATCAGATCTAGTTTGTAACTGCTGAGTAGTAGTGCTTTGAAATTACATGGCTGAGAATTGTAAATTTCCACTGGCAATACTACTTGGCAAATACAATCTGGCAATATTTCCATTCTTCAAAGAAACCAACACAAATGTCTGCAGGAAGCATTTTTTGACAATTCCAATTGAAATATCCATATTATCCTTTTCTTTGCAAATTGAAAAATATCAGGGTATATTTTTATCTAAGTGGAAAGTTACCATTTCCATTTACTTCCACAGCCATTTACTCTCCCTTACTTCTAAGAAGTCATTTAGTATCATTTTTTCAGACTTAATTTTTAATTTGTCCACATTATTTATGAAGTGTTCAAAAGGGTTGAGATTAAAACTTTGATTTTTCAGCAGCCCAAGAACTCTAATAGACTTTTAAGAGCACTTCTCATTGTGTCAATTACCATGAAGATGCTAATCAGTCATAAAGAATTAACATACATTTCTCTAGGGTAATTTTTTTTATTTTACTATATAATATTAAAGAAGATTGAGATGGCTGGGTTATTACTGAAAATATCTGATAGTATTTTGACAGTCATTCAGATTGTCAATCCTATTCCAAGTTGGGAACACATTTGAGAAGGCAGAGAAAATTGTTGCTAAAATGTCTGCCTTAAAGTAAGCTTTCTTATTCTTCATTTACTGCTGTGTGAAGCAGGAAAGGAATACACATAAAAATCACTTACTTTGAAATACGTTCTTGAAACTCTCTCTCTCTCTCTCTCTCTCACACACACACACACACACACACCCCTATATATATTCTCTAGTTTGCCACTAATATACTAACACAAAAAAGGTTCTGCATCCAGCCATGATAATGCTTATACATCTAAAATAACACATCACAGCTTTCTCTATTTCGATATTTACTCACGTAGCAAAATTATGTTGTATGTTTCATTCTGATATATCAATTTTTAGTAATCTGTATGGAAATTCTAAAATATTGCAGCCGCACAGCATCGGGAGAATGCCAGGATAGAGATATTAAATTATAAAATCCCTAATCTGTTCTCTCACATTCACACGAAACATTTAGTACGCTAGATGACATGGTCTCCTTCATCAGTTTCCACCACAGCCAATTCTAATTTCACAAACGTTCAATTCATTGCTGTCCTAGGATTTGTATATTTTTCCTGTATTAATGCATTATGAGCTCCCAAGTTCAAAAAATGATTAGGGTGTTTTAAAGAAGCAGTCTTCTTTAGATACAGCATTATTGTTTGGTGATAGATACATAATGTGAAACTTGTTGTATTGCCATTTTTTTGAATTCTGTTTATGAAGGGAGAATGTATTTTTTCCATACACTAATAAACACAGTTTCCAATATAGAACCAAACAAAAGCAAAACAGTGTATAGAATCTTCCTTCCTTCCAATGCAAGGCATTGATTATAAGATATACTAAAATCCCTTCCTTCCTTTCTTCTTTCCATCCGTCTCCCTGCATACAGTCTCTTTGCTGTTTCTAGGAGAGGACCACTTAGAAAAAAAGGACTGCGGAATATATAATAGATTGCATGTTCCAGTCCTCTAACTTGAATTCACTACAAATGGCAATATTCTTATAGAAAATAGAGTATGGTAAGTATATTACATATATTTCCCCCATTCATTTTAGTAAAACTGTTTCAGTCATTTATATGTCAAAGGTTTTTTTTTTCATGCCAGTGGGACTTTGAGATGCCACAGTCTCAGGATTGATCCTGCTGAAGAATTGATCTGCACCTCATCAGAGACCATGATCCTTAAATTAATGTGCCACTCAATCTTATCAATGAAATGGATGAAGCACCTCAAATTACCACCTGCAGTTCCATTTAGTAAATCAACTGTAGCACAGAAGAGGGATTATCAATACTGCTTGTCACTCAGATGCCAAGTATTTTTTAATCAAGTGTTTCAAGAAGAGCATACAGACAGTCCTTGCTACCAACCACCTGTTCAGCATTGTGATGGCACTGAATGAGTGGTAGTTACAACCACTCCTCAAAGTTCCAGCCATTGCACAAATCCCCATGGTCACCAGATTATGATTTAAAATTTTGTTAACCAGCTAGCATTTATGATGATTGGAGCCCTCTGTGGTCACTATTTGCAACCTTCCCTGCTGGTTTCCCACAAGCAAAGTCAATGGGGAAGCCCGCAGGAAAGGTTGCAAGATTTTCTGATAAGTCCACCTCCAGCCTCTCTTCACTTGCGTAGTACCCTCCTTCTCCCCCAGCCTCCCTTCATTCATATCCTGCTTCCCACAGCCTTTAGCTCATAGGTGGCACACGGAGCCATATCCGTGGACACGTGAGCTCAGCTCCGGCACGCATGTGTGCACCAGTCAGCTGATTTTCGGGCCTTCTGGGCCCACCAGAAGTCAAGAAATACACTGTTTCCAGCTTCCGGAGGGCCTCTGGGGGGGGGAAGGCCATTTTTGCCCTCCCCAGGCTCCTAGAAAGGCTCTGGAGCCTGGGGAGAGCAAAAAATGGACCTACCGGGCCCACCGTGCCATCACGTGCCAAAAGTGGGGGGCACACAGGGGGGCAGGGCACATAGATTTATGGATGTGGGCACGCGTGCATGTGACTCCACCGCGCTCCCCCCGCTTTTGGCACGCAATGGCAAAAAGGTTAACCATCACTGACCTATGCCATGCCTTGCAGGCTCCCCCCACTGCCCTGAAGCAAGTAAGGATCCCCATGATCCTTACTTGGAACTCTGTTTTCTGGTTAACAACTTGAATGTATTGGGTTTACAATAGTAACCTTCATTCCCAGGATTGTCATTGCTATGTGATGTGGTTACATGACATTGTGCTTTATGACCACATTTGCTTAGCAATGGCAATCCCAGTTTCAGTTGCTGTAACAAGAGGACTACCTGTACCATGCTTCTTTTTGCCATAAATGTCCAACAGATGTTTTAATCATGGCAAGCATGGATGGGAGCCCATCGTATTTTAACAAGTAACTATTCAAAATAGCCTTAAATTGACCTTCAGTTATGTTAGCATTTCATGGCTGCCTTTGATTTTCATAAGAAAAGCAAAATTACTAACATGTGCAGAGCTAGAAAATGAAAAGAGCTATCATCAGTCATTCATCTAGGTTAGTCAATTTATTCAATGTTGGTCTCACTGACTAATCAATACTAGTCAAGACTGGCTAGTAAAAATAGCAGGATTTGGAAATGAAAATTGAAGAGACAAAAAAAATGGGAATGTAGTGTAAAGAAAATCATTGCTTATTTGAAGTGTGATATTTGATTTTTACAATTAGAAACTACCTGTCATGCTTCAAAAAACTTCCAAGATGAAGAGTATTTTTCTTTTGTATTTTGTACCCTTTTTAAAGGAAAAAAAACAAACATTTTCCTCTCACTGCTAGAGAAAGAAATTTATTTAGAATAGCTTGGGAGCTGATCTCAATTATTTCTATTCTTTCCTCATTTTCTCTGAGACTATCTCATGACTAATTTGCCATTGGTTCAGTTTTTCTAACTTTGGAAATAAGCTAAAGAAATAGAATGAAGTTGCATTTTTGGTGTCTATTTGCGAATTTAATAAAACAAGTCTAGCATGTCTGTGAGATCTATTACATCTAGTAACAGAATAGTGTGGCAATCAGATCCACTGAGTCAGATAGATCTGACCTTGAGAAATGTGGAAATCAGAATAAACCTGGAGTTTCAATAAAAATTCACCCACCTGTGGATAAACCCAGATTGCTTTGATCATCTTGTACCTTCATTATGTATCAGTTAGATTATTATAATAGCACATACAAATATGCCTTTTTGTCTGATATTGTCATGGAAAGTATTGAGGAGGTGTAACTGGCATTACTTTAAAAAATGTGCTAGAGAAAAAAGGGAATTAAAAAAAATGACCACTGCCAAGAATTGAATTAGAAATAACATTAATACACATTTTTCCTACCGGTAGTACTGCCCAATTGCAAGTACCACCAGCATTTTAGCTATCAGAAATGCTTTTTATAAAGCTGCATACTTCCAATCAAAATTAAAACCAAAAAATAAAACATTTCCCCCCCTGTATTAAATGAATATGGAAGATTTTCTTCTGCAAACTTGTATTTCAATTAGAAAAAAAAAAAAGAAGAAGACTCTCATAGATATCAAAGAGCACTCTACAAGTACGGGATGAAGGGGTTGCTAAAGAACAGGGCTGGGGAATTCTGGGAGTTGAAGTCCACAAATTTTAAAGTTTGTGAGTTTAGAGCCTTGGATAGTACAGTGGTCTAAAGCCCTGTATTAACATCAGCTGCCTGCAATTATTGCAGGTTCGAATCTCACCAAGGCTCAAGGTTGACTCAGCCTTCCATCCTTTCTAAGGTAGGTAAATTGAGGACCCAGTTTGTGGGGGCAATAAGCTGACTTTGTATAAATATACAAAAGTATGAAGGCTATTGCTTAGCGCATTGTAAGCCACCCTGAGTCTCCGGAGAAGGGCGGCATATAAATCAAATTAAAAAAAAAAAGTTGCCAAGTTTGGAGACCCCTGCTAAAGAGAATGGCAGATAGCATTCTGGTATATCAGTATTTGGTTTTCTCTCCAACATAAAAAGGAAAGCCCATCCCAGAAGCCATTTCTAAAAAAACCTGGGAACTCTTAAGCCCATAATTGAACTCATAATCAGTTACAAAAATGCAATAACAGATCTGAATGATCGCCATTGCTCTCTTGGCAAATTCTAGTGAGATAAATGTGTCCTAAGAACAGCAATCATGTTTGATATGCAAAGAGAGAAAGAGAACATGAGGGATGTTGTTTCAGCTTTAATTACCCTTGTGCCTTTTATATCTCATGAAAGGGAATGATGAATCTGTCAAAAACCAGCAGAACTTCCCCTGAAATTAATAAATAAACAATGCCTTCCTTTTAGAGTTTAGAGGCATGTAATATTGTAAAATTCTAATAAAATACTGAATAACGAAAAATGGTTAAAAAACAACAACCCTAACTGTTAACTGAAAACACAACAGCATTAGAAGCCCAGTAACTGACAGACAATCTACAAAGGCATTTTACCAGATTACAACCTTTAAGATATAAAGTGACACCAAAAATGTTTGTTTAAAATGCTATTTATTTTGTTTGAAACTCCACAACAGCCAAGAAAAATGCACCTCGGTGCAAGAAGTGTAAACAACTAAGACTCAACCTAAGGGAAAACTCTTGCAAAAGGAATGGGAAAAGGTTTTGTGCACAAGCCAAATAAAAGAAAATAATGTAACACGTTTTTAGGTGTACACTGAAGTCTCTATGTAATTGAATTTTATCAGAGACCCGGAACATTTACACTTCATAATCTTGGAGAAGGTCTACTGTTTGTCTTCCTAAAGACAGCCTGGCTCCTGGGAAGACTTAAAAACAGCTCAAACAAATCCGTTTCTGGCTGTTTAGTGCTAGGGGCCAGTCTGAGGAGTGAGACTGAATTGGAGGCACAGAGCTTAAGGGCTTCTGACCTTGCAACTCAAGAGCCAGAGGACTCTCTACAGATGAAGTCCTGAAAGAGCAGAATTTACTGGAAAATACACCTGCTCTGTTCTGGAGCAGTCAGGTAATCTCTTACCAGATACAGAAGCAGCAGTCAGAGTCAGCTGATGGAGAAACTTACTGGAATAGATCCTCTACAGTGGAAGACTGACAGAGTAGAACAAAGATTTTTAATGGGAGCCCCCAAAATAAAGAGAGACTTGCTTGAATCTGTACTATATGCTTAGAAGTCAGAGTTCTGTTTTTAATTTCAGTGCTCAATTCCTGATTGTGGGCAGTTCTGTTTCTCTGAGATCCTTGGATTGCTACAAGACTATATTCAATTTTATTCCAATATCTTGGATTTGCCTTCGTCAGAAGGAAAGAACTCTTGCCACTCTTGTTCTCCACACCACTCACCAATGCTGGCCACCAGGCTTAACCTGTTGGTGAACCCTAAACAATAAAATGAAGATTGCTTAAGTCTTTCTGCCTGTTTCTATGGTAAAACTGACTAAACATGTGTCCCACTAGGAAACTGGCATATACAGGCATCCCCTTGAGATATAGAAATCCTTTATCCACACAATGAGATTCTCCCAACATCAGATCCATCACCCAAAGGCCAACACCTGGACACACAAAGGGGCTAAGCTTATCTTACCCTGCAGAAAATACTACTCTGGACCGAGCTCAATCCTCTGAGGCAAACACATTGGCAGACGTCTTCACACGCTTCCTAAACAAAGACTAGACTTTCCTATCAATACTACTGATCCTGTCTTTTAAAAACTCATGGCCATTATCGATTGCTAAGCTGTAGATTTCACTGTTAAATAAACTCTATTTTTGCCATCAAGCAATTGTCCTGTATTGTTTGAACCTGGCTCGGGATGAAGTAAGTTTTTTTCTTTACATGGAACTTCAGCTATTGAAAGATGTACCCCTGTACCAGTAGTGGATTGCTCCCGGTTCGCACCGGTTTGCAAGAACTGGTAGTAAAAATCTGTAGTAGTTTGGAGAACCAGTAATAACATTGGCTGGCCACGCCCCCGAACCGGTCCCCGGCCTGGTCGCCGCTCGCTTATCCGCCCACTTCATCAGAGGCTTTTTTTCTTTTCTTGTAAAAGCATTTTTTCTGCAACCTCTTCGGCCGAAGAGGCTGTAGAAAAAAAAAAGCCTTTAAAAGCCTCTGGCGATCCCAGCTGAGTTGCCTGATCGTCAGAGGCTTCTAAAAACATTTTTTTCTGCAACCTCTTAAGGTTGTAGAAAAAATGCTTTTAAAAGTAAAAAAAAAAAAAAAGTTGGCCACGCCCACCCAGTCACATTACCTCCCCACACACACACACACCAAGCCATGCCCACAAAATAAGCCACTCCCATAGAACCGGCAGCAAAAAATTTTAGAACCCACCCCTGCCCTGTACCATCACCGAACTCTTGCATTCCTGCATTGTGGGCAAATTTACAGCTGCCATGAATCCCCTGCATCTAACCTCCCCATTTGCAATTTCTGGCACAGGCCATTTAACTTCAAGATTTGGGTAGTTACATTTGTTTAGTGATTTAGCTGTCCTTCCTTAGAAGTGAAAAAAAAAAATAACAGAATAACTGAATTGGAAGGGACTTTGGAGGCCTTCTAGTCCAACCCGCTACTCCGGCAGGAAACCCTAGAGCTGTGGTGGTGCAGTGGTTAAAATGCAGTATTGCAAGCTAATTCTGCTGGTTGCTAGCAGTTCGAATCTCACCGACTCAAGGTTGTCTCAGACTTCCACCCTTCTGAGGGTTATTTCTATTGGGGAAAATATGCTGACTCTGTAAACCACTTAGAGACAGCTGTAAAGCACTATGAAGTGATATATATAAGGCTAAGTGCTATTGCTATACCATTTCAGACAAATGGTTGTCCAATTTCTTCTGAAAACTTCCAGTGTTGGTGCACCCATAACTTCTGGAGGCAAGTTGTTCCACTGATTAATTGTTCTCACTGTTAGGAAATTTCTCCTTAGTTCTAGGTTGCTTGTCTCCTTGATTAAGGTAAAGGTAAAGGTTCCCCTCGCACATATGTGTTAGTCTTTCCTGACTCTAGGGAAACAGTGCTGCCCTTTCAAAGCCGAAGAGCCAGCACTGTCCGAAAACGTCTCCATGGTCATGTAGCCGGCATGACTAAATGCCAAAGGCACACAGAACGCTGTTACCTTCCCACCAAAGGTGGTCCCTATTTTTTCTACTTGCATTTTTTACGTGCTTTCAAACTGCTAGGTTGGCAGAAGCTGGGACAAGTAACGGGAGTTCACCCCGTTATGCAGCACTAGGAATTTGAACCGCTGAACTGCCAACCTTTCGATCGATGAGCTTAGCATCTTAGCCACTGAGTCACCGCATCCCTGTTCTCCTTGATTAGTTTCCATCTATTGCTGTCTTCAGGTGCTTTAGAGAGCAGCGTGACCCTTCTTCTTTGTGGCAGCCCCTCTGATATTGGAACACAGATAACAGATTATGGCACTTGTAAATTTCTTAGAAATGTTTACCTGGCAGAAGTGCTCTTTATAGGTTAATCTTACTGTGACTATCATCATCTGTATTCTAATACTAGTATAATACATCAAAAATTTCCTTTGTGCTTGAAGTGTGTGATAACCAACCACACGTTTTTCTCATCCTTTGCAAAAAACTTACAACAAGAAGCTGATTTGTAACAATAATTTATTCCCTTCTTTCCTGTGAACTGTTGAACTGACAACCAATTTATATCATCTTACAGAAATACACATACTTTTAATTAAATTTTAATTAGCAGTAGACCTCATGTCCAATGGACTAAAATTAAATTGCCTTGATGTCAAGCAATTAACCTGGTGGAAGTGATGGGTAAAAGAGCATTTTTTTAGACTGTAACAAAAAAGAAACTGTAAAGACTAACATCTAAAATGGAGCATAGATGAAATGTCAGTGATCAAATCTATAAGAAGTCTCCCAAAATCTTTTATAAAATGAAATGGCAACATGAACGCTGCAATTCACATTTTAACTATTTAAGTATCTGATCTTCTGAACACACTGATTGCTACAGTTTCATCATTTTCTATAAAGTTTAAGCTAGTTGTCTGAAAGTAATCATTCTTCATCTCACAGTTAGCCAGATGTTTAGACTGAATTTGGCATTTTTATCTACCTATCAAGTTTTTCCCAAGATCCTGGGATAGGTAGAAGTTGTTTCATAGTGTTTGAAAGATTTAAGCTGTTCCAGGTAAAGCTGCCTTTTGCAATTGATTTTTGGGGATTTTGTCAATGCCGATGGTGTTATTTAGCAAAACTTCTCCAGGATTATCTAACCACAAGCTGGCACTTTGAGTCTTTCAACAGTACACCCCTCACCACTGCAAGTAAGTCCTTCTACCTAGTTATATTCTTATTATCTTTCCTTCTATCTAATATAATATATACCATATATACTCGAGTATAAGCTGACCCGAATATAAGCCGAGGCACCTAATTTTATCACAAAAAACTGAGAAAACTTATTGACTCGAGTATAAGCCTAGGGTGGAAAATGTAGCAGCTACTGGTAAATTTCAAAATAAAAATAGATATCAATAAAATTACATTAATTGAGGCATCAATAGGTTAAATGTCTTTGATTTCAAAGAAAAACAGTAAACTAGCTCTGTAATTGGAAAAGAGGATCAACAAAAACAATATGGTATCAACAATAACTTTAAAAGTACTGTATATGAGTTGGGTAGCTATATAAATTTGTTTAATAAATACAATGGGAAAGGTCTTTGGGGATTCCAGAATTTACATGGCACTAATTGGATTAGTGGACCCTCCCCATGCCCCATTTTACCTTTAGCAAGCCTCCCTGCAGCCAAAACGGTTGCAGGGAAAAAAGGCATTTTTTCCTCATTCGAGTATAAGCCGAGGGGGGGCTTTTTTCAGCATAAAAAATGTGCTGAAAAACTCGACTTATACTCGAATATATACGGTAATTTTATTTATTTATTTGCTGCCTGTCTCATATCCAAAGCCTTATACATAATGTTAAACATCTCAAGACTCTGCATGAGGCTTATAAATGAGAAGGGTCATTTACTTCAAATGAAAACTCAGCACTGATTTGTTCTATGAGCCATTTGTTTATTTTATTGTTCATTCATGGAATTGTCAAAAATCTTGTCTAATATCAAAATTCAAAAGCTTCAATACACTTCCTAAATTACTTCTTTAATGTCCAAGTTTCCATAGGGAAAATCAGTGCCTGCATAATTCTGATCTTTTTAGGTAGGTCATGGTGTCAAAATATCATTTCCAAGGCCATTATTGGTAACTATACAAATCTGTGATAATTTCTTGATTGCTTGTTCCTTTACTGTTCATTGTCAACCCTAAAAAAAAAAATCCTATCCACCTCTTCAAAATTTTCATTGTTAATTCTACAGCTGGTTACTATACTTGTTATTAGTTTTCTGTTTTGCATATTTAAATCTTAGGCCCATTTTTTTTTCACTGTGCTTCTTGGCTTTCATTATTAGAATAGTAAATCATTTGCATTTTCAGCTATCAAAGGATAAACATCAACATAGTGCAGCTTATGTATATTTTTTTCCTCCAACTTTAAACCACACTCAGCTTTTTCCAATCCAGCTTCTCAGTATATATTTAGCATGTAGACTGAAAGAATAAGCACTCTTACTCCTTTGCTGACTTGGAGCCAGTCCTTTTCATCATGTTCTGTCCAGACTGTGATTTCCTGACCTGGGTATACGTTTTTGCATGAAGAAAATATGCGGTTCTGGGATTCATATTTTCCTAAGGACATTTTATGCTTGACGTGATTTGATATTACTGAAGGTTTGTGTGAAATTAATAACACACACATTAACTTCTCTTTGGCATTTTTTGACTTTCTCATTTATCCTAGGTGTATTAGCAATATTACTTGTTCCATGGACCTTTCTAAAATCAGCTCTAGTACCTGGCATCTTTTTCCTAAATATAGGGATTTAATCTATATTGGATGGTCCTAAGCTTTACTTTGGTAGTATGATAAATTTAGGATATTGTATGATAATCTACAAATTCTGTTAAATCTCCTTTCTTTGGAGACTTCTTTGGACCTTTCTGATCTGTGTTCTTTTCCAGATCTAATGGCATGCTTTGCTTAGGACCTTTATTAACTACTACTTCTGTTGCTTGTCTTATTTATACATATTCCATCAATTCATGCAATTTTCTGACTTGATAATGCCTGGAGAGGTGATTTTACTTCATTTTCTAGTACACTGATTTTTAAAATATTTAAGCCAATTATCCCCTTTTTCTGACCTTGAATAATGTCATTACTCCTCCTCTACCAAAAAATTCCAGGCTTTGCTACCTTATACAAAGTCTTAACAGCAGTAGTCCCAAATTGAATTCCCCATTCATAAAGCAGGCTGTTAGGAGAAGAGTCTCCAATGAGTAATGTACATCAACTGAGCTTCTCCAGTGATATCTCAGCCTGGTTTATTCATTGCCCTCCTTCCCTGACAAAGAGCACTGAGAACAACGTTTCAAGCTTCATCTTTGTGGTTCTTAAACTTGTCATGCTGGGCTTTGAATTTTGGATTGTGCCTCAGTGTCTTTCTCATGTTTTCTGTTGAATTTGTCATTTGTTACAGTAATTGGATACCTGTTCTCAACATGCCAACCCTTGACTATGTTGCAGTTGCCGTCCTTAGTTATAGGTTTAAAAAAAGGATACAGCTTCTAAAAATTCTGTCTGAATTTATTTATCTGTGGATTGGGTGGCATCCAGCAGTACTCAGAAAAGATGGAGGGACTCAATGAAAGTGGGATGGATGTACTGTTGGAAGACCTGAAGGATCAGGTTGAGGGCAGATTGTCCTGGAGGGGAATATAATTATGGGTTTGCTAAGTGATTATGGTGCATAACCAGCCAATCAGAAGTGATTTTCAACTCTTCAATTTACATTTTTTAAGGGGAAAACATTTCATCATGGTTAAACGCATGGCTATGCTGGTTGTGAATGTATATGCTTCAACTGCAAAGACCCATTAGTGGAGGTATGTTTGTGCACCCACGAATATGCAATACCCCTTTCCCTCATTTTGAACATTCGGACATTTACTGTTCCACCCTGCTTATTTCTTTAAATGTGGCTTGCACTAATGTTTATGTGGTTCTTGATCCAAAAATATTATTCACTCTTCTTTGAATTAAGCTATTCTCTGCTAGAAAAGAAAGGGAAGCTGAAATATTGTACATGTGACTTTTCCATGTAATTTATTTATACCATATAGCCATTCAAAATTATAGTTGAATAACAGCAGCATAAAATTAATTTTGATTCCAGCATATTTTAAGTATCATAAAAAATATTTTGAGGTATTTCATCTAGTTAGTAATAGTTTTTCTCTTAATTTTAGTAAGACTATGTTGAATCTAATGTAAAGAATTACATTATTATACTTCACAAAGATTTGCTGGACAAGGCTACATATAGCCATAGTACAATGAAAATGTTTCTCAGGGTGGGGCATTGATCATGAAAACTTTAATTTTTATTTCTCCCAGCAATTCATTAATAGGATTTTTTTTAAAAAATGCATTGATTAAATACATTAAACCGTGGTCTGATTGAAAAATCTCTAAATCCTCCTTCTCATTAATTCATTTTTCAGATCAATATTATTTTTTAAAAATAACCATATTGAAAGTAATACTTCTTGGTTATAGTAGGCTAAAGTAGGCAGAAAATAACCTTTTAATTACCAAATAAATGTTCATATCAATTTTCTGACTTTTCCTTCATTGTACAATTTAGCAATACATCATTTATCACGTAATATTATTGTTCTGATTTTTTTCCCCCAGAGCTTCTAGAAATAGAGCTTAAAATCTTAACATATTTTTTCTAGATAAGAAGAAATTGCTTTCTGATAATTCTTATTATAATCTGGGAAATTGATAGTGCTAAATATAATAAAACTCGTTCTGGTGTCAAAGATGAATTTGTGTGCAAATGTTGCAAGCATGAGCCATCTTACGCAAAGCGTATGTTCAACGTGCCTCTAAAAATAGCCTCATTTTTTGCGATCCAGCAGCACAGCACGAAGGAAATCTACTTTAATTTACTCCCTGCTGCTACTTAAATAGCTATGGCAAATTATACAAAATATGATTTACAGAAATACATTTTATCATCAGGTGCCATAGAATTAGAATTTGACAGTTCAAAAAGACTTCTATTGACAAAAGAGCCTGAAATTCTATCGCATAATATATTTTTTGCTTCTTCTCAGATACAAATATTGTATTACAGTTTATGAAAAGCTCATTTGTGCATACTGGGAGAAGAAGTTTTTTCCCCCTCCTCTGATAATTTATGAAATGTTAATATGGTGTATGGCTTCATAATCCCAGGCTTTATATAAGTATGTCTACTTCTTTATCTTTTACATCAGCAACCAGATAAAGGATCTATAGCAGACATCTCTCTCCCTCTCTCTCCCCTTCCCCTCTCTCTCCCTCTCTCTCCCACCTTCCCTCCCTGTTTCTCTCTCGGTCTCTCTTCCTCCCTCCCTCCCTCCCTCCCTCCCTCCCTCCCTCCCTTCCTCCCTCCCTCCCTCCCTCCCTCTCTCTCTCACACACACAGACACAGACAGGCAGACAGACAACAGTTTCCCATCTATTATCAAAGCTGATAATACTGATTAAAAATACTGTTTAAAACAAAACAAAATAAAACAGGAAAAACCATATAATAATAATAATAATAATAATAATAATAATAATAATAATAATAATTTAATTTGTATCCCGCCCTTCTCCCAGAAGGGACTCAGGGCGGTGGACAGCCAGAATTAAAATACATACAATAGAAAAATTAAGATAAATTAAAAGATATTAAATCGATCGGCCTCCCAATTTAAAACCCCAAGTCTATAAAATTCAAAATCCCAATTTAAAACCATTTAAGCTAGGCCAGCTTGCTGGAATAAGTAAGTCTTCAAGGCTTTGCGGAAGGTACGAAGGTCCGGGATCAGTCTTATTCCAGGAGGTAGCTCATTCCATAGGGCGGGTGCCCCCACAGAGAAGGCTCTCCCCCTGGGGGCCGCCAGCCGACATTGCTTGACTGACAGCACCCTGAGGAGGCCCTCTCTGTGAGAGCATATTGGCCGGTGGGAGGTTATCGGTAGCAGCTGATATACTTCAACTGCTGAATTCAGCTTTACATCTGGTGGCTCAAATAAAAAAATAACAGGCCCATATAAGGCTTATATGCTTAAAAAATATTATTTTTTTTTAATCAAGTGATTCCATATCCAGAAAAGTGTTATCCGAATAATACAGTCAATAGACCAAATTTCATTAATAACCCACAGAAACGACTATAGTCAGAAGCATTGGAGTCTCTTTTCATGAAGAGTTTCTATATGGTTGAAGAATGTATTTAGTGTGATATAATTCACTTTCTAAAGATGGAAGCCAAATATTTCATACTTTCTAAGTTTACCTTTTCAGTAAATTCATTTCATAACCTTGACTCAAACAATCATAGTTCCTGGTTTAGAATTCTGTCGTGTTTTGAACAGGAATTCCAGCGAAACATCTGAGTGGAATTGTCAATCATTTGACAATTCATTTATTTATTTTTTGACAAAATGAATAAAATATTTATGTTTAGTTCTTTTTGTAACCTAGAAGTAGGAAATTGTAATTGGGAGAGAATGGTAGTGAGGTTGCTGTTATTATTGTTGTTGTTTAATTAGATAAATGTATTGTTGCATTTAGCATGCAGTTACTTCATTGGGGGAAGGCAGCGGCAAACCATTTCTACAGCACTGTCAAGAAAAAGAAATAGATGCAATCACCAACAGTTGAGTTTAACTCAAGGGCATCTTTATCTATACCTACACAGATAGATTTTATCAGCTGAGGGCAATAATTACTGGGAATGCATTAAGTATGGAGAGGGAATTTAACTCTTTCTGCTGTCCTGCCAAGTTTCAAATTGGGCCTTTGAAACTGCTGTTTGCACTGAAAAAAATATCTTGTAGGCTAGACAGCCTTTGAAAGCTTTTCTATTTATAGAATTGTGTTCATTATGAATTCTTCAGAATGACGCACCCATGGATTTATCTTATACATCCATTTAAAATAAATATATAGGTTTTATTAAATGATCCAATATTTGACTTAAAGGAATGAAGCCTGCTGGAATCATCTTCTCTTAGAGTTGAATATTCAGTTCCTTCCCAGAATACCAAGATATGAAAACAAAAATGGAGGAGGAGAAGGAGGGGTAGGTTTGGACAGAATAACTCAAAAATACATTTTGCTTTTGAAACCACAGAAAATGAATACAGTTATTACAAATTTCTCCAACTAAATACCCAGCCTGAACCAATCCATTTATATGGGAAAGAAAGCACCTTTGTTGCTATGACAATCCTGCATGGAAGAAAAAAACCCCCACTGTATAACCTTCTAAAAACCTATAGCTAACAATTGTCCATAGTAAAGCACATGTGTTTAATATCAGTGAGTACAAGACTAATACTTAAAATAGTGAAAGTTTTTCTCCTTGCCTTCTGATTTAGGCCGTAGCCCTCAGAGACTGTAAAACCTTTCCATTGGTCAATTAGTCATGGTCCTGTCTTGAAATAAATGCCCCACCTCAAACTATTTGTTTTAGATAGCTATTCACTAATTTCCAATGAAAAAGGACAAAAATGGTTGGGTTACAATTATAAAGAGTCTTGGATGAAATAGATTACTCTGGGTGTCAGGCCTGGATGTGGAACCAAATCTCCTACTTGATCTTTTAATGGCTTTTGAAAGCATCAACCATGGTATCTTTCTTCAAAGAAAGGGGGGGGGGTCCTACTTTGCAGCAGTAGTCCCCTTTTCTGAAGATTGCATCTAGTTGGTGGTAGCGAGAGGGCCAATTCATAGAGAACTTATGGGGTGCCATAGTCCTTGCTCCTGTTGCTCCTGATGTTTTATTGACATGAAACCACTGGGAGAAGTCATCTGTAGGCACAGAATGAAGTATTATCACTGTGTTGTTGATACCCAGCTATATATCTAAACTGGGCAGAAATGCTGACCCAATGAACAGAAGCTATTAGGGTCTGGATGAAGAGAAACACTCTCAGATTGAATTGTAGCAGGATAGAATGTTATGGATTTAATAAGCAAAATATAGTATATTCTGGATATTTGCTGAAGCTACATTCCCTTATATGTACCTGATTTAGGATCTGGACACTGACTCAGAGCTCCTTGGGAAGGTGTGGCCAAGAAGGTCTTTATATAATGACAACTGGGATTCCAATTTGGGCCAATTCAGGAACATAGAGTTTGCTCTCAGTCACTCATGCCCTTGTCACCTCACAGGAAGACTATTGTAATTGACTTTACATAGCCAATGACCGTTCACTTAACTTTACTGGTATGGAACTGAACTGAATGCCAGTCAGCTTCTTGGTGCAATTCAAGATACTGTTTATCACATTTAAAGCTCCATGTGGCTTTAGCCCCTGGTTATCTTCAAAACTGCCCTTTCCAACTTGTATCTGACCAACTGGGATGATAGAGTAGAAAGAGTTTACAGATGGTTTCAAATCTGAAGGAATGCCATTTATAAGGATCCCAAGCAAAAGCTTCTCAGTGATGTCTCCCATAACCTCATCCCTAGACTACTATCAAACTATAAAAGATACTGAATAGTATTCATCATCATCATCATTATTATTATTATTCATTAATACTATTGCTTTTTTTTCACAGTGTCCCCTTTAAAATCATTTTTAATTGAAAGCAGCTTGGAGTCTTCAGAAATGAGCAGCACTGAGGGTGAAGCAAAAAATAACGTAGAAGCAAACCATTCTGTTTGCTGCATAATTAGTTTATACCAAGTTTCCCCCAAAATAAGACATCCCCTGATAATAAGCCCAATCAGGCTTTTGCGCGCATGGCAATAAGGCCAAGCGCTTATTTCAGGGTTCAAAAAAATATAAGATAGGGTCTTATTTTCGGGAAAACACAGTAATATTTTCTTTTTCTCCTCTTCCTTGTGATATGTTGGCAGAGCAAAAAAAAGGAAGCCCCATAATTCAATCTGACACATACCTTGATAAACAGCTTTGAATCCTAGTGAGCCAATGCTATCATCTGACTGTAGATGGAGCCACATCTGGTTGCTCATGCTTACAATAAGATCGGGAACACTGGAGCCTGTCAGACTGCAAAAAACAAACAAACAAACAATAGAGTTGATTTTTGCAAAGTTAGAAAAGTATTGGGGGTATTTGTAATTTTGCAAGGATTCTATTCAATCTACAGAAATGTTCTAACTCACTGATAATACAATTGGGACAAAAATCATTGCCTATGTAGTCTAAGGAATTGAAAAAAAAAGCAAAATAGAATTTACAATGAATAATGTAATGCACTTACACATATAAAAC
This sequence comes from Ptyas mucosa, assembly GCA_012654045.1. NCBI lineage: Eukaryota > Metazoa > Chordata > Lepidosauria > Squamata > Colubridae > Ptyas > Ptyas mucosa. The sequence goes on along the minus strand of WNWU01000017.1, from coordinate 8,695,761 downwards.
TGTTCTTGTATCTCCCACTTTGCCAGCATCTCCTACTGTAAGAGTGTCATATCCTCTTTCCAGCTCAAATTCTTCAAAAGCAAGCTTTATGACCTATTAGAATCAGAAAAGTATACTTCAGTCAATTCAATGCTTCTCTAAAAGAGTGAGTGTCTCTAAAAAGGAATTGGGTTGAATTAAACACTATAATGAAAGAAAGAAAGAAAAATTATGGCACATAACCTTCTGCCTTCTTTGTTCTTACTCACTTCTTTTTTTGTGTCTTTTTCTATGGTGCAGAAATCACCATAAAGAAGTAAAAAATTCTGGCATGTAAAATAAGTCACATAGAATAGTACACTTTACCTGTCCCTCAGAGCCAAACAACTTCAATGGCATACGTTAGATTTAGAAAAACGATTGGATCAATAGCTCATTGTTTCAGATGTTGAGCTCAGCAAATTCTAATAGTCGTGGATACTCCATAAAGGTATATGACTGTTTTGTGATTGATTATGTGCCATCAAGCTCTTTTCACCTCCTTGTGACCACATAATTTTTTCCCCCATGAACATGTTTCCCCTAACTTGTGGTTTCAAGTCTTGTAACTGTACATTCATTGTTACTGTAACTGAGTCTATCATCCTTGTAGTTAGTCAATCTTTCATTATTATCTTCCACTTTTCCCAGCATTAGAGCATTAAAATTGGGTTTCACATAATGTGTTCAACATAAAAAAATTTGAGCCTGGTCATTTGGGCCTTGAGTGAGAGTCTGCTTCTGGGTCCAATTCAAAGTGTTGGTTTTAACCTTTAAAGCCCTTCATGGCTTCTGAAGACCATCTCTCTCCAATTACATCATATATATTACCAAGAAAACTGTAGGGACTTATCCAGACAGTTGCCAGGAGTCAAGGCTGACTCAAAAGCACATACACACACAATAAATAAACATCAAGCTATCTTTTGTTTTGTTAGCTGAGCTAATTGCTTACTCTAATCTGGATATAAAGGATAAACTGAAAGTATGCAGTGTGCAAATTTAATTGGTAATTTTTCTATAATTTTCAATTAAAGAAGCACAATCAAGTAGCACAGTGAAAAAAATTGGACTAAAAATAAATATTAAAATTATCAAACTAATAATGGAAGGTACCAAAAGCAGCTTTAGAATTGACAATGAAGACACAATAAAGTAGATAATGTCTGTCTTTTAGGATCAACCATCAACATTAAATAAACAAGCAGTCAACAAATACGACCTGTCTATCAGTTGGTAAACCAATCTTGATGCTGTGATATGTCTAAGTCTACAAGAATCAGACCAGTGCAAGCCGTGGTATTCCTTGTGTTACTCTATGGAAGTGAAAGTTGGACTTTGAAGAAGCAGTGTAAGAAAAGTGCTTTTGAACTTTGGTGTTGGAGAAGATTCCTGAGAACATCATGAACAACCAAGACAATAAGCAAATGGATCACTGAACAAATCAACCCAGAGTTCTCATTTGAAGCACAAATGACTTGGCTCAAATTTTTGCATACCTGACACATAGTGTGAAGACCAAACTCTATAGAGAAAATTCTAATGCTGAGAAATTGGCTTTCAGATACCCACACAAATCATCCAGCAGCCAAAAAAGTTACAGTAATACAATCCTTGGATGTATAAACAGAGGCATGAAATCAAAATCACGTGAAGTAATAGTACTGCTTTATAAATCCTTAGTAAGACCACACCTAGAATATTGCATCCAGTTTTGGTCACCACATTACAAAAAAAAATATGTTGAGACTTTGGGAAAAGTGCAAAGAAGAGCAACTAAAATGATTAAAGGCCTAGAGACAAAAACATATAAAGAACAGTTGCAGGAATTGGGTATGGCTAGTTTAGAGAAAAGAAGGATTAGGGTTGGCATGATAGCAGTATTTCAGTATTTGAGGGACTGCCACAAAGAGGGAATCAATTTATTTCACAAGCATCAGAAGGCAATATTGAATATTATATATTATATTATATTATATTATATTATATTATATTATATTATATTATATTATATTATATTATATTATAATCCGCCTTGAGTCACCATGAGCGAGTAGGCGGCAATATAAATTTTCTAAAATAAAGAAAGAAAGAACAAGAAACAATGGACTGAAACTAATCAAGAGAAGCAACTTGGAAGTAAGGAGAAAGTTCCTAACAGTGAGAACAACTAACTAGAGGAACAGCTGGCCTTCAGAAGTTTTAGGTGCTTCATCACTGGAGGTTTTTAAGAAAAGACTGGACAGTCCCCTATCTGAAATGGTATAGGGTTCTTCTTTGAGCAGAGGGTTAGACTAGAAGACCTCCACGGTATCTGTCAGCTCTATTCTGCTTCATCTTACTTACTCAGATCTCTAACATTTCATTTATTAACTCACCTCTTTCCATCTGTTTAAATGTTTGTATGCTTTCGACATTTAACAATCAACTATTTGTAAAAAAGTACGTTTTAAAGCAGAATAAAATTGCAGAAAATGTACAATGTAATATTTAATGCTGGTGCTGCAGCTAAAATAATCTTATCATAAAGCAGCAACAGTTAATAATGCTGTTTTGAATGTTTATAACTTTAGAGTTTTCTGTTATTTGATAAAGAAGTTTTTGCCATATTAAAAAAAAAATGGATTAAAACAGTTACCATACTACAGTACTTGCAGTTCAGTTCTACATGTATATTAAGAAAATAAAGCTTTAAAATGTTTCCAAATTCAGAATGTAACTACTGTAGTATAAATTGAATAACCTAAAATAAGTCACGTTAAAAATTAATAGCAAATCAACTGACACATTGACACAGGTAGATGCTGTTTCCTGACTACTGCATTTTAAATGCCTCTGAAAAGAGACATTATATTTATCTAATTGCCTGTGTATTCTTTGCAAAATATTTCCTCTCCATTCAGTTTCCTGTCATTCCATATATAGTATTGTTCAATGTTGATCTTATGAACTACCATAGATGTCACAAGATGCCTGTGCTAAATCTTAAAAATATAAACAATGATTTGTGCATTTCATTCAAATTGAATGGCAGCTGGCAACTTCCTTTTTCGTTTTTTTCATTTTCTTATACTCTCTGAATAATTGTTAACCTAGGGAAATAAATGCTTGTATGTCATAAGCTCATACTTTATAATGCTGAACAGATTTGCACATACATATAACTAGAGATAAATGAGAATGTGCACCTGGATAAATCTCAGCTGTGATGGTACATACTAGTAGGACTAGTATTCTGTTCCAACAATGAATTTATCATAATATTTTGCCATATTTATACATATAAATAAACACAGAGCATACTATTTCCATAAATAAATATTTTAGAGTTATACAGAGTATTTTTATTCAAAATGGTTCGTAGTCATTTGGACATTTTCTTCATATTTGCAAATTAAGAGTGTATTAAAAGAACTTTGACAGCACGATTGAAGAATATGTAAATCTGAAATATATATTAACTGAAGATTTAACTTCTCTTTCTGGCATAATGTCCACTGGAAAATGTAATAGGCAATACTTTGAAATATTTTCTTGTGTAGAATTTGCTTCCCAAGCTTTCCATTGCAATAAACTAAAATTATACCTGCATGAATTAATTTTTAAAGAAAACTTGCTTAGTTGCATAAAAGTATTACATTTGCTGTATCAATAAAGCAATCAGACAACAACCTATTTGAAACTGGTCCTCAGAATTAAATAAAGCATCTTTCCGCCGGCGCCAAAAGACGTTCCTTTGAGAGCGTCAGCCCCGGGTACCATTAGAGCCGCTAGAACAGTGAAAATCAGCTGTCTAGCGGCTTGAAAATTTTCCCCCTGGGAGAAGGGGGGAAAGAGAGCCGACGGGTGTGGGTAGAGCTCCCCAAGAGCCCCAGGTTTCCTTTTAAATCTGGGGCTTAAAGGGTGAGAGCTCCCTGGGAAGCCCGTCATTGCTCCGGACCCAAAATGTCTCTGTTTTATGCAGAACTAGGCATCACGACCACCCCAGCAACTCAACTTTAAAGAAAAAAAACAGATTTTGGACTTGAAAGCTGGCAGAGCAAATACAGGAGAAACTAAAATTGCAAGTACTAAACTTTGACTCCGAAAGTCTATTACTTCCCTCTGAATTTCTATGGGAGAAAGGGAAAGTAAGATGGCGCTTGACTCTAATGGGGCGTGAAGAAGTGAAAGTTGGATACAAAGTATTATGTAGTGCTGAAAGCCCCTGTTTAAAAGAAGAGGACTTTATCTTAAAAGAAGAAGGATTTATAAACTATTTCTAAAAAAAGACTTGTACCACTTAAGGATTGGAATAATTGATTTAGTTGCTGGAAAAGTATAAAGTGACAGTTTTATTGGGGAAAAAGAAAAATGGCTGGCTTTTTTGAAAGTGATGAAGGCTCATCAATACATACATCAGCAAATACACAAATACTGACTGTGAATCTCTTTAAAGAAATTTTAGAATCATTTACCTCCGCGTTAGTGGAAATAATGGAAGGGATTTTCAAGAAGGATTTTACCCAAACTCGAAACAAAGATACAAGTGAAGATACTGTATCGATATCTCAGTTGCCAAATAATAGTGAGTTGCTGAATGAAGAGGTGGAAGAAACAATCCAGTTTAATGTGCCTTTGGAAAATGAAATGGATGTTTTTCAAATTAAGAAGGAAAGGCTGAGAGGCTTGAAGGAGTGTAACCAGGAAATATCGAGAGAGATTTCTCCAGAGGCTTTGATACAGATAACTGGAAAATTGTCAGGAGGCATTGGGATTTCTTATACACGAAGGAAGATCCGAAGTGGAATTTTACAACTTTTCTACAAAAACAGACTCCCAACCGCAGTTAAAGAGGTGTTTTTACTGAAAGGAACTACTTTGCGAAAAGAACAAGATTGTAAGGTACAGCAATCTCAGTTGAAAATTCAAGAACTTATAAAAATAAAAGAAGGCGGAGGAATAAGACTGAAGAAGAAGGTTCGCAAAAAAGGCAAGAAAAAATGGAGATGGAAAAATTGCAATCCTATGTGTTGGGGAGGATAGTAATAGTGAAAATGAATGATTATACCTGTATTTAGGGATATGATTTGTTTTGAAAAGTTATATTATAGTGAAAAGGAATGATTTACTTATATTTAGGGACATGATTTGCTTTGAAAAGTTATATTAAGTAATGTTATGTTTGGATTGTTATGGGCCACTGACCAAACTTTCACTTTTGTCTTGAAGTATATTAACACTAAAGGACATTATTTCCTCTTTTTTTGCTTTTTTTTTCCTTTTTGAAAAGTTATATTTCAAAGAATGCTTTGTTGAAGAATTTATATAAGCTTATGGGTTAAAAGTAAAATATTGTGGATGTAAAAGTTATGGACAGTGTAGATTATTTAATATAAGTTTAAGGGTTAGAAGAAGGATATTACTTAAATCTTTATACTTCGTTTTAAATTACATTAATACTATATTAAAGAATGCTTTGTTGAAAATAAATATAAACTTGTGGGTTATAAGGAAAATATAAGTGGTGCAAGGGTTGAGGGAAGGTTTTTACAATATTTTTTATAGATATTAAATAGTGAAGATGTTATTTGATTATACGTAGTGGATTTGTAGAGAATTAAGATTTGTCAATGTATTAATATATGTAAGGGTTGGAGATGTGATGGTTAACTGTAACTGGGTTCTGATCGTGTAATGCTAGAAGAAAGAAGACTTGCTTATTATTGAAGAACGGACAAGAACAAAGTTGGATTGATTACTTTCAAGCAATAATTGGTTTAAATAGTTATATTTAGATATGAACAAGGGAAGTTAAAGTGCAAGAGAGAGATAAATCTATAGATAGGTAGCTTATGTTTTCTTTTCATTTTTTAAAATTTTATTTATTTATTTATTTATTTACAAACAAAGTATTTATTCACATACAGATCATGATGGGAGCTTTACACAATATAATAACTTCAATCAAAATATACAAATAAGATATAAAGTCTACACTAACCTTATCTTCTCTTTATTCTATTATTCAACCAAGTATACCATTGGTCCCAACATTGAAAATATGCGGAATCCTTTTGATCTCTCAAGATTTTTGTTAACCTGTCAGCTTCTGCATATTCAATAATTTTTCCCAAAATCAAATCTTCAGCCGGTAGGTCTTTCCCCTTCCAATATTGAGCAAAACATATTCTTGCTGCAGTTGTAATATATACAATCAGACACCATGTATTCATGCCTATCTTATCTGGCCTGATATTTAATAAATAGTATTCTGGCTTCAATTGTAATTTTTTATCCAGTGATTTCTAGTATCCATCCCTGTATAAATCTCCAAAACTCAATTATCTTAGGGCAAGTCCACCATACGTGAAAATAAGTACCTATCTCCCCACATTTCCAACAGTTTGGGGAAAGTCCTGGAAATATTTTGGATAGTCGGGCAGGCGGGAGATGCCATCTATACACCATCTTATACAAGTTTTCTTTGTAAGTGGTTGCCATCAGGAGTTTCAATTGTTTCGTCCATATTTCTTCCCATTTTCCCAACTCAATTAAGTAGCCAATATTTCTCCCCCAGGCAATCATTGAATCTTTAACAATCTTATCCCCTATCCAGTAATTTATTAAGAGTTTATAAATCTTGGATAACATTCTTTCCTCCTTTCCTAGTATAATATTGTCTATTTCTTGCTGGGTCATATCTATACCACCTTGTTCCTTGTCTTTCTTATGTTTAGAGCTGATCTGGGCATAAGACCACCAGTCCAATTCTATTCCTTGAAGGTCTAACTCAGTTCTTGTTTTTAAATGGCTTTGGGCATACAACAGCTCCCGGTAAAATAAGTGTTTTTCTTTATTGTAAAGCGAGCTATATGTTGTAGCTTCCAGTGGGATCAACCAAGACGGGGTCAAGAAGTAGAATTTACCCTTGATTTTTCTTCATGTTTCAATTAAGATGTTCCTTACATAATGACCTGCAAAGCTCATATGTTTTAAACTTATTTTTTATCTTGCCAAAGAAAATAGTGCCAACCCTGTTGTAATCCCGAACCTTCCAGAATCAACAACCGTCTTTTTCTCAGCAGGATCCATTTCCTTATCCAAACTAAAATTGCAGCTTGATAATAATATTCCCATTTTGGTAACCCGAATCCCCCTCTTTCTTTCACCTCTTGAAGCATTTTAAGTTTAATTCTGGGCTTTTTATTTTGCCAAATAAATTTAAGGACACATTGATTTAGCTTTTTAAAGAAATTGTTGTCTAATCTAGCTGGTGCTGTATAAAATAAATGTCCATTTTGGGAGGATATAGGATTTTATAATCGTGATCCTACCTAATAGAGATGTCTGAAGGTTCTTCCATTTCTCTAAGTCCTGTTCTTTTCGTTGAATTAATTTCACATAATTATCTTCTTTTATTGTTGAGCATTTGGCTGTTAATATAATACCTAGATATCGTAATTTATTGACAATTTGAAATCCCAAATTCGCTCTAATTCCTTCCCCTGCTTTGTTGTCAAATTTTTAATGATGACCTTTGTTTTTTCCTTGTTTATTTTTAAGCCCACTACATTTCCATATTTTTCTAACTCATAGATCAAATTTGGGCCTGATAGAATAGGATCCTCCAATATAAATACTAGGTCAGTGATGGCTAACCTTTTTGCCGTCGTGTGCCAAAAGTGGGGGGAGCACGGGGAGATCACCCACATGCGTGCCCACACCCATAATTCAATGCACCCGCCACCGCACACGTCCCCCCCGCTTTTAGCACATGATGGCACAGTGGGCCCGGTAGGCCCGTTTTTCACCCTCCCCAGGCTCCAGAGGCTTTCTAGGAGCCTGGGAAGGGCAAAAACGGCCTTCTCCACCCCCCCCAGAGGCCCTCCGGAGGCCGGAAACAGCCCATTTCCCAACTTCCAGTGGGACTGGAAGGCCCAAAAATCAGCTGGCCGGCACACACATGCATGCTGGAGCTGAGCTACAGCAACGCTTGTGTGCCCACTGATATGGCTCAGTGTGCCACCTGTGGCACTCGTGCCATAGGTTTGCCATCACGGTACTAGGTCATCGGCATATGCTTGTACCTTATATTGTTGGTTCTTAATATGCAATCCTTTTATCCCTGAGTTGTGCCTAATTTCCCTCAATAAGGGTTCTAATGTTAGGATGAATAACAAAGGAGAAAGTGGGCACCCCTGCCTAGTTCCTTTATCGATGCAGATTTGTTCAGATACATCTCCATTAATTAAGATTTTGGCAGACTGCTTTGAATAAATTGTTTGAATTGCCCAGATAAACCTTTCCCCGAATTGCATATGTTGTAATAAGCCCACTAAAAAACTCCAGCTCACTCGGTCGAAGGCTTTTTGCGCATCCACAAAAACCAAAGCCAATTGTTTATCAATGTGAGTGTCATAATATTCCAAAACATTATGTTTTCTTTTTATGTTTGTTAAATGTTATACCCTGTATTTGCTCTGGGAAGTCCGGGGGGGGGGAGGGCTGGGGCAGGAGGGGGAGAGGAGGGAGAGGAAAATGTGTGTAAAATTTTTTAAAACTTTTCAATAAAAAAAAAGAATTAAATAAATCATCTTTCGTGTCAGATCAACAACAAATTAAGATACCACCGTGAGTAATTTTGCAGCTCTTAATGCAAAACATAGTGCACCCCATGTCATTCCTAGTCTGTAATAATTAAAAATAATATTTAGGATATGAATTGCTATATGAATTTACTACAGGTTGAAAATAATTCTAATAGGAAATCAAGGTGACTTCCAATATCATTGCATAAAAAACTGTCCAAATCATGGTATCAGTTGCTATCATCATAATAGTTGAGCTGGAAATTTATGAGGAGCCAAGACAGCAAAATGTGTTCTTTTCCGGCTTATGTTGAAATAAAAGAATAATATTTTGTTTACAGTAGTTTTATTATATTTGTAAGCTAATTGAGTTTTGTAAGCCAATAACATTTGTATTATGAATGATATGTATAATAACACTTAACAGCAGCTTCATTTTCCTTCAGGATGTATGTACAGTATGTAAAGAACCAGTTTGGTGTAATGAAGATACCAGTTTAAATACTAGGAAACTATGAGTTCTATCCAGTGATGGGTTGCTCCCAGTTCTGTCCAGTTCTTGCGAACTGGTAGTAAAAGCGGCAGGAGGCTCCGCCCACCCACCCGGACATCATAATGGATGATCTGCGCATGCGCACTCCCATTGTGAACCGGTAGTAAAGGTAAATAGTTCCACCTTAGGCATGAAACAAGCTGGGTGACTTTGAACCAGTTGCTCTCTTTCAGCCCTAGGTAATAGCAGCCAAGGACAATATACCTCCAAAAATCTTGTCAAGAAGACTCCAGTAACTTGTCCAATCAGTCACCAGGAGTCAAAAATGACTTGAAGGCATTAACACAGTGCTTCCCAAACTTGGGTTAATTACTCTAGACTTGCTCCCTTGTACTGGTGAGATCAAGATAAGTGATCTCACAGAAGAGTGAAACAAAGCAACAAGGCAGAATGGTATTCTTGCTGAGATCTATAAAGTACTAGAGCCAAACACTTTGCTGGCATTCCAAGACATTTTGGAATACATTGGTCCACTGAGGAGTTGCCTGATGACTTTTATGATGCCGTCATTGTGCATTTTTATAAAAAGAAGGGAGGGAAGCAAGTCGGACTGCAGAAGCTACAGAGATATCTCACTGCTGTCCATCACAAGCAAGATTTTGAGAGGAATAATATCCTACTCCCATAAGAACAAGCAAATTTAAGATTTCCCCTATTAGGTGGGGGGGGGGAGTTAAAAAGTAAACAGAGCTCAAAGCAAGGTTAGCCTTGCCTTCTCAAAAGAATTCTGATAGGTTGAGAGTTTACAGTGATAAAATGTGTTAGTTAGCTGTCCACCTCATACTATTCACACCCTCAGTGTTCTCCATATATGGAAATAAAATTGCAACACTGTACATCAGGGGTGTCAAACTTGTGGCCCATGGGTCAGATGCATCATGTGCTGGCCCTGCCCCCACCTGGTTTAGCAAAGAGGAAAAAAGTTCCAATACGTCACATGATGCCACCGTGACAGCACGACTTTGACACCTCCGCTATACATTATAAAAACCCCAAGAGCAGCAGAAAATTTATTTAATCACCAAAGTCACCCAATGGAATTATAATTCAGCTTCAATGTAATTCAATCTAAACTTTAATGAAGTGCCCCTTGGAAACTTTGCAGAATCCTCGCAAAGACAAAAACTTTCAGCAAACTCAGAGATCATCGGTAATGAATATGCAATGACAATATTCAGAAAAAGCTCCATTAAAATGTATGGAAAATCTAAGAACATGGTAGTCATGGTTATTCCCCCAATGTTGTGATGTGATTCATTTTTAAAATAGACCTCAGAATTTATAATGATAAATTTCTGAACAATTTAATATTTATGCAAATGTCACCAATTAGCTCTTTAACATGTTAACATATGAGATGCAGTGCATATTGACATGTCAAATATTTTTTATAAATGTAGCTGTGCATATGTTTAAATATGTAAAACAATATTAAAGATAATGAACTGAACACTTTATTAAGTTTTAAATACATTTGTCTGAGTTCCAGAGTCCAGATCTTTAGAAAAATAGAACACTTAAATTGCTGGGAAGGGCAAGATTAAAAGTAACAAGTTAAGGTTAGTTGACAAAACTGGATTGATGAAAAGGAAATGAACTGAATAGTATTTAACAACCTATGTAAAGTTGGCATTTCCTGTTCGGACATGAAAGATCAGGTCCACGTGTGAAGGTCCAACTAAACTGATTTATTAATGATCATGGCTATGCACAAGATACTTCTCAAATAACAGTTAACACCTCATTGGGGTTAGATAAGAGTTGCTTGTGGCTACGTAGGGATTCTAGGCTAATGCCTCTTTTAACTCTGCTCCTAGTCTCTACTAGTCCTTCTCCTACATCTCCAGATACACTGGTAATTTAATCCCCAGAAATTTGAGCAGGAGTTAAATGTTCCCACCAGCTTGGCCAATTGCCAGAAAATGCCAGGATGGGGACAGTCAGCATCTAACATTGACAGATATATATTCAACTGAAAGTAAAACTAAGTCCCTACAGATCTGTAGATTTCTGAAAAAAGGCACATGCAAATATATTTAACATGGACATGTAAAAGTGTTAAAAGGCAGAAATATTTAATTAATAAAAAGAAATATAGTGTAATTATATACATATAATTTCCCTAAAATTCTGGAAAATATGCATATATGTTTAAAAAAATACAATATAATATTTTAAAGTTATAGAAGTGTGGAGTCCTGAGCTACAACTATTTAACCCTGAGCTACAAATATCTACCTTTATTAGTGATAGAAGTGTACAGATAAAGCTTAAAAACAATGAACTCTGTGCAAAGCTGACTTGTTCCACTACATTTCTTGATTATATAAAAGGACTTCAAAAATCAAGTTCTGTACTTTAATATGGTTGTTAACAGGAACAAAATTACTAACAAAGAAGAAGCGTTATTTAACCATTTGAGAGTAATTCTAAAGCAGCTAGATGAAAAAGAGGAAATAATGAAATGTGATTTAAAAAAAGAAAAGAAAAAAGTAATATTAAATATAATACATCCAAAAGTTAAACAAGATATTGTCTATATATTTCCAGCTCTTTGTCAATACTGTAATGAATATGTTTTTAAGGGGAACTGTGCAAATAGAAAGTGAGATTTAATTAAACAGCAAAAAGATTTTTATTTTTGTGTAGTTTGAAATACTGGTGCAATCCATAGTTGACTTAAGAATATATTTGTGGCTTCTGGGGATCATATATGAAAATGTTACACAGGCATAAAAGACATATCTATTTTTATGGCAGTGTTAAAAATGTAGGCATTAAAAGTAATTCACAAATCATATTCTTTTACACTGAAGTAAAGATATGCATGCATGAAATGTATGTATGTATGAATGTATGTATGAATACAAAGTAGGGAATTAAGGAATTCGACCAGAAGCGTCAGAATTTGACTGGAAGTGTCACAGTGTGACAGTCAGGGATTAGCGGGCTCTAATGAGCCCCACAAAATCCCGGACTGACAAATCGCTGCAGAGGGGTCTTTGGACCAGATCTGTCCTGTAGGGACAGAAAAGAAAAAGAGGCACCTCGGAAGACCAAGAGGAACAGGCAAGTTCCTCAGCGGTCAGAGGAAACTCTCTCTGACTCTGCAGCGAGGGAGGGGGGCATTACGACCACCAGTAAACTGGGGCAACCAGACCAAGCAATGTGCAGGAGCAGAGAACTGAGCAGAATATTGATGCTGGGTGAGTGATATTTAACTCATTGGCAAAAAGGGAAAAAAAGATTTTTAAAACAATTATAAATGTCCTGGCGCTATAATAGCGGCTAATAGGCATGGGAAAGGATAGAAGAAGAAGATTAAGGTAGAAGTGATAAAGCAACAGAACCCGATTAGAAATTTGTCTGTTTTGGATTTAAATACTTGTAAAAGAACTAAAAACCCAAAAAGATTCTTTTTTAATTTGGAAACTTTAAAGGGAGGAAGATAAAAAAAAAGCGAAGAAAAACCTGTAATAGAAAGAGCTGGTTAATGACTCTAAATTGAAACTTAATTGGAACGTAACACGGAATTTGGACTATATAAATCTAGACTGAATTAAATTGATTTGGTTATGTAAAGGTGAAAAAGAAGAAAGGGGAAAAAAGTCAAATAAGTAAAAACTGGTAAAGCGGACTGCAACCAAAATTGATGCCTTTCAAGTTCGTCAATTGTAATTGTAGATTGTAGAGAGCCATCTTCAAGAGGAAAAAAAAATTATAACACTGAAGTTTTGTTTTGGAAAAAGAAAAAAAAGACTTTGAAAGGGATAACAGCATGTGAGAAATTTTAAGGAGGCTTTGTTTGTTCACAAGTATTTTGACTTGGAGAAAAAAAAGAGGATTATAATGTGACTTCAGTTGGAACAATATCAATTTAGAAAGAACAAAATGGTGCAGGAACTGAAGGAAATGATGATAATGATGTACCTATCATTGAAAATGGAAATAAGGGAAATGACCACAATGTTGCATGGAAATTTGAAACTTGATGACCAAAAAATTGACTTAGGATACATTCAAGCTGACAAAGAAACAACTAATGAGAGGAAGCTTGGAATTCAATTACCTCTGCTTTATTGGGAAAAATTGATACTTTATTTCAAGCTTTTCAAACTGGAAACAATGAAATACATGGAAATACTGAGTTGCAATCTAGCAGTGGAGGATTGACTGAAGAGCTGGGAGAAGAAAAAAAACAACAACAGCCTACAGTATTTTTGGTGAGCAAGATGGATGCTTTGCAGAATAAGGAGCAAGAAATTTTGGGAGCTGATGAGATTTTGGCTATAAGAATTCTTTGTTACAAAGTCCAACCTGCAGTTAAAGAGCTGCTTTCAGAAGAAGTTATACTTTTGCAAAAATTTTATAATATGCAATCCCAAAAAATGCAAGATTATATTGGAGTTAAAAAAGGCAGAGGAATCAGAGTGAAGAAAAGAGTTCGTAAAAAGGAGAAGAAGAAAGACTGGAGTCAAGGAAAATAATGCTGCTTGATGAGATGATGGTCCTTAAAAAGTATTGTTTAAGTGCTTAAAGATTTTGAACTTTTGGAAGAAAACATCTAACAGCTTAATGCCAGTTAACTAAGCGATGAGCGACGATGAGGAGGTAACCTACAGTTGTATTGGAATATTTTGAGAAGAATAAACAGATCACTGCAATGCTGTTGTGTTCGGTTGTGAAATAAGCCTTGACCTGAGTGATTTGGAATATTTTATTAAGGACTGTAATAAATTTGGACTTAATTGTAATTGCAGAAGTTTTAATGAATATAGTAAATTGGAGTTTTTTGTTTGAAGGTAATAAATATAAGGCAAAAGGACTATGGGCCTAGGGCAATTGCAGCTGATCTGGTGGTTTCCCTAATATGCCTGATGAACTTATTAATCTAATTTTTGGCTGGATTTGATGGATATTATTTGATATACAATTACAAAGTCACTCGGGGGGGGTTATATAAAGAAGTATTTTTTATTTAGGTGGGTAGACGCAAATGAAGACATTCTACATGCTGTTGGAAGACGTGAACATAAGAAGATTAACAACTGGTTTAATCTAGTATGAAGAATTTAAATGTTTGATATAGCTACTAAATGATGTTTTTAGTTGATTTGTTAATATGTACTGATAAACTAATAAGAGGTTTGATTACTGCTTTTTAGCTAGAAAATGTTTTTTTTTAAGTGTTTTAACTATAATTGGACCTTAATGGTTTAAAAGTGGAGGACGGAAGAGTTTATATAATATTTTATTTTAAATTTGGGGTTTTTGAATGAGGTTTCTTTTTTTGTTTTCAATGAAAGAAGTTATAAAATATCTTGTTAAACTGTATAGATTTAATAATCTGCTAAGTATGTATTAGTTAAATTGAGTAACGATAGGTTTTTTTTAATAAGAAAAGTTTTTATTGGTTAAAAATATACAATATTATAGTTTAACAATATGTTGAATTTTCAATATCTTTATAAAAAAGATATTTAGGTTATTATTTTCTCTTTTTTAAATTCTCACACAACAGACGTTATTATGTTAAATCAAAACAAACAACCAGATTATATAAAAGTTATGTAAACAAAGAAAGCCAATAGCCAAAATATTGTACAAAGTACAGTGAAAAGAAGGAGTAAAAAGAGATATCAAAAAAAAAAACATTAGATAATAGATTCCCCTCCTTTCTTCATTTCCTAGTTCTAGCTCTTAGAACCATGGCCTGGCCTCCCCCCTCCTCCCGGGCCGCCACAGCCCCGTCCGCCCCCGCTCCTTGTTCATCTAATACTTCCCCCTCTTCAGCTCCTGTATCTTCTCCCTCTAGGAAGGACTTATGCTGCTCAAAAAAGGCCTTAGCCTCCTCTACGTTATTAATTTTCTTCCTACTGTCCTTCCAGAAAATCATCAAACCCTCCGGAATCAACCACCTACGATAGGTTTGATTAGGTAATATTTAACTGTTTTATTAACTGCTGCAATTATAAATGGATACTAATTCTGTTAAATTAGATGGAATAAGAAGAAAGAAGACTTGCTTTCCTTTTATTTACTTGTTTAATGATTATGATAAGTGAGAGATGGAGTTGAATTTAGGGGATTCAAGCTGTATTTTATATTTTGTATTTGCTCTGGGAAGTCGGGGGGTGGTGGTCGGGGAGAGGGGGGAAATGTATGTAAAACTTTTAAAACTTTTTCAATTAAAAAAAAAATCTGTATAAATCTAAAACCGGGCCAATATTCTGTTCAGAAAAGATGCATTGTATGTTTGTTTGTGTGTTTAAAAAATAATAAAAAAAAAAAACCTTTTCTACAAAAAAAAAAAAAAACAAAGAAGGAAATTAAGCACAGTTTTATGCTGTAAAATGATACTCAAAATGAAAGAAGGCCAATGGATAATAAGAAGAGTGCAATAATAGGTAAAATAATGACTGTGCTAAGAAAAGAGTATAATCAATGTGGTATGTCCTTATGGTGCTCCATAAAGGAAATGCTTGAGCTCTAAGAGAACCATTAGCTTTCAAAGAAAGCAAATAGATGTGACTCTCCAGAAGTTTCTTTGACATTACAGATATACAGTATGGCAAGGATTATTACAGTAAAATTCTGTACAATGATCCTTTATTACAATAATGTAAACAATGTCCCTTTTTTTACACAGCACTTTATTACAAGTGCTGTGTAAAACTTTACATTCAAAAATGCATGTATGAAAATCCTTGATATATTGTATTTTGTTGTCACTGTCCTCCTCCTCCTCCTCCTCCTCCTCCTCCTCCTCCTCCTCCTCCTCCTCCTCCTCTTCCTCCTCCTTCTTTTTAAAAGAAAACCCTTCTGTTGGTTCTACTTGCTATTGTTATTACATTTAAAGGCAAAAAATAACAACAAAGAGATGTCCAGTCTATACAGACTGACAGTTGTACTTCTCTGGCTAATTGTCAACATTTATGTGATTCCATTGCCATTTGTTAGTCTTTATTAGTATACCTAATCTGGGTCTTGTAAACTAATAATACATGACATATTTTGACAGATATAATAGTTCACTGAAGATAAGGTACAGGTGCACTTGTTATTCTCAATTTAGTTAGGTGTGGATTCATGTAACTGCAGCTAATAAATAAATACATGCACTCAAATCCTTGTATTTTGTGGGATTTGGTTTAATGTTCCATTTGCACAAAAGTATGAAATTCAATACACTACCACCCACTTAATCTTCAGCTTTCTTATATGGTAAGTGCATAGTGGAGAACCTGGTACATATTATCACAGAACAACTTTTAAATACCACTAAATGTAATTACACAAAGTTAGGGTTCATCAATTGAAATGAAAAAAATCATCAAGCAATTAATTGTAGCGCTACAGTCTTAAAAGTCTTTGCTATCTTCTTCTGGATCCGGAATAATATATTTCACACACACTGTGGTAATAAATAAAGGAATGAGATGATAGATATAATATGGCAAGTAATAAAACTTTAGAAGACAGCCCTTTAAAAAAAAATAGATGAATGATTTCCAGAGGGTTAAGCTGAACAAGAGATCAATAGAATATAAGAAAACTACAATGTCCACCCACTTTGTCAAAAAAGATTAACTGAAGCATTAATGAAAGCAGAAATAACCGGATAAATTCAAGGAATGGAATATAGCTTTTTTAAAAAAAAAACCTGAAAAGAACATGCTTACTGAGCAAAAGGAAAGTTAAGTGATGGGCTACAAAAATATTTGGATGATTAATACAGTGACTGAGAGACATTCTCAAAGATCTGAACAGAAAGAGAAAATGAAATATCAATGAATTGGAGTGGATTTGGGGCAAAAAATAATTGCCTGTAAATTGATATCATTGCAGAATTTTGTTGTAACACAACTCTAAGTTGAAGGACTAGAAGAAAGTCAGAATAGTTCCAAGGATGCTTTGTGTTTTTCTGGAGGAATGAGGAAATACCAATTGTTTTTCCTGGAAAAGATGAAGCCTATATTGATTTTCCAAAAGCAAAAGAAAGAAAAAACATTCCAACTAAAAACAACATCAGGAAGAAAACTTTGCAAATATTCCAATAAAATGCTTTAAAAGGCTCTACCTTCTATGTGGTTAAATTAAGATTGGTTCTATGGGATGAAAAAAAAAAAGAAACAGTAGGACGGAACACTTCATTATTGGGGGGAAAAGTGCCTCCTAGGATATGTATGCCCACAGAAGAAAGCACGTTACTAATTTAACAACCACAGTGATTCACTGAACAAATGTGGTAAGAAAAGTCATAAAACGGGACAAAACTCACTTACCACATTTCTCACTTAGCAAACCTACATGGTATTGGACCCATTTATCTGATGATTATCTCTTGTGGTTTCTATTCGATCAGTAACTGAAAACTAGTACATTGTCGTTATCATCATCATCATCATCATCTCCTGTGCAGAGCACATTGGGCAGCAAGTATTTTCCAAGGGTTTTGATCATTCACAGCATCTTTGGCATCATCCCAAGGGACAATAATAATCTTAAATTTTTCCTTAAGTGCTTGGTCCCAAGTTTTCCAAAACTGGCCTCCTTTTCTCTTTGGATACGTAAATATATTCACCCAGGAAAGGCAATTTCTCTGTAATGCTGCCTCCCCACTGTTAACAGGTCCTCCCTGAGATCTGAACAGGTCTGATTTTGGCATTCCAGAAGGTCTTAAGGACCTGTGAGTCCCTGCAGGCCTTGAGGTAGGGAAGATGCTCCTCCCCTTGTTAGAGGCGTTTAATATACATTGTATTTATTCATTATATTGTCTTTATATTCAATTTTCTTACATTGTGAGCACTCTTGAATCACTCTGGTATTGGGTGGTGCCAAAACTGGAATAAATAAATAAATCTCCCACCATTCAATTAGAGTGCAATATGTAAATGAGGGTATAATTCAGCCAGGAGTACTATTTCCAGATAATATGAAAAGCTTAGATGGGGGGAAAATGAATCTAAAGTGATGCTACTTTTTTTTTCTTACTTTGATCAAGCTGCAGGCAAATTTTTGCTCTATCCTCAAAATCATTTCCACTAATAGAAAGTATAACTTACATTAAAGTGTATTTTACCCAGCCATTTAAATCTGTGATCTACTTTTGGAACATGAACTCTTTAAAGTAGAAATTCAACAACTGCAACAATTGCTTTTCTCTACAAAGCAATATAAGATTGAAAGAGCAAATAAATTCTTGAGTACCTCACATCTAGCAAAAAGTATATCACATTTATTTTATTCTTCTTTGCTGCCATGAGAACTTTTCCTTAATAGAAAGAGAAATTTATAAGGTTAAATACCCACAGATTACTCAGGAATGAATAGCTTTATTATTTGCTAGGTCATTCAGCAACGACTATTATGATTTCTTATGTTCCCAAAGCAATTTGAACTGTTACTTTCCAGTCGTTCCAAAAAAGTATATTATTATGCAAGGTCCAGTGCATAACCCAGTGAAACTTTTTTAATTATGTATATTTCATTTGCTTGGTAAACTGCTATGTCTCCAGTCGTCAGTTATTGTGTAACTGTGTAGCTTCTGCAAATGCAAAAGCTAAAATCTGATATTGTATTGCAAAAGTATGAGGTTTTGTTTTTGTTTTTTTGGTTTTTTTGCAGAATACATAGTAAGGACATCAGTATCAGAATGCCAGTTCTTAATGGCATTTATTCAGCTAGTTTTAAAAGAGTAATATAGCCGACTTCCGCTTCCGGTTCCGCTGGCGACAGACTTTGATCGGGCTAGCTCTGGCCCCAGAGTCTGATCCCCCCCATCTGGAGGCCCTTTGGGCCAAGCGCCCCATTATTGGGGCGTTTGCCGTTTGAGGGCGGCTCGCCAGGGGTCCCCTGCCTCACTTCCAGGGGCCGGGAGGCCGATGCTGGCGCGCCCGAGGCTCCAGAGGGGGCGGGAGGCGATCGGCGGCTTTTTTTCGAGGCCGCCGAGGCGCCACAGCGCCTAAGGGGACCGGTGCTACCTAAGAAAGCACAACGGACTGTACTGACTGATTGCAGAGTGGAGCAGGCATCCTGGAGGCGAGAGGGGGGGGTTGGAGTTCCCCCCCCCTTGTAGCTGGAAAGGTGCCGTGGCAGAGAACTAGGGGGAAGGAGATGGGGTGAAACCCCTTACCTTTCTGACTTTTCCTTGGAGGATGGCTGTGGCAGAGCTTCTTGGAGAGGTCTGGTGGCCCCTCCCCCCGGCAGACAATGGCGGCGATCTGACTTCCTGCTTCTTTATTTATGATTGAAGACAACATTCTCCTCTGGCTTCCTGTTTGACCTACTCTATACTTCGGACTCGTTGCTCCTGTGAGCGCCCACTGGTGGACAGTTGAAAAATTACTTAGATTGCGAATCCCTCTTTCTTCTCTGGAGGTTTGCCCTTTGATTTCTCATCTTCTACTGATCTAAGATGGCTAAGGGCCACAAATCAGCAGCAACTGACATGGGGAAAATTTTGGAAAGACTGGCAATATTGGACCAAAAGTTGGACAAGTTAGATGACGTCCAAAAAGGATTATCTGAAATTAAATCTGAAATGACACTTATGAAAAAAGATTTAAATGATGTTCAACAGTTGGCAGAGCAAAACAAGAAGAAGATGGGGGGTCTGGAGGGGGAGGTACGGGCACTCCAGAAGGTGGAGGATGGGAGAGGAAATGCAATGTTAACCTTACAATTGGATAAGATGTCTTATTTTCTCAGGTTCCAAAACGTGGAACAACTTGACCAGGAAAATTTGAGAGAAGTGATGGTTAAAATGTTGGGTGAATTTTTAGAAAGAGATTTGGAGTCTATTGGAAGGGATGTGGACTTGGTGTACAGAGTAAACTCACAATTTGCAATTTTACATAATCTACCAAGAGAGATTCATATTAAATTTGTGAGAAGGGAACTGAGAGATGAGATATTGAGAAAACAAAGACTGGGGGCGCTGGTGTACAGGGGCAAGGAGATCACCATCCTGAAGCAGATTCCCAGACAGGTACGAGAATTAAGAAGAAAATATTATTTTTTATCAAATAAGCTGTACCTCAAGGGAGTAGGTTTTAGGTGGCTGATTCCGGAGGGTTTGATGATTTTTTGGGAGGACAGTAAGAAGAAAATTAATAATGTAACGGAAGCTAAGGCTTTTTTTGACCAACATAAATCCTTCCTAAGTGGAGAAGATACAGGAGCCGAAGAGGGGGAAGTATTAGATGATCAAGGAGCGGAGGCGGACGGAGCTGTTGCGGCCCGGGAGGGGGAGGGAAGCCAGACCATGGTTTTAAGAGCCAGAACTAGGAAATGAAGAAAGGAGGGGAATCTATTGTTTAAGGTTTTTTTAATTGACATTTTTCTTTTCCCTCTCTTCTTTTATTGTATTTTGTATAACACTCCTTTTTTTTTTGTTTATATAATTTTTATATAACCTGGTTGTTTGTTTTGATTTAAGATAATAATGTCTGTTGTGTGAGAAATTTAAAAAAAGAAAATAATAATTGAAATATCTTTTCATAAAGATATTGAAAATTCAACATATTGTAAACTATAATATTGTATATTCTTAACCAATAAAAACTTTTTATTAAAAATAAAAAAAAAAGAGTAATATAGCCCTTCATCCTGTACTATAACCACAATCCTGAGCTTCACACAAAGTAATACAACCCTATTCCCCTGTTCAACCCAAACAGAATTTTCTTGGTCTTCCCCTTCATTCTTTCTTCCATCTATTTTTTTTTGCAGTGTGATTTTTTGTCTGCATTTTCTTTATGATCAATCTCAATATAATTTTTCTTGTACTGATCAATCACATGCATATTTGATCCACATTAATTCGGTATTCTTGACCCTATATCTTGCTTTATTCCACATATCTCTTAAGTAACATCTTCTCTATATATTTAAGTTATATTACACTTCTGCTAAGTCTAACTTTCCCTCCTTTGTATGTGTTAAGCTTTTAATGCAAAATAAACAAAGGAAAGCAAAAATCCTGACTAAGACAGGGTTCAGCCCCATGCCCAAGCAATAAGTGCAGCTCTCTCTCCTCCTGTCTTTTAAGATTTATCTCTGTGTATTTATTGCTTGCATTTGGCCACTGATTTTGTTTTGACTATTTATAGATTAAATCCATTTATTCTAAATCAAACTTTACTTCCATTATATCAGCCTTATTGTATTAATTAACCAACTTTCAAGTCCCTATTCACACAAAACATTCCACTACTCAAGTCTATTCACTTTGTTCTAGACTTGTCTTGTCAAAATCAACATACTTCTTTCTCATACTTATACATTATTTGGATGAAATGAAAAGCAAAAATTGGCTCTGCATGACATATATTTTTGATCAGAAATACATTCTCAGACATTTAACAAACTAATCTTCCTGCAGCTTGTTTTTCTTTTCTTTTTTCTTTTTTTTTAAAAAAATCACTCTGGCTACCTGTATAAAATTAATGTATTTTCTGCTGTTGTACGCATATATTTCAGATTTAGATTCAGAGCTGTAGAAAAATCTCAAACCTGTCTCAGAACACTGATTATGCTAAGCCACAAGAAACAAATTTATGCCAAACATAGGCAAAACACAGTGTTCCTACTGATTATACAACAAAGT
This sequence comes from Ptyas mucosa, assembly GCA_012654045.1. NCBI lineage: Eukaryota > Metazoa > Chordata > Lepidosauria > Squamata > Colubridae > Ptyas > Ptyas mucosa. The sequence continues at coordinate 8,674,010 of WNWU01000017.1, read as the reverse complement.
GATTACAAAAATTTATGACCAAGCAAGTAGTTGCATTTTAGATTATCACAGTTGGGGAATTCGTTGGACTATGAGCATGACTTCAGCCATATGACTCACAGGCAGTCCTTAACTAACGACCACAATTGAGCCCAAAAATGTCTGCTGCTAAGCACATTTTTTCCATTTTATGATCTTTCTTGCCACAGTTGTTAAGTGAATCACAGCAGTTGTTAAGTTAGTAACATGGTTGTTAAGTGAATCTGGCTTCCTATTGACTTTGATTGTCAGAAGGTCACCAAAGGTGATCATGTGACCGTGGGAAACTGCTACCGCTATACTTACATGCCAGTTGCCAAGTGTCCAAATATTGATTATGTGACCATGGGGATGCTGCAATGGTAACAGTGTGAAAAAAGGCCACTTTTTTCAGTGCATTGTAACTTTGAACGGTCGCTAAACAAATGGTTGTTGTCAAGGACTACCTGCACTCTGTATGTTTATTTGGTAATTACTGACTGAAGCAATGCTTAGCTGATATTGGCTGATTTTGAAAAAGGATTAGAAACCACCAGGAAATCCTGCGGCTACAGGAACCCCTGAGAAACTCTCAAGAATGCAGTGTCAAACTACTTTGGTCCTGTTGCCCACTCACCACCACTATCCCTATGCAATTTTTAACTCTCTGAGGCTCTATAAATCCTCAGTCTCCAAGGCAGCTCAGGGAAGAATTTGTTTGGGGAGGAAAGGAATTATATAATGCGCTATTTCATCACTGCTTCTTCCCAGTCTGGAAAGTTGATGACTGGCAACATGTACAAATTGTGATTGAAGCTTTTGGCTCCTTAATTGATCTACAGAGTTTTCTTAGGTTTATACCAACATGCAACAGTTCATACATTCACTTTGGCAGGATCTGCCTATGGGGCATTGCAGAGACTTTTGAAAAGCTTAAAATGACTGGAGTTTTGTTTTGTTTTGCATTGTCTTGACACCATCCATCTTTGGCTGATAAGACAGGTGTAATATTTCCTAGAGCAGGAAGACCTGACAATAGAGATTCATATTATCATCAATACATGGTTGGATTGCTGCAATGTGTTTTATATGGGGATGCCTCTAAAGATTAGTCAGAAACTAGGGTTGATCCAAAATGCAGCAGCCTATTTGCTGACTGGCTCATATATATTACAGTTATGTTCTGTGAGCTTAGGGTGACGTTGTCATACCTAAAGATCAAGGAGGCCCATAAGAACACTGCCCCAAAGCCAGGAAACTGTCTAAAAGATTGTAAAGTTTTACTGTTGTTTTAAATTCACTGGGTCTCCATGTATTCTAAAGAATCAGTTGTGCCTTAAGTGTGTGGCTGAAAGTGGTCTTATGCTTGAGCAGAGGGTTGGACTAAAAGACCTTGAACATCCCTTCCAAAACTGTTATTGTATTATGAGTGTAGCCCTTTTTATAGGGCTGTGAGTGTGTGAATGAATGACCATAAGCCTAACTTGGGCACACATGTAACAGTTCCTTCTATCTTGCATCTCCTGCATTAGTTTTCAATAAATTCATGGTGCAATTCAAACAAATTGATTGAGAAAACCCTATATTGGCTTAGTGCCAACATACCTCCAGGACTGCTACTTCCATCTGAATCAATTTAACCAAGTAAGATCCTTCTGGGGAGCGGGAGGTTTGCTGCTGGTGCCCCATTTCTATGTACTAGGGAGAGCTAAAATCAGAAAATGCTATTTCTCCAACATGACACTTATTGTATGCTCTGGAACAAGGGTGTCAAACTCGCAGCCTGCAGGCCAGATGTGTCATGAGCTGATCCCGCCCCTGCCCAGTTTAGCGAAGGGGAAAAAAGTCCCGATATGTCATATGATGCTGCCATGATGATGCAAGTTTGACACCCCTGCCCTAGAACTCTCTCTTTTCAGCTAGTATGGACTCCTTTGCTAGTTGGCCTTCCAGAAGTTGTTTGTTTGTTGCTGTTGTTGTTGTTGTTTTCTTGTTTTTTCTACTATTGTTAAAATATTGTCATTATATTGAAACAGGTTTTGATATTTTGTTTGTGGATCCCTTTTGAATATTGTATAAATTTTATACCATGGATGCTTTATGTTCTCAGCTGCTATGAATATAATAACAATCAGAAGCATACAAACTAACTACTTAAGTTGACATTAGGGTCTATGACCTTGATGCCCATGCACATATACTAGACAAGAGTTTCTTAACTTTGGCAACTTTAAGATATGTGGACTTCAACTAAGTAAGGTTGAAAAACACTGCTAAGTAAAGAAAAAAAATGGAATACATACTTATTTGTGCCTTCACTGAGCATTTACAAACAATAATGTGAACAGATGGATTACAGAGCATTGTCCCAGTGTATGATTTTGCAAAATTGTGAAAGTATGTTCATCATTCTTGCATAAATATATAAATCAACCAACGAGCTGCTAGAAACTGCATATCTATCTATCTATCTATCTATCTATCTATCTATCTATCTATCTATCTATCTTCTATCATCTATCTATCTATCTATCTATCTATCTATCTATCTATCTATCTATCTATCTATCTATCTATCTGTCTATTTATTGCCACAGGGTAATTCTGGGCGACTTACTGTATTCTGTTGGGGCCACATTTGCAGTAACTAAGGCTAAATATTGAATGTTTGACAGCTACTTCAAATTTTGTCCCTGAATTTTGAACAAAAACACTGAAGTGTGTATGATTGGCATTCATGTCTGCCCCATGCATGAAAAAAAAGTGAGAAAGAGAAGGAGGAACACGAGTGGGAATTATGACAGCTTAGAAACCTGAAAATAGCATGTGTTTAATTATAAATTACAAAATCAAAAGGCTAGAAGATAATTTCCACACTGTGTTTTATGTTTTCACAGTTTTAAAATTTTAAAGCAAGGTTACAGCAGCACACGTTGAAAACCTTCTCTTTTATTTGTGTGCAACTTTCCTGTTAGGTGTCTTTTCCAGCACCACCTCACATCACCCTGATTAAGCATCAGCGCGGAAACTCTTAGCTCAATTTAATCACAGCGATTATTGAATCACTGAGAACCTGTAAGATAATACCTGAGCTCAGCACCTCTTACAACCCTTTTTATGAAAATACTATTAGGAGTCTGCTGGAACCTATTTCTTCACACACTCGACCAAGGGAAGAGTACGAAGATGAAAACTGCCTGTTAAATAAATGAAGGGTATAATGCAGAGATGATTGCTGCAGGCAGAACATCTTTTGGCAAATGTACAACTCCTTTGCATTATGTTGATACAAGGTACTGCGAGGTTAGAAACAGCATATAAGAAAATGCTGAGCTAGGCTATAGGACCAATATGAATAACAAAAGAGGAGTCCAACCTGAACTAACATATTCCTATTCTGTGCCTGATAGGCAGCAAGAATGAATCAATGCTAAAAGAAGATGTTATAGAATCAGCTAACAATAATTTACTGATGTGGAAAAGAAATACTTGCAAAAAGCAGATTACACAATTTATCAATTACATTTGTGAACAGTCTCTAGATAAAAAGGAATTTAGTTTTACTGATTTTCTCACTGCCATGATGTGTTTATAATTTTTTACCACACAGAGAATAAGGGAACCTGTTTTGCTTGAACAAGAGTTTATTTTCCAAACTAGTTGAATCTGAAGCAAAGAACCACTGTTCTGTTTCAGCTACAGAAACTAATGAACTAATATAGTGGGTTTCAAACCCCGGTGCTACTGGTTTGCTATTGGGAGCGCGTGAGCACACGGTGCTTCTGCGCATGCACAGAAGGTTCTGCTTATGCGCAGAGCGTTTTTGATGATGTGTGGGTGGGTGGGCGGAGCCTCCCACCATCATCGCTACTGGTTTGCCCGAACTGGGGTGAACCGGTAGCAACCCACCCAGCAATGAATCCCTAGTTGAATTCTATTTCAGGCATGATGGAAAGCAGCATAATACTTAGGGGGGTCTAAGAAAAGTTGCCTGGAAGACAGAACTGGGGCCTTGCTGTCTCTACTTCCCAATATATCCCACTTTTACTACTTTAGAAATACATCATACAACCCACATCTACTGTACTACACAAGACATTCTTGAAATTTTTATTTTTTAAAGAACAAGATTTTTGAAAATTTGTATCAATTTTCAAGAAGCTGCTAATTCACTTCCACAGAGTTCTTCAGAGGAATTATTGAGTCTGTCATTTATACTTCTATAACTGTATAGATACAGACTTAAACAGATAATTAGGGCTGCAGAAAAAACAATTGCCACCAGCCTGCCTTCCACTGAGGACCTGTATATTGTACGAGCCAGAAAGAGGGCTGAGAAAATATGTGAAATTATGAAATTATGTCCAGACCTTCACATCCTGGACATAAACTGTTTCAACTTTTCTCCTCAGAATGCCACTATAGGGTATTGCATGCCAAAGCAGCTACACTCAGAGACAGTTTTCTTCTTCATGCCATCGGAGTGCTGAGCACCTAATTCCCACTGTACTGCCTAATATCTATACAACCATACTAACATAGTACAGTTGTATTACTTTTATTTTTCTCATCTGTTCCACTACCATTTCTTATTGGTATCATTATAATAACATGATTATAATAACTTAATAACGTTAATTGCTTGTACAGCGAGAGCTGATTTATCGGAGACAAATTCCTTGCATGTCTAATCACACTTGGCCAATAAAGAATATTCTATTCTATTCTATTCTATTCTATTCTATTCTATTCTATTCTATTCTATTCTATTCTATTCTATTCTATTCTATTC
>WNWU01000017.1:8623956-8669211 GCA_012654045.1 Ptyas mucosa | reverse complement strand
TCTATTCTATTCTATTCTATTCTATTCTATTCTATTCTATTCTATTCATCATTTGGAGCTTCTCTTCCTAAAAAAACATAAATTCATTTTAATTATGATTACATTTTATATAAATTCATCTTAACTGTATTCTTTTCATTCTGCAAATAATACATCTAAAGGGCAGAAAATAGAATTTGAGCATTTTGAGCAAAAAGCATTGGCTTTCTATTCGTCCTACTGAACATCTAAAACTGAATTTATACTTAGATTATTGAACACAATGACTAATGCCAAATGATATAAAGTACTAACTATCCTTGATTTGTAGCATTCTATTTATTTATTAATTAATAAATAAGATTTATATAACATCCAACTCATATAATCCTAACACTCTGAGGAATACATCAAATTCAGAATAAGAAAAAATCAACTGTTATCCTACAGAACAATTTATGAGGTATCTATCATAATTCTTTCTAAATCAAACCAACATCTATTGTTCTATTTTAGATTTAGCATATCCATAATAAATGTTGAAATGTTTTTCAAAAATTTTCTGACATAGCCCTTGTAATATATTTCCTGCTGCAAATACATTTGGACAGTTTGTTCCCAAGAGCTGCACGATGGCACCAATACTAACAACAATGAACAATACAAGTTTTTTAAAAATTAAAATTTGACTTTTTAAAAGATATGGGGTTAGCAGTAATAGATCATTATATAATCACTTTAGGAAGCACTGAAAAGTGGAAGCATCACATAGATGTCCACCTATTACCCAATCCCTAAATGCCCTAGCTAATTATTCTCTGTATTTTAAACATTCAGTTCTAGATCGAGAAACTAAATCCATTGGAGTCCACTGGATATTTTCCTTTATAAAGAAAAAGCAGGCAATAAAACAGGTTTGCAACTGAATATTGAATACTGACAAAATGAAAGCTTTGTGGTTTGAAGAAACTATGCTTTAAAAAGGTTGGTATCCAAATATTTGTAGTTAATTAACAAGCATGGAAAGATACAGAATTATGCAATCATATTTTTAATCAGCTCCTTGGCAGTTTGCTCAGAATGACAAAGTCTGCCCTGCACAAGTAAATATTGCATATCGACATTGCATATTTGAAAAACAATTTAATAACAATGACTTTATTACAGGACCCACTACTTCTTCTTTTGGCTTATATGGACAGAGGTAAATATTGTGCAAAGTGTAGACCACATGTGATCCTCCATAACTTGGTTTTAAGCTTTCCAAATATATCCAAATCACATTGCCAAACGTACATAATTCTCATAATTTCTGCAATGTCTTCATGACACATGATGCCATTTGTTTTTCCAGCCTGCTTTGCAAATACCCATGATGGATTGATTTTGCTTGATTCAGCTCGATTCAGGAAACATTCCAATCTTGAGCTCTCCCAAACTTCCCCAGTTGAACCAATCTCCCCCCAAAACTGTTACATGTGTTGAGAAATGGCCAGTTGTGGGTTGTAATGAGGCATAACATGGATCAAATCACACTTCTGCAGCCTCTCTAGGTGCATGCATCCATTCTTTGATTTTTCAGTAGAACTCCGGGTGATGAAGAATTATAAAAGATATCTAGAATATCACTAATAAAAAGTAAAAAATGAATCTGACTGAGATAGATAGAAGCTTGTCTTAAGGGTTACTTTATGCCATAGTGTAGTTATAGTGACAAGTGTAGTTATTATTTGGTTGGCTGGAAGCTTGTTAAAGGTTCCTCCTTGGCAAGGAGTGGTCAGGGGAACATTTACAGAGCACCTGCAAGGATTTTTCCAAGTATCTGTCAAATAAAGTTGCTCAGATCTGTTTGCCTTTGGAAGTTGCCTTTGGCACAGTTCTTCAGGAACAGTTTGAGCCTATTAGTCCATGGAGATATTTTCAGAGTTTGTTGCAGCACACACAGGCAGACTATTAAGCAGAATTCAAAAATGTATTTATATATATATAACCAACACATAAGGCATACAATACCCTTGTAGGTTTTTCCACATTGTAGAGAAGAGAAATGGCAAATACAAAAGCAGCACAAAATGGAAGCACAAAATGGAGAAGAGAGAAGCTAGTGCCCTCAAGCTTATATACAGAACAGTTAAGCCACACCCAGACTTCAAACTGTCTCCTATGGTCCCATACAACAAATACTGTTTCAGTTACCAAACAGCCCTCATTGGCTGACCTGTTGGTATACCATATTCCAGTTCATGAATATACTCTGACAGACATAGATCTATATCTGTTGTTGCTGATTAAGGCCTCCCAGGAGGGGATGGTTCTGCCTGCCTTGTGGAGAGAATAATATGCCCTCTTAGACGGCCTTGCTAGACCCAATGAAATTGGGAAATTTTTGTCCAGTCTCCAACTACTCTCTTTTAATGGAAGGTTGCCTTGCAATTTTTCAGGGAGCAGATTATTTTCAGTCAGATTCAGAGCTGATTGTAGCACTGAGATGCCATTAGTCAAGTTCGCTGATGACCTATGGCAGGTGTAGGATGAGTATAGGGTGGCCTGGCCCTCGCTGATTTCTCAGTGGCTTTAAATATTATTAATGATGAATAGACTTCTAGACCAATTGAGATCATTGGGAGTGGAGGCACAATATTTGTTTTAAGAAATTGTGTTGTGCTGCCTGTTTGTAATATTCGTTTCATTGCTTAGGATCACTGTTGTGAGATGGGAAGCCTTATCACTTGCTTAAAGAAAGAAATTTGGGAGAGGAGACAGTAAAATTCAGCCTGGAAATGTTGATGATACAAACTGCAGAAGAATGATAATATAAGCAAATATCTGTTTGCCCTTTCTGCCAACAGAACTCCATTTTCAAAAAGCTTCCATCAAAAGAAGTTGGATCCAACCTAGTATTTATTGTAATTGTTTTGATTGCTCTCTTGCAATTTCTTGATCTAGACAATTCATCTTATAATATCCTAATATAATTGTGTCTTTCCCCCCTTTTTTTACCTTTAAACTGATGCTTTTATTTAACTATGTACCCTAGAGAATTCATTCAGTTGGGTGGTGACACTAATTTCTAATGTAAATGCTTGATTGTTTTTGTTTTTGTATTGGTGCCAACCTCCCAATTTGCAGAATCCCTAAAGTGTTATGCTTTTAAAAACAAAAATAAATTGATGCTATTAAAACCAGTTAAAGCTTCTGCTCTAAATGAATTAGCATTTATTTTATCTTTCCTTTGGAGAATTCACTGCTGGACCATTTATCTATCCATTATTACCTGGCTGTTTTCTCTTTTCCATCACAGAATAAGAACATTTGGAGGCATATTAATATGATGTGATGGAAATGTTCTGAGGCAAAGTTACATGGGATGTGTGATAGATTTTTTTAAAAAAAATATTACAAAAAAAATATATACAAAAAAGAAAAAAGAAAGTCGTGGGAGTTTCAAATCTCTACTGAACAGAAAGCAAAAGTTAAAGGAAGGAAAAGGAGCAACTGGAAATGAACGAGATTCAAAGGCAGGTTATGAATAATTCATGGTTACTACAGATGCATGCTTCAACCAAAAATATTTAAAATTCCTGAAGCCTGATGCTATTTATCATAATCATTTCTTCTAGTTAAGACTGCCCAGATGTCATGTTAATGTGTATTTAGAAACAAAAGCATTCAAATTGGGATATCTGCTTAATAATTTGTCATTTTTTTGACATAAAACATTACCTAGCACACAGGGCCAAATTGAAATGTTCTATAATTCCCTGTGTTAAATATGATCGAGAAAATCAAGGGTACAAGTATTCTATCAACCTTCTTTTAATTGGTTTCAAAGAGTTCAATAAAACTAGTAAAGTGCAAAGAGGATGGAACTTTTAAGCTGGTATTGACTCCTGGTGATTGTCTAGATCAGGGGTGTCAAATTTACAGCACCACAGCAGCATCGTGTGACATATCAGGACTTTTTTCTCCTTTGCTAAACCGGGCATGGGCGTGGCCAGCAGGTGATGTGGGCCAGGAGTTTGACAGCCCTGGTCTAGACTAATCCCTGCAGTTTTCTTTGCAAGTTTATTTATTTATTTATTTTTGGAACCACTTGGAAGTGGTTTGCCTTTGCCCTTGCTTGCTTCCCAGAGTTGAGAGGAAGTATCTGGCCCAGGGTCACCCAGCTGGCTTTGTACCTAAGGGAAGACCAGAACTCCAAATTTCTAGCACTGTAAACTCATTCTTTACATAATGGTAGGATTATTTTTTTAAAAAAAAGAACAGAAAGAACAGTGACTAATTTGTACCAACATTCAGTTTCAGAAGCCATTTTATTTTCATTGCTAAAATTCTGTCATGTAGCAGTTGGAATAATTAGAAGGCAAAGGGGATAAATACCGAGAATATGTTGCATAACCAATAATGCTCATCTTTGGCATAGTTTAATCTTGATATCTCATGCTGTAGAAATGAGTGGTTTTGTGCTTCTTTCTCCAAAATTTCAAGTTAAAAATTGTATTATTTATAAAATACAAAGAAAGAAGATGGGCAATAACATTGTAACTAATTATTTATGTAACTAACATCATTGGAAATAAAGATTTAACAAATGCACAAAATATTAAGACAATCAAAGTAATAGCACATTGAGTACAGATTTAAATATGAATATTTAATTAACTTTAAATTCATTTTATTTCCCCTACTTTTTTCCACATGTATATCCCATGAGGAGGGCAGAGTTATATGAGCTGAATCTCATCTCATGTGATACCCATCCATATAATATACTATTCATATTCCTGATGAATTCTCAGTACCTCTATGTTTCTATTAAATATCACTGGGATCCAAATAGTCCCCTGTAGTATATCTGTCAATGTACAGAGCCAAAATTACTTAATTTAACTCTATGAAACCATCCCTTCAATTCCGAAGACAGGAGACCATGCTGAAAGATCAAGCAGGATAATGAAATCACTCTTTCTGTATCTTTCCTGAAGGAAATCATGTATTACAATGATCCTGTCTTCAAGCCTTGGTAGTACAGTGGTTTAAAGCACCCTGTTATTAATACCAGCTGCCTGCAATTATTGCAGGTTCAAATCTCACCAGGCTCAAGGTTGACTCAGCCTTCCATCCTTTCTAAGGTAGGTAAATTAAGAACCCAGTTTGTGGGGGCAATAAGCTGACTTTGTATAAATATACAAAAGTATGAAGGCTATTGCTTAGCGCATTGTAAGCTGCCCTGAGTCTCCGGAGAAGGGCGGCATATAAATCAAATAAAAAAAAAAAAAGCCAGACTGGACCCCAGACTGAAATAGGCTCAGTGTAATTAATTCCATCTAAAAATCAATGATTATGATATCCTACAGCAGCTCCAGGTATCCTATAGTCTCTATGTGGTCAAGACAATACTAGAATGGATGTCAAAAATTATGCTACACCCAGCGTTCCTTCAGAACAGTACAGTTAGAGCTGAATAGAAAAAGCCACAGACAGGAAGAACAGGCAATACTGTAACCCAAATTTGGGGAAATTCAAAGTAATAGCTAATGAAGTTGGGTTGTGGAAATTATCCCAGAATGGAAAATATTAAGAAGGGGGGAAACCCCAAAGGAACAAAAATTAAAATACCTCAGGAATTAACTGCAAATTAAAACACCTGCAGCACAACCTAGTTAAAGCCATTAAGAAAAAAAATCCAATGCAAAACAGCTATTTGTAAGCTATAAACCTCTAAGAAATGACTCAGTAGGGTTATGTTCAGCAGATACATTAGTAGGACCCAGAGGAAACACATGGTAGAAAGCCTTCAAAATAAGCAGAGCATTAAAATAGGGTACTTTTGAACAAGTAGAGAACAAACCTGAATAGCTTAGTACTACTAAAATGGTGGTGGGGGGGGGAGGGAATAATGCTACAGGAAAAAGCAACATGTTTAATGATAGAGACAAAAAGAAGTTTTCTTGAATTGGCTAATTTATAAATTCATAAGATGCAATTCAAGAAGTGACCATTAAAATAAATGTTTGCCTGTTGATGCCGAGTTGTGAGAATATCCATTCTACTTCTCCTTTTTTACAATGTAAGGGGAACATAGAGAATGGGTTTTTTTTAAAAAAAAATTAGGCAAACATAACATCTAGGATTCTGCTTCTAAATTTAACATTGTCCCTTTTTGAACAATGAAATTATAATAATTAGATCAAACACTGCAATTTCTGGCTTCTTAGATTCTGTTAATTCAGAAATTTAATACACCAAATTGAACAGACTAAGCTTAAAGAGAAAAGACAGCTCAGTCTTATTACGAACCAATTTTGGCACTATGGCAAATAGAACATGATTGTTAATGCAGAAGGATTACATCACAAACTAAAATCTTTGAATGGTCACAGTTGCTTTTGTGAAGGAGTCTGCAAACAGAAAAGTTACTGCAGTTCTAAAATAACTTCATTGTTGACATCAAAAGTATACATAGTATTAAGTAATCACTAAGACATAAATTCACTTTCATATTAAGGAAGTGAAATAAAATTACATACAAATACTTTGTGGTCTATATTTTGTATTCAAAATGTTATCAAATCTCATGTAAATTATTACATACTAAAAACAAAAGAAAAATGCTTTATTTATGCAAATATCAGTACATTCATGGTAATTGTTTAGAAACCTACCAAACAGGAAACATACCTTTTCTGGATCAAGGGTTGTTATAACCCATACGCAGTGTGCATTGTCTTCATATTGAACAGGATAATTGGGTGATGTGATAATACCACTCGGACCACGGAGGTTAGAACCACACGTTCTAGCTAAAAATATGGAAAGCATGAAATAGAAGAGATTTTAGAGATGCTCATTTATTTAAAGAGAAAATAGCAGGACACTGAAAGTTACCTGATGTGGGGATAGCTATTACATTTCTTTAAAATTTATAAATGTGCTTTGGAACTTCCAATTGCACTAGAACTATGGATAGCAGTCTATAAAGAATTTAAAAAGAGCTTTATTTTCAGAAAGAAAGAACAGTGTTTATGTCTTTATTTTACTGAATGTGGCCAATCACAACTACATTTCTTTGCAATTATGCTCCATTTTATGCTTTGCAATTATGCTACACTTTCTGTGCAATTATGCCACATTGTGCTAATGTAATATGTAATGAAACAATTCTCAAAAAATTACAATCCTCTAGTATAGACTTTAATGGCTGGCAACAATGAAGCAGTGATGAGCTACAAGGCTAAATGGTCATGGTCTACTTTTCTCTTGTTCTGCTCAGGAACCATCTTTTTTGGACTCCTCAGATAAGGACCAATCAAAGATCAGCTTGCCAACTTCAAATACAAAAGCTCAACCAATCCAGTTCAGTTAGCTGTAAACTGTGAGAGGGACATCACAAAGCTTACTTTCCTCTGAAGGTAACAGCCATAAAATATCAGAACCAGAGAAAACTGTGCTACACCTTCAAAATAGTAAAGCTAAAAAAGAATAGAAAAAGCCATAGAAAATAAACCAAACTTATTCAGTATGAAAGCTCATCACTGCTTCATTACAATTCTCACTTAGAAATCTTGGAAACAGATTAAAATAAGCAATGTACAGTACATTTCAAAAGGTTTTTGTCAATATTAATTTATTCACAAGACCCCAAGCATCAAAAATAAATCAAGGAACTGTTTATTTATGCAGTGAAGTTATTATAGAGCCAGGCTGAATTCTATCAAGAAATGCACTGAAGGTATTACTTTTATAAATGTTCTATTACAAAGATTCTCATAATTGAGTGGTTCATCTAATTGGAATCCATTTAAACATGAAGAAATCATAATACAGATAGTGAAAATCTGAGGGATTAAAATGTGAATGGACTCAGTAATATAAATGGAACTGTATTCATATCATTAAAGTCATACTTTTTTTGAACTGAAAGTAAAATGATTTGTTGTAACAGTATGATGAATAGTATTTATATGATACAAAATTATCATGTACATTAATTATTTAATGATCAAAATAGAATTAGATATATATTTATCATAAGAACTAGTTGTCACAAAATTCAGTCCTTATCAATGATAGTCATTAAACAATGTGTGTGTGTATTTGTGTGTGTGTGTGTGAGAGAGAGAGAGAGAGAAAGAGAGAAAGAGAGAAAGAGAGAAAGAGAGAAAGAGAGAGAGAATGAATTATATATATTGAATATAGCTATATCCATGGCTAATGATTCATTCTTTCTACTACTCATACTGGATTTAGACATCACAACTGTTTATCAAGAAAAAAAAACCATTACAAGTGTTTGCATATATTTCTTGAAGTTTATTAATGTGCAAATACCGGTAGCATCATATTTAAGGTATACAAACTCATGACAATTATTTTAGAGATAGCATGAAAGTAATATTGTTTCTATTTTGGTTATTAATAAAGTGATTTAATTCCTCTGGAACAACTTATGGCAAATGTCAAATATGAGAATACATATAATTTGAGATTAGAATCAATATTCTAACCTTTCAATATCTTTCTACATGAACAAGCAAAATTTCAGGTAATTAACTTAAACATTAGAGGGCCTTCACCTGTAACATTGTACATATACTAATATATGTAGTTGATTCTTTTTCCTTTGAGCACAGCCTAAAAGGAAATCAAGATAAATATTTTATTTCTATACACTAAGATGTTTGTTAATATGAATAGTACCTTAGAATTAAATCACCTTAATTGCTAAAATAGCTTGTAATTATCACACAGTACCTGTGGAGCTACACAGATCTTTCAATAATTAATTAACTGATAATTAATTCACTACATAGAAAATAAATATAGGGCAATGCATGTTAATTGAGTATTTATATATCATGCAAAATGTGCCAGACAAAGGGTTGTAATTAATTTTTAAAAGCTTAAGATTCAAAGGATAAGTAATTTTCCATAAAGGCAGGGGAGGTAGTCTTTAGAGGTTTGGCATAATCTAACATAAAGGATCAGACTTTATTCAAATACAGATTTCAGTACTTTTTTGCATTTAAAAAAAACAAACACTTTGGGATGGTTCTTACCCTCAAACTCCCAAAGATTTCCTGAGTTTTGGTAAGAGTAATGTGCAGTCTGAATAAAAATGGGGGCCATTGGCCCTATCAAGTATATAATTAATTAATGAAGATGAAGGCAGAAAGCTTCCCATCAGCTTCCATCTTGAACAATACTTACCACGGCAAATTGGCCTATGGTCACTCCAAGCAGATAAGGTATCTGTCACCTTTTGACAAGTAATGCTTTTCGTTCCTTGGAGCACATAATTATCATCACAGGTAAAATGTACATTAGCACCAACTCTAGGAAAAGGAGAAAAAAAAAAGATACCAACAGGTTTCAAGTTCATTGCATTATAAAACTAAAGTTATTATATTCAGATCAAAGATCATTCTTGAAATAGCATTTTTTTCCCCTATCAAAGCAAACATGTAACCAGTTTTCTTCTTCTCTGGATATGTGGTAGGAAAGTTTAAAAAAAAAAAGAAACCTTGCTAAAAATATAAACCAGAAGAATTTCTTGTGGCTTACAGATATGCAGAAATAAAATAAAACTACAAATTAAGGGGGGGGGGGACAGTAAGATTTTTCTAACAGTAGACCTGTTTTCATGACATTGCATTCAGTGATGGGTTGCCTCCGATTCGCATCGGTTCTATAGAACCGGTAGTAAAACCGCCCATCGGCTCCGCCCATCGACTTGTTACCAAAACGCTTCTGCGCATGCACAGAAGAGCGTGCGTGAGAGCGAAGCGCGCGCATGCGCACGGCCCCACTGCATACCGGTAGTAAAGGTAAGTAGAACCCACCCGATTACATTCTGATATAGATAGATGAGAACTTCCTAAATTCAAGATACAGATCTTAATGAAGCCTGTCCCATTAGCAGCATTCCCTAATTGGCTGGCTAGTTGAGGTCTTGCCCCTGGAATTGGGACAGGAAGAGGCTCTGGAGGAGATTTCTGGGAAATGTAGTCCCCAGGAGGAAGAGTTAGATCAGAGTGCTGAAGAGTAGGACAGCAGATCCGAGCATCTCAGAAGAAAGGACTGAAAGGCAGTAAAAAGAAGCATCTACAAGGAAAAAAAGGCTGGATTTCTTCAAAAGAGAAAGAGATTGACACCCCAAGGAAGAGCAATGGTGGTATCTCACCCTAGAGATTGTATCCTGGCTGCCACAAGGGGGAGACTCCATAGGACTCTGACTGGGCCTGTAGACGACATGTTTTTGAGGCAACAAGATTGGTGAGGGGCCATTTGGCCAAAAAAAAAAAACAAAAAAAAAAACCCAGTCTTGGAACATTTTTAGACATATTGCTTACCATAAGTTTTAATGTTTTAGATGATTGTGTTGTTTAATTTGATTTTTATCTTAATGGCCATTATTTTAAATTAAAGTGTAGACATTATTTTTAATTAAAGTGTAAACTCCCTCTTAGAGGGAGATATATTGGTGTGCCTGAGCCAGGTCGGGCTGTTCACCTGGGAAAGGGATAGAAGGGCCCAATTACCAATGGAGAAAAATGCTAAGTTATTAAAGTAAACTGTTGAATATCGGTTGCATTGCCAATATCTTGTCTCTGAAAGATGACTGCAGATTTCAAATTGTTAAATGGACCAAGCAATTTTGGCAGGCAAAATTTTGATAGATGAGCTTCTCCTTGGTTTACAAAAATCTAAATAAACAGAAATGCCTTATGCTTCAATCACCTTCCCCTCCCCATTTCCAGATGGAAACTGTTCTAAAGGAAATATCCTCACAGCATGAATACTGTAATCAGTTTGGTATTTATTACTGCTCTAAATCTAAGAAGTTTTAAATTTAAAGGCTAATTAATCATATTCACCCAATTCTTCAAATCATATCACCAGATAAAGTCCCTTCAAATCAATTCAAAGGTTCAGTGGACATCTGTGCTTCTAGGGACATATTTTTATCAAACATGACTCATTCTTTAAATCAGTTTATAGATATGAATCAATTCACAGATTTAAATCCTATTACAAGTGATTCACAGAACTTTAGTATTTATTGGAAGATGTGATTGGATTAATTTATTCATCTCACAGTTTTTGAAACTTGCCCCGATGTGCAGTATCTGGGCAGAATACAGGTAATTCTTGACTTACAACCAATAATTTAGTGACTGTTCAAAGTTATAACTGAAAAATGTGACTTATGACTGTTTTTCATACTTATGACCATTGCAGCATATTCCAATGATCACATGATTAAAATTAATACACTTGGCAACTGGTTTATATTTATGAAGATTGTGTTGTCCTGGGGTCATGTGATCATCTTTTGTGATCTTCTGACAAGCAAATGGGGAAGCCAGATTCACTTTATGACCATGTTGCTAACTTAACAACTGCAGTTAATCACTTAACAACTGTGGCAAGAAAGTCATAAACTGAGGCAAAAATCACTTAATGCATGCTCATTTAGCAACATAAATTTTGTGGTCATAAGTCAAGGACTCCCTGTATACTATATTTTTGTAATAAGAGTTAAAAGACAAAAAAAGACAAAGGTAAAGTATACAATTAATAGTCTATCACTATACAATATCAGTTGACCACTAGAAATATTCAATCCCAGTTAAAAACACAGAGGAACAGTGGTGTTTCAACAGCTTGGTGAAATGTCAAGAGAGCAAAATTGCTTCAGAGACAAAGAGATTGCAATTAGAGGCACATAATAAAAAGGTTTGGTAACTCTTCCATATACCCTTCACCACTGTAATAACAGACTGTCTATTCCTCAGCCAGTTTCTGACTTTTTCTGAGCATCAACAGTATCTAAAGGTTAGGGGTGCAATAATTAGTGATGATATTATTGCTATACTGTTATTAGTACAAAAATGTCTTCATACCAAATGAATCTCCCAAGCATAACCACATTTTAAATATATGTTGTAGATTGTTGAACCTTGGGCCAGTCATTTTTTTCTCAGCACTAGGAAGGAGGCAAGGGCAAGCCACTTCCATGAACTTGGCAAGAAAACTACAGGGGATTGGCCATTCAGTCACCAGGAATCAAAACTGACTCCAGGGCACATAAACGCACATGTTTCAGATAAACTCAAATGCTTTGTCATTTATATGTGAGTAGAAGAAGATGGTTTTAAGGTGAGCCCAAATGCCAAACAATGTCTGCAGGATGCCAGAGAAAGTATTTATTTTTCATATATTCCATATATAGAAGAAAAATATTCCTAATTAATTGTAACCCCACTTGAACAAATTAATTACCCATGAAAATATATTTAGCAGAGATCTTATTGATAGGATAATTTTTTGAGCTTAGAGTGGAAGATCAACTAGGATCTATCTCCACACAACACAATATCCTACATTTCCAAAAAGTATGTTCTTTTATTTCCTTAAACACAATAATAATAAAACAGTAGGTAATCTCCAATACTTTTAACAATGAGCTCAAAGTTTATTATTATTTATAAACTAGAAGATTAATAAAGAAATAGGACTAAATGCTTGGTCAAGGCATCACTTATCAGCACTTTTAAATGCCAGAACTACAACTTCCAGGCTAATTATAGTATCTAAGGAGTCCTTCCAGAGCTTAAAAGAAATCTAAAGTTAAAATTTATGAACGACTCTCCCATGATGACCAATAATGAAAAATGTAAAACAGGGCTCTTTTTAAAATTGTGAACTGGCAAGTGTAAAGGTTGTTTTCATACTATACTATGCAATTTAACAGTTCAGGAAAACAGACAAATATTTACTCTTTAGAGTATTGTGTGAAGTTAATAGATGCCTTTGTAGATTAGAAGTCATAAGCAAAGTTGATTTCGTTCAAAGGACCAAACCATGAATCCAAAAATTGACCATTAAAAAATCTTTATTCAAAACAAATGTTGTGTTTTTTAACTGCAGACAAAAGGAAGAAAAAACTTTGGCAGATTCAAGTCTAATATATAATGGCTGATACCATTTGAACAAAAATGCAAAATAGGAATAAAGATATATAAGAGAAAGTAACTGAACAGTAGTCAGTGGTGGGTTTCTACCAGTTTGCTCCAGTTCGGGCGAACTGTAGTGACAGCAGCGGGAGGCTCTGCCCACCCGCCTGGACATTATCACGGATGCTCTGCACATGCACAGAAGGTTCTGCACAGGCACAGAAGCATCATGCATGACCGAAGCAAGCATGCACACATGTACACTCACTGTTCCAAACCGGTAGTGAAGGTAAGTGGAACCCACTACTGGCAGTAGTTTAATTGTCATGGCACTACAGAATTTAAATTGCTTTACTATACTTAAAGCACCAGTTTCTAGGTAGCTTTCTTTGTAGGAAGGAGGAAACAAAGATAAAGGAAGCTTGCTTACATCTTCTTTTTAATTATAAAACATAAATTGCCAAAATCACAAAAGAGAAAGACTTGAAATGATCAAAGTCTCAGTCATTACCATAGTTTAAACTATGAAATGTTTTTTTGGGGGGACCATCAGTGTTAAGCCAGTAATGGTCATATAGCAATAGCAATAGCACTCAGACTTATATACCGCTTCATAGTGCTTTTAAAGCCCTCTCTAAGTGGTTTACAGAGTCAGCATATTGCCACCAACAATCTGGGTCCTCATTTTACCCACCTCGGAAGGATGGAAGGCTGAGGCAACCTTGAACCAGTGAGATTTGAACTGCCGAACTGCAGCTAGCAGTCAGCTGAAGTAGCCTGCAGTGCTGCACTCTAACGATTGTGCCACCTCGGCTCTTCTGTAGGCTTTAAAATGAATTCTCTTTTTCCAATTAATTTCATTACAGAAATAACTTTCTTCAGTCTGGGAGAATCTTTGAATAATGTATTGCAGCCCAGTCTAATAAGCACAACCATTTTTCTCCTGAGAACTACAATAGCCGTTTCCTAGTCTTTATGTGAATGTATTAATATAAAACTTTTTCTTTGTCGTGTGTACACCACAATTTTTTAGAAAAGTAAAATACAGTCATTTATTTCATCCTGACAAGAGGAAAAACTACACTATGTCAAGCTTATGCTGCAAATCCCTTCTGCACTGTTATTTTCTCTCATCTATACAGTAACTCTTTTATTTTAATCAAGGCTATGACCCAAAACATGGATGTCTAAAAGAAAGTAAAAGATAACCAGCCATTTTTTGTAATTTTTGGAAATAAGAACCTTGATATAAAGGTTATCCATATATGTGTAATGAAGGTGAAACTCAAAGAGTATGTTTTTATGCAATTTTCATCATTAAAGGGACACTGACAATCTTTGTGTTTTTGTTTAGACTTTTTTAATGGATATTTCTATCTAAATCAAAAGCCATAGAGTAGCCATAGAGTAAGGCAAACATCTTCAAAAAGATGTAACATTTTCAAAAGTTTCCCTTCACCACTAATGTATTTGCTTTGCTAAATTAGATTGAATCACAGCATAGATTATATGCCCTACTCAGATATTCAGAGACTGAACAAATATGTACAAGCCACTTGAAGCATTGATATATTTCATCTTCTTAGGATGAACAGTATATCGATAACAAGTCACTGCTTGTTACCACAGTCTAGCGATAAAGTACATTGATGCTTTCTGTTGATCATTTGTACTTCTGTGTGTAGATGTGTCCATCTTCCACTTTCCTAATTAAATGACAGAAGTTGGTCTCTTAAATGCCACTGGTATGCAGGGGCTTCTTCTTCAGCAATATCAAAACCTCCGAGTACTGTTTAACATTCATATAAGCAAGAGCCATAGCATGGCTGTCTCCTGCATAGCCGTGCTGGAATTTCTTGCACAATAAAAATAAGACTTAGTCATGTCATGGGGTTGCTAGGTTTTATTACAGAGCCAGCTGCTGAGGATGCAGTTTTTGCATGTCCTTTCCATCATCCTTTCCCGAAGACCACTGTAGTGGCTTGCTCTATAATCCACATGGAATCAACATGTGGAAAATGTGCTTTGCATGAACTCAGAAGGAAAGAGAATTTGCTTTTGTAATATTCTACAGAGGCTGTCCTCTGTTCCCTGAAGATTCTGTTAATGTAATCTTACAATAAAAGGCAGTACTCTAGTACTCTAGTACTGTATTATTGTTGTGCTTTTTGTCTGGACTACCTAAAAGAGATAACAGCAATGTTGCAAGTCACAAAGAATTCCTTCCCCTTCCTTCCAAAGATAAAACTAGGAGGGTGCCCTCAGTAACACTTTCCACGACACCTCTGCTTTTGCATGATGTTGTCTAGCTATGTCTCTTCTTCCTGTCTCCCAAGGTCACTCTTACACACATGACACATATACAGATATAGGTGAGTAGAGATATGTATTCATTCGCCTCTTTTAAAAGCTGGATCAACAGTACTCGGTGCTTATTTATTTTTAATATTGTTACAATTATTTTATTTTATTTTTATTTTTTAAAATTTGATTTATATGCCGCCTTTCTCCAGAGACTCAGGGCGGCTTACAAAGCGTTAAGCAATAGCCTTCATACTTTTGTATATTTTATACAAAGTCAGCTTATTGCCCCCACAATCTGGGTCCTCATTTTACTTACCTTAGAAAGGATGGAAGCCTGGTGGGATTTGAACTTGCAGTAATTGCAGGCAGCTGATCTTAATAACAGTTAATGACACTGCTTTAGTCTGCTGAGCCACCAGAGCTCTTTATTTAAAACATAGGTGTATTTTTTTTTTAAAAAAGTATTATCTATGAATAGACAGATAACAACTGAAGTTATACAAAGTCCATTGGAGTAGGGTGGCCAATAAAATCAAATTTATTTATTTATTTATTTAGAAAATTTATATTGCCACTTGCTCGCACATAGTGACTCAAGGCAGATTACAAGGACATAAAAACACAATATAAAAGAAATAAAAAGAAAAATAATAAAAAAGAAAAATAATAAACCCCCACCCCACCCTGGTGACAGCACACATTCATACTAGCCATTTAATGGCAGAACCACATCTTCAGGGCTTTCCAAAAGAGGGTTAGAGTGGAGGCCAATCTAATCTCTGAGGGGAATGATGTTCCAGAGTGAAGGAGCTACCATGAAGAAGGCCCTTTTTCTGGATCCCACCAGATGTATCTCCTTAGGGGACAGGACCAGTAACATTCCTTGCATCCCCACTCTAGTGAATTGGGTAGATTTGACCGGCAAGAGATGGTCCCTCAGATAACCTGGTCCCAAGCATGAAGGGCTTTAAAGGTGACAACCAGCACCTTTATTGCACCCGGAAGCAAATTGGCAACCAATGCAGTTCTTGCAGGAGACGTGATAAATGTGCACACCGAGATCTGCATAAAACCAGCAGGCCGCTGCATTTTGCACCAATTGGAGCTTCTGGATGCTTTTCAGGGGCAGCCCCATGTTTTACTGTTTCCCCCTTTTTTGCTGGGTTGGGGAATGGCATCATTTTGCCTCCATAACTTTGTCTACTCCACTGCCAGCCAGTAGCACAATTTCTTGCTGCAGAATGAAGGATGGAGCTCTTATTATCAAATCCTTTATCCCTACTTCATATCACATTAGATCCTTATTCAGAAATCACATAATTGACCAATAACAAGTGTGAAGAACTTAGGTGTCTGCCTCTTGTTAGGCAGCTTGACAGATGACTAAGCACCACATATATTCACCTATCCCTGCCACATCATACTGAAAGGAAAAAGGTGTGGTGTTTTTTTTTGTGTGTGTGCCAGAAAATGACAATCAGTAGGAGAAGAAATTCAGACAGTGGAATGCAACAATCATTTTCCTTAACTTGGTCTGCATTAAAAGAGTAAGGAAAGCACCATTCACTGATCTCATTACTGAGACATATTACCGATAAGTTTGCTAGGTGCTGGCTCATTGACTGAAGGATACAGTTTTAACACTGTCTTATGTCTATCTCCTTTTTGTACTCTTTTTTACTCCTAAAGACTTTTCCCTTGTCAATGAATAATGTGATATAAAACCCTTTAGGAATATCAAACTGATTATCTCAAGAGTTTCATCAATTATTCATATGGTTTGCTACATGTTCATACATGTTTATGGGATATATATGCTGTGAACTATTGGAATGCACTCTATATGGGCATGCCCTTGAAACTCATTCAGAAGCTTTATCTGGATGCACAATACCACTCATATATGTGTTGCATTAGCTCCCAGTATGATTTCATGTATAATTCAAGGTACTGGTTAACATCTTTGAAGGCCAGCATGGCATGGTTATTTCTGGGACCACCTCTCCCTTCCCATCAGATCTGGCAGAGCGAGCATGCTCCAGGTTCTCTTGCTGAGATAATGGCACATAGTGGGCCCAAGCAAGTGTATCATGGTGCTTGCCCTATGAAATAGGCTCCATCCAGAGGTTCAGACAACTTCAACCTATGGCATTTTGGAAAACCACAAAAATCTGGCTTTTCTCCTAGGCATCAAGTTTTTAGTTGGGGAGTTCTGGATGATGGATGAATATCATAGATTTTTGATGTTTTCCGTGAGGGAGGCTCAATCCAGGTCTTTATTTTTTTTTTTTTTTTGCAGTTTTATTGCTAATGTTTTATACAGCATTTTTATTGTGCAGAGTTTCATTGGATAGATGAGAAACCTTTCATTTTTGGTTAATAAAGAAGAAAATAAAATGGTAAAATAGTAAAAGTTAGAATTTTGCACATTTAGGCCTCAAACACTTAGCACTGTTTCGTCAAGTGAGACATATTTTATCTTACATTTGAAATAAGATAGGATAGGATAGGATAGGATAGGATAGGATAGGATAGGATAGGATAGGATAGGATAGGACAGGACAGGACAGGACAGGACAGGACAGGACAGGACAGGACAGGACAGGACAGGACAGGACAGAACAGAACAGAACAGAATTCTTTATTGGCCAAGTGTGACTGAATTCACAAGGAATTTTCTTCAGTGTATAAGCTCTCAGTGTACATAAAAGATATAAGTGATAAATTATGATTATAGTCATCATAAATACATTCATCATGAATCATAAGATACAACACTTAGCGATAGTCATAGGATACTAAATAAGTAATCAAAATCATACTAGATAACTAAATAAAACAATATAAATCATAAAGATACAACCAACAAGGTTATAGTCATAAGTAGAAAAGGAGATAGGTAATAGGAAGGATGAGAAGAATAATAGTAATACAGTCTTAGTAAATAGTTTGACAGCAGTGGTGGGTTACCCCTGGTTCGCACCGGTTCTATAGAACCGGTAGTAAAACTGGCAGGAGGCTCTGCCCACCGACCCCAATGTCTTCAAAATGCTTCTGCGCATGCACAGAAGCTTCTGCACTTGTGCAGAAGAGTGCACGCACGCATGAGCGAAGCAACCACACACCTGTGGTCCCGCTGCAAACCTGTAGCAAAGGTAAGTAGAACCCACCCCTGTTTGACTGTGTTGTGGAAATTAGTTGCTTAGCAGAGTGATGGTATGCGGGGGGAAACTGTCCTTGTGTCTAGTTGTTCTGCATTTAAGCATATTTGATCAAAGTAAACCAATATTTTAATTAATTTGTTTCCTAGTTAGTGAGCTAAATACCTCCTAGAACTATATTTTTTTTCATTTATGCATCTGAATTCTTAAAGTTCTTTACTTTAAAAAAGTAAGTACTGTGAACTGGAGATTCCTGCTTCAAGGAACAAAGCTATATTGATAATTTCAGTATTTCTAAGTACCAAAGCTATAACTTAGTTAATTGCAAGCCTGTGGTTGCAATTAAGTGATGTAAACAGAGTATAATGTAATGAGATGGCCATTCTTCTCAACTAAAATTATGACAATATTGGCAACAAAGTTGACTGCATGAACAAATCTCTTTTATTTAATGGATAATGAGAGCCAAGAGCTATTTTTTTTACCATTATCTTTGTCTGCTCTGTAATGCTTCAAAAGATTATGGTTTTTAAACAATCACATTCTTATGACTGCTTGTTAAGGAAGCAATCCATTTGTATTCAATTGGTTTAGTTTCCAGTAACTGAATATACTATTCATATATAAACAAATTTCACACAAAGCATCAGACTGCTTTAATATTCAGTTATATAGTACACAAACTTCTGTTTCATGTTCCTATTTAGGCATAAAGAATAGCATTATACTTTCTTATTTCCGTGCAAGCTATCTGTAAAGCAAGTAAAATAAGAATACTGGGGAATTTTGAAAACAGACAATATTATATACATGCATGTTTTGAACTCATACTAGAACAATTGAAATATGTGTGGATTCCTACATTGGGATTTAAAAAGTAACTTTGCATCCTAATACATGATGATGATGATGATGATGATGATGATGATGCTAATGTGTCTTCAAGTTGGATTTGACTGTTAGTGACCACAAAGGTTTATTTAATACATAGTACCACATATATAAGGAATCAGTTGTTCAGTTAAGCAATATTATTTAACTTTGCTCTCCCACTTACCAAAACTACTATGCTATGATAACCTGGGATCCTGAAGACTGGACCACGTCTTCAGGTTAATTTAGTTACAATTTGGATAACATAGGGAAAAGATATAGGAGCATTGGCTATAGGGAAAATCTAAATTTTCTTCTGTGTAACAAATAACACTTCATATCTGTGCTTCTACTTTCCCTTTATGTTATATCTGAGTGTTTTTACATTCCTGCACTGTTTTATGCTAGCTCATGCAAGCAAACTCTTCATTATTTAATTAATGTCCGTTAACTTAGGTAGAAATGGTCTTCCTTCCTGTAAGTAGAACATTTAATTAAGGACAGGAAGGGATTTGTGGGGGCTTCCTCCAAATGTATTTAACCTTTAGTGTTCGCAGTGCTCTGAATTTTGCAATGCAGCTCTGATCCAAATCAGTATACAAAAGGCATTTGGGCAAGGGGAAATTTTTGGGAAGATGGGAAGAATCAGATTCATCTGTCCTTGGCTGTGACTGTATCTATACAAATGATGGGCTATTCCATTAAGGCCTATCCAACTCTAGACACTAGCTTGTTCTGACATGCTGTATCACTACTTTGGTCATTGTTAATAGGATTCCAGTTTTATTATTTCCCTTTGCCCTGTAGTCCAACACCGAATAAATGCCACAAAAGAGGAAATAACTGAAGAGGTGAGTAACTTCCCTGTCTATGAAACTGCCCTCTTTTCTAGTTGATAGAATTCTTTGGTCTTTCTAAATTACTTTTTCTGCCCTCCTGCTGATAGAGGAGTGATTTCCAGCTTCTTGAAGAGAGCTGAAGTTTGATAAAAAGCCTGTTCTCTTTTCCAGCTTAGTAGGATGATTAAGGAACACTGCATCTCTGTCAAAAGTGCTTCAGAGCCATTGTGACTGAAGCAAAATAAATTGGCACAGAGCAAGCAGGAAATGTAAATAATTGCACCATCTCAAATTTACAGAAAACAGCACAGTTTAGAATAAAGTTTGCATGCATTATAGAATGGCTGAATTTGTCTCCCTGGTTTGTTTTTTTTTGGGGGGGGGGGGCGGGTTTTACTCCCTTCCACCCCAAAGCAGAAAATTCTATTTAAGAACTCTTTTTGGTATTTATATTTCAAGAAAAAGGAAATGTTAAGCCTCAGGGAAAGAGTAAATATTCATTAGAAATCAAAGTGTTTTTTTTAATCTCATGCTTCACTATATACTGATGTAGTTATAATATCTATTGTCCAAAATCATCAGCTGAGAAATTTTAGACAAGAAATTTACAATGCCTGAATACAGAGTGAAAGTGAGAAATAGTAGAGAGTACAATGATGTATGAAGCACCCTTCGTGGTAGCAAACACTTTTCCTGAAAATGTCTAGGTTTAGCAATAGCAACAGCACTTAGACTTATATATCACTTTACAGCATTCTCTGAATGATTTACAAATGTCAGCATATTGCCCCCAACAATCTAGGTCCTCATTTTACCAACCTTGGAAGGATGGAAGACAGAGTCAACCTTGAATTGATCAGAATCGAACTTCAGGCTTGGGCAGAGTCCACTTGCAATACTACATTTTAACCACTGTGCCACCACAGTTTAATTCGAACTATTATACAAAATGTTGTATAATTGTCGGTTTGAATACTCCTAGTAATTTTGAGTATAATCAAGATTTATATTTAGGCATATTAAATATTAACAATATTGGTAGCAAACCTGCCACTATTAGAAATGTCAAATCCTATTCATGTTCCAAAGCATGCTTAAAATCACTTTTAATTGCAAAGTAATAAAATGCAATTCACTTTTAATTGCAAAGACTATCCATGGAGAGGTGTAATTACCAACCTGACTATGTCATTGTCACAGAAAAGTTATAGATAATGTTAATGCAAACTGATAACTTTTAATGAGCATACCAGCGCTTTGGTATGCTTTTCTCAAGTACAACTAAATAAAAATATCTGCAAACATAAATCCGTATGAAATACCTAAAGTCCAAGCCTGTTCGCTTTCCATTTTCGGGAATCCCTGGGTCAGGACACATATCTGAGGCAACGGCATCTCCTCCTTGACTCACTGTAATAGAAAAAGAATGAGCTATCACATTTGATAAGCTATACTTTAAATACAACTTTTTAGAAAGACAAAAAGAATCATGAAAAGTTCAATGCATTATCCATTAAAAGTAAGCTGTGTCTGCGGGTTTTACTCTGCTAGTGGTGTCTAACTCTAGGGGCCGGTCATGTGGCCAGCCTGACATCATGCTACAGCACAGAGTATGGCAAAACACAGAATGCTGTTACCTTTCTGCTTGTTTATATGTGGTACCTATTAATCTATTTGCATTTCATATTTTCGAACTTCTAGATTGGCAGGAGCTGGGACAAGAGATGGGAGCTCACTCTGTCTCATAGCACTCAGATCTCAAACTGCTAAGCTATTGACCTTTAATAGTCGAAGACTCAGCATCTTAACCACTGAGCCACGACGTCTCTCAATTAAGAGTAACCATAGATCTATATTTCACACAGGAGACAAATTAAATGGTCGATTCATGACATTTCATCCTACTTACACTAGGGTTACCAGATCAGGTCTGCAAATATCTAAATCCTTGCTGGCATTTAGGATTCAGCTGGACTTCTGCAGCCTTATTTATTGATTATTACACTTATAACCAAAGCTACCTTGTGATAATTTCCAATAAAATTTGATAACAATAACAATAAAAATCAAAGAAAATGTATCAAAATCATAAAAAAACATTATTGTTGGAGGCACTAATCCAATAAGAGCCTGAGTGGTGTAGGAGGCTAATGCCTCCTACTAAGGCAGCATTTAACATCCAGCTGCCTGCAATTACTGCGAGTTCAATTCTCACCAGGCTCAAGGTCGACTCAGCCTTCCATCCTTTCTAAGGTGGGTAAAATGAGGACCCGGTTGTGGGGGCAATAAGCTGACTTTGTATAAAAATATACAAAAGTATGAAGGCTATTGCTTAATGCATTGTAAGCTGCCCTGAGTCTCCGGAGAAGGGCGGCATATAAATAATTTTTTTTAAAAAATAGTGCTTCTTTGGGAACTTTTCACAAGGATCTTACAGAATGGTAGATATAATTCACCTTTCCTTAGGCTCTCAAAGCAGAAAGATACCTCATGTTCAGGGTTTTTACCTGTTTTACACATCCTGTCTTGGAGAGAGGGGTGGGAATTTCTCCATTTTTACACAGGATATATACTACAGGATATACTGTATGATACAGGATTTCACCCTGTTTGGGACTGAATCAAGGCCTAAGCAGCCAGATGTTATTCTATGGAATCAAAACCACCACCAGGAATTGGCTTGATGGACTTTTGTACTTTAAATGGTCAGAGTGTCACATAGTGCATACAATGACTTTGAAAATCAGGAATGGATTATACACATTAAACAATGGCATTAAAATTATGACTACTTGTGGAAAATGGTTAATATATTTTCTTTAAGGCTGTAGTACATTTAAGAATGTTTTAAGATGATGTGGATTTGTGTGGGTTCACAGGAGGGGCATAGCAAGGTTATAAATGGCTTTAACACCCTCAAATGAGAAATCTTTACTGTGATTTCTTGAAACAAAATAGTGAATTTTAGCTAAAAGCTGAACCTTGACACCTGAAACATTGTCAAAAATTAATTTCTATTGAAATGACAGCATTACAGAAATTATATATGATGTATATATGATACTGTGTTTTTCCATACACATAGTTGGGCACACATATAGAGAACAAAGTTCTTCAAAGAGACCAATTTCTGGTATCTAGTGCTATTTCCTCCATAAACCACTGAGACTGAAGTCATTATTACACATTTTAACATTCAAGACTTTAGAATGTCTACCTTGGCAAGTCTATTATTTTGGAAAGACATGAAATATAAACCTCTTCTGCTCTATCTAGCATATGAGAAATCTAATATGCATTAACATTTTTCTTTATATTTCTACAGAATATTTTCTTTCTCTGTGGCAAGATTTGTTTTCAGCCTCAATAGGTAGAAATTATGACAGCAGAAGAAACTGGAAATGATCAGTGACATGTTTTTAGAAGATAGATTTAACATTTAATTTAATTGTATCACCCAGGTAAAAATGTGAGAAAATTATATTTCATAAGCAAAGTTTAGGAAGTACCCAGTCATCTTCTTTTTTAAATAGATAATTATGACTATAATTAGTATCAAGAATCAAACAATATACACAACAACCACTTAAAGCAATAGGTTTCACTCCGAAATTCTGACAAACTGCAACAGCTAATTTGAAAAGCCAATATGCGACATTTAAAATGTTGTGTTTTATATCTGCCACCCCCATTCAGATTCCCCAGCGATTCAACCTTTTTATTTTCAAGTGCTTTTTCATCAGGATTTCTTTCAACCCCAGTGTGACCTTACAGCCAGAAAGTACCTATCTGCACGTTCTTCCTCAACAAGGTCCTAACAATTATGGATTAACAATAATAGATTTTAGCACACAAACAAGTTTATTGCACAGCACTCTAAGTTAAACTTATCATACCTTAATGCAAAGTGTGAACACCTAAGGAAGGAAATTGTTCATCCCCCAACATAGAAAGTTGGTCTTTTTGTTCATACAGAGTACAGAAAACTCAATACACTGATTCTCAGGCAATTGATTATGGCTCTTCCACTTTCCATAGCTGTAAATTTGGAACTTATTAGCCGTCCAATACAGTTAGGTTTAGGGGCTTATAAATATCTCCATGCCTTCCAGAGGCTGGTGAGAAGGTGGATTTGGATATTCTGGCAAAGATATGGAACTTGTCCCATTTTAATGTTAATATAGTTTATAATCTGAGACCAGTAGTGGTTTCCACTTACCTTCACTACCGGTTCGAAACTGTGAGCGTGCACATGTGCATGCTTCACCCACCCGCGGCCCTTCTGCTCATGCACAGAACCTTCTGCGCATGCACAGAGCATCCAGGATGACATACTGGTGGGTGGGCAGAGCCTCCTGCCTCCACCACTACCGGTTCGCCCAAACCAGGGCGACCACTGCCTGCGACCCACAACTATACACAAGCCTTGAAAACTTGGACTGTGGCTCTGAGAAATGTCAAAGATTGTGAACAAATTGTAATGTGACAGAAAAGAAAAGTCTTACAATATCTGACTGGAAGGGTATCCTAGTTATATTTTATTTAGCCTTTTTAATATGTGTGTGTGTGTGTGTGTGTGTGTGTGTGTGTGTGTGTGTACATATATATATTTATTTCTTTTCTGTTCTTTTCGTAGGCCTTTATGAGTATTTCTCTACAGCCAGGTTCTTCCTACGTAAACCAAGATTTTTATGCAGCCCTAGTTCAGTGAAATCACAATCCACTAGTTTCTAGGCTTTTTTTTCAGGCAGACCAGCAAGCACCCTGCCAAATGGGCAGCAGGGTACTTGCTGGTCTGCCTGAAAAAAAGCCTAGAAACTAGTGGATTGTGATTTCACTGAACTAGGGCTGCATAAAAATCTTGGTTTACATAGGAAGAACCTGGCTAAAGAGAAATACATACATACATACATACATACATACATACATACATACATATGTAGGTCTTTGGTTATTCGGGTTTTCTCCTGCGTTTTCATGCGGGAGAAAACCCGAATAACCAAAGACCTACATACAAACACCCGTGAAAACCTCCGAAAACATATGTGTGTGTGTGTATGTGTGTGTGTGTGTTTCTTTCTTTTTCGTAGGTTTTATGTGTATTTCTCTTTAGCCATGTTCTACCTACGTAAGCCAAGATTTTATGCAGCCCTAGTTCAGTGAAATCTCATTCACTAGTTTTGGGGCTTTTTTTTCTTCTAGCAGCCAGCAAAACCTACGAAAAAGAAAGAAAAACACATATTGTACCTTTACAGGGACAATACATGAGATGAGGGTGTGGCTAACTGATGCTGCCTTATAAGGCAGAAATATATCTATCTTAGTCTCCCAATGGGCAGCAAAGAGTTTTCTGGCTGCTAGAAGAAAAAAAGCCCCAAAACTAGTGAATTTCACTGAACTAGGGCTGTATAAAATCTTGGCTTATGTAGGTAAAACCTGGCTAAAGAGAAATACATATATACATACATACATACATACAAACATACATACATACATACATACATACATATTCGATTTATATGCTGCCTTTCTCCGGAAACTCAGGGCGGCTTACAATGTGTTAAGCAATAGCCTTCATACTTTTGTATATACCTGCTTAGTAGGGCTTTCGGCCTCCCCTAAGCAGTGTTCTTTTTTTATACAAAGTCATCTTATTGCCCCCCCCAATCCAGGTTCTCATTTTACCTACCTCGAAAGGATGGAAGGCTGAGTCAACCTTGAGCCTGGTGAGATTCCAACTTGCAGGAATTGCAAGTTAACAGCACTTTAGTCTGCTGTGCCACCAGTATGTATGTATGTATGTATGTATGTATGTATGTATGTATGTAAAGAAAGAAGCAGACATATTGCGAACTCCAGAACTTAAGATTTTAAAATTTTAAAAGAATTAAAATTTTATTTTACTAAGCTTTCGTCAGCCAGCTGCTGACATTGTCAGAGTATTAAATTAGTATTAAACTAGTTTAATCAACTAATATTAATCAACTACTAATTGATTAATGGCATATAAAGGCAGAGATCTCCATAATGGTAGTTTAATACTCTGACGATGTCAGCAGATGGCTGACGAAAGCTTAGTAAAATAAAATCTTAATTCTTTTAAAATTTTAAAATCTTAAATTCCGGAGTTCGCAGTATGTCTGCTTCTTTCTTTACTAATATACCTGGAACTCCTATTTTTAGAATTTTAGAATAGTTTGTTTTATATATATGTGTTTGTGTGTGTGTGTGTGTGTAGTCTTTTGGAGTATTGTTAAAGGTCTATAATTCAAAATTCGATGGATGTGAAGTATAGTTCTGCTTAAGGCTCAATTCAGCTCTGCTAAACTTCTAGAATTCCCAATAGAACTTATAATAATCACTTCTACAGTATAGTGAAAATATGCAAGATTGAGCCAATTGATTTAATTTTGTTATATCTATAAAAACAACAAACATTTTTGGGAGGTTTGTGACTTTCCAGAGAATCTGATCATCATATATCACAAAATTATGTATAAAAGTTTCAGCACACCAAAATTTATATTAACTATATTGGATTCTTTCCTTGATTTTATTCAAAGAAGCAAATCATTATCAAACTATATATCTTTCAATCTCTACTAAGATTATTTTTAATTTACAATATATAAGTCCTCTAGAACTATTTTGAACATACTCTCTTATTTTTCAACACTGTTTCCAAGTCACTCTTCATGGTTAATATATCACAGTACCTTTTCAGCATCAATCCCCAGGTTTGTGTGAGGGTGTTCCTCATTTCAAGCTTCATAAGTTGCTGAATAAAAAAGGAACACCGTGATCTCAGAACCTTTGAGCAATTTTTGTTTCATTTAAATAGGATTCACATCAGCACACATGTTCTCCTCCTTGCTATGAAGAGTAAAATGTGGCTTAAAATTATGTCAGAATAAGTAATGTATATTTATTGACTCCCCAAGAGAAAAAGAAAACCATGCTCAGAGCCAGGAAATAACATAATATCTTGTTCATAGACTTTCCATGAAAAATATTCAGAGATTTGTCATTTTGGTACAATATTCGATATTGTAATGGAATGTTGTCTGGATTCCCAGGAGAAAGGGAGTGCATTCCAGAGAAGCAAAAGACAGCAAAGCTGACATAGCTTGTGTGGAGAAAAAGAGAATTAAGACAGTTTTTCCCTATTAGGTCTTAAAGTATATGTTTAATGGTGCAAGTAGTCTATTTTAGTTTGGAAAGATTAGCGTCCATACATAAGGAACAATAAAGGATATATCAACATATCTTCCTTGAAGCATGAAATATATGTACATTGTCATACATATTCTCATTAGAAAATTCACACCACAATTGGTATAGAAACAAGAAAGCTTATTTAGGAGAGTAAACTACCTAGGTATGTTGAAACAAACTTAGCTGTCTAGTTGTTTTAAATCAGAGATCAGTGAAAAGGGAAGGGGTTACAATGAAAATTCCAAATAGTGAACTGTGACATTTGAATTTTTATTTTACACTTACAGCAGTATTTTCCTGCAATTCAAATGTGCTTTTTTTTAAGGCAACTTTTTGAGGAAGAAGATGTTTCACTTCACATCCAAGAAACTTTCCTGCAAGTTTATGTTTTCATAAATCGAGTTAGAATTTTAATTTTTAATTAAATCAATTAAATTAGGATGAACTCATTTTGAGGACAATTTTTCAATTTGTCCCATCAATGAGTTGGCCTTAAAATGCATATATTCTCATAAATATGAGCATAATTATATTAATAGTTGAAACAAAATCGAGCTGACTGAAACAGATCATTCTCATATAAAGCTCTCAGTCAGCCTACTGTATATACGTAGCTGGCACAAAATATAATACAAAAATTATACGTGGCAGCAATATAATTTATTAAAATCACAGGTATGCTAGCTCTTTTTAACAAATATGGTAAGCTGAGCCTTAAATCAGTGTAAGAAATGCTATTGAATGAGGATCCCAAGTAGGCCTTGAGTATATAGGTCTAACTAGACCAAATTAATGATGTAGGATTTTATTTACTCCCACTCTCCTTCTCTTCTACCTTCTTTCCACTGTTCTTTCAATAAATCTTAAAACTGAAATGGAGGACTGATATGGATTTGTTCTTGTTCTTTAAGGGATCATCTACCTGCCTACACAGTTCAGAATAGTTATTCTGTTTGTGTCTAAGGCTGAGGGGGAAAACAACATATATTTCACATATAATTCAGATTATGTAACAAATGTTTGCTGGTATGGGGAATTATTTTCTATAATGAAAAAATAATGAATATAATATGTTAAAGTACAGGTCGTCCTCATTTGCAGATGGTAATTGGAACTGGGGGCTCAATTGCTAAGCAACATGGTTCTAAGGCACAATGTCACGTTACCATGCCAACTTACAATTGCAGGTCTGGCAAGGCCTGGATTGACTTTAAACAGCTGTCCTTTAAAATCTGGCTAGCATCAGGGATTGAATCGCTAACAGAACACTGCACATGGCTGGTAATACATAAAGAGATCAAGAACAACCAAGTGAATCACATTCGCTTTATCAGTCCTTAAATAAAGATTATCCAGCAAGGTGGTCAAGGCAGCCTTGAAACCATAGCCAGTTTGAAAATGGGCCAAAACAATTTGCCTCTATAGCACTTGGAGCTTAATAACCCACCAATCTTTATGGATACTTGGGGCTAGAAGAATTACTATTATGACATCAGGAAATTATTCATGCCAGGTTTGCAACTGGTGACTTTTTTTTCTTTTCTTTTTTGGACATCTGAATTAGTTCATGTTCTCATGAAGAGCAAGGAAGAGGCATTCAAGAAGCTTTCCTTAAGGTGTTTTGATAAGAAACAAATTTCAGGCATTTTTTAAAAATAAAAATACACTGTATTATACAATATAATACATGCCCTGAAGACCTTTCTGTTTCAAGCAGGGCTAGCATAAACACCTAAATTCTATGCCAAGGTCTTAGCAGATACACCAAGTTGACTCAATTTATTATTTACTGTTTATAATATATATAAACTGATTTTAAAGGACAGTCTATAGTTCATGAGGGTTACAAAGTTATCTATTCAGTTTAAAGCATCTGTTTATGCATAAACCTGGTTTTACATGGAAAGGTTTTCAAATACTTTTAAATAGAAAGGACTTCTTAGTTTTGCTGAAAGTACAATAACAGAGGTTTGTTTTCCAGTAATCTCCTTTTCAGGTAAATAACAGCATTTGTCTTTCATTTTTATTCTACTTCTGTCTATCTCCAGTGTGTTTAATGTATATATTTACTATAATATAATGAATTAAAATTGGGGGGTGGGGGACTTGCTGCAAAATTTTTTTCTATGAATGAGGCAGGAATTGCTGCCATTAGATTCCCCAGCCCCTCTATATTTCATCTATTTCTGTAATTAGATTACTGAAAAGAAATGCTGTAAAATTACCATTAATGTTACGTAATGTTCAATACATTATATTTTGACATATTTTGTTTTTATATATGTGTGATTGTTTTTTGTGTTGTTTTCAAAGACAAACTGTTTAATAAAAATTGTTTTATATAAAAAAAAGATTATTGAAAAGACAGTAGCAATTCCCCTCACCCTTTCCAAATTAATAGTACTTCCAAATATAATTCTGGAGTATTTTAAAAGAAGAAAATACATTTTAAAGCAATGCTGAGATGAGAAACTACGCAGGACCTGTGCTTTAATTACTTTCTAACTATAGTAAACGTTCATAACAAATTTTAAAATTCAAATTGAAATAAGATTGCTTTAGATCAAAATTATTGATAATTACATTTGCAAAACTATTAGTGAAAATAAAAAAAGGAAAAACTAATTAAGAATTAGCATACCTCACAGAGGCGAATAACAGAGGCATATAACAACGTGCATCCCACATGCAATCTATCTCTTCAGAAATTACTTCAAATGTTAGCATTTCCCTTCTTTTGCTAGTTACGTGTATAAAAATAAAGATGCTAATGAATCTGTTTCTTTTGCAATGACACTGTAGGGATCTTAATACCTTGGAAACAGAATGATTATTTTTGTTTTGTTTTGTGTTCCGTTGGTTGATGAACAATTCAAATGACAACATTATTCTTAATGATAAAGTGATTAAAAAGGTGTTTTTGTCAAAGCAACAAGACAATAACATCATGATGGACACTGTGATATTTCATCATAAGTGACGCTGTCAGCTTCCTAATCAATAAATGATGTGTCTGGGCTGCTTCAATTGCCTCA
This sequence comes from Ptyas mucosa, assembly GCA_012654045.1. Classification (NCBI taxonomy): domain Eukaryota; kingdom Metazoa; phylum Chordata; class Lepidosauria; order Squamata; family Colubridae; genus Ptyas; species Ptyas mucosa. The sequence goes on along the minus strand of WNWU01000017.1, from coordinate 8,638,846 downwards.
CCAATAAGCATGGAAGATTAAGTCAGAAGAAATACATGTTTGCATCAAAACTGCATTTAAACTAGAAGATTGTAAAAGATCTATTTTATGAAAATGTTTATTACTTTGTTTTCAAAAGCAAATGTAAAGCAGGAGGAGGAGGAGGAAAAGGAGAAGAAGAAGAAAGAGGAAAAAGGAAAAAGAAGAATCACAACTTCCCCAAACAAGATAGCTTTCTTTTGTAAACAGCAGGCACTTGATAAGCTGTAATATGTCCAGTAAGCTTCTATGAAAAGTAAATTCACTTTTGTTGTTATCACTAATTTATATATAACAACAGCGAAAAAAGATAGAAATAATATAACTGACAAAATCTGCACTACTATTGACTTCTGCAGTTTGTTTAAGGCTATGATTCTGTCATTAACCAGATTGACAAAGGATTAAGGGGCTACATGAGTTTTCAGCTAAGTGTGCTTGAAGAATGACCACAGTCACATACAGAAAGCTTCGTTTCTTGATCTGGCTTAGCTTCAACCTGAATCAGTGGAGAGTTATGGTCAATCAATGTATTCCAGTGTTAAAAGAAGTGTTTCTTATCCAGAGTTTATTCGATGTAATATTTTATCAACCCTATCTACTGGCAACTAGCTGACTGGAGATGGTGAGCAGAATATACACTACGAAGTGTACAGTACCACTTAGTGACTCTTGATATCATTAATGGTGGTAACACTTCACAATAATTGATGGATTGCCTAGTAGATTTGGGACTATAAGGTAGTCTTTTACAATAGTACCAAAGTTTTAAATTGTGTCTAAAGAACAATGCTAGAGGACTACACTTTCACTCTAGGCTATAGGCTTTTATTTTGTTTCCTGGGGTGTCCATTATCTATGTGAAACTTTTAGGAGAAATAATCCAGAACTTTGGCCTGATGGTGATATGCTGATAGTTGCCAACTGTTTTCCAGGCACAATTTAAGATTATTATTTTAAACCATGTATAAATCCACCTATTTTAATACATAATTCTGGGCCATGAACAACACATAGAAAGCCAATATAAAAATTCATAGTTCATTAAGATAATATAGTATAAGGAGGGGAGGGGAAGAAAAGAACCAAGGACCAGATAAGAGCATACATAAATTGAGTCCCCAATATTGTGACTCTAAAGCTTAGGTGAAGAGCCAGGTTTTAACCTTTTAGACCAAACCGATCAGAGAAGGGCAGGGACTATGACAGAGAAAACTGCAGAGGTTGGTTAACCTTTAATGTCCCACAGTTTGAGGACTGACTATAAGAAAAACTAACCAGTTCAGATAATGAGATTAGAGGCAAAACTTTTTTAAAGACGTCCCTGTTTTCTGTTTTCTTTCATATGTTGAGCACATGAGAGGACAGTTTCCTGCAAGAATCCCAAACTATGGAAAACATTCTCTTGAACATTTTTAATATATCTTTCTACTTTCAGAAACATAGTCAACCACCTGTTAGATGCAAGAAACCAGGAACCAGGATAAAGTTCAGAAAGCACTATAAATTTATCCATGCAACCTATACACAAGAATCTGGTCAAATAATGGTTGAGGCAAATTTGGACCAGATAAGAGTCTACGGCAGTGGTTCCCAAAGTGTGCGCCGCGGCTCCCTGGGGAGCCGCGCTATCGTCGTAAGGGCGCTGCGAAATATTCCGCCCGCTGGGTCTAACACTGATGCGCCATTTCTGAAACGTCTAGTGCGCATGCGCAGTTGCAAGTCGGATTGCTATGGGAGCCGCGAACCGAAAAAGATTGGGAACCTCTGGTCTACGGACTTCAAGGGCGGTCTCTTTCAGGGGTGTAGGGACTCAAGACTGATGATACATTTGACTTCGCCCTCAGGCTCACCCTGGTCCTCTCCTAAAGCAGTTCCTTTTCAGCAAGGGTTTAGTCTATTAAATTTTTTAATGAGATATAACTATTTTTTTTTAAAAAAAAATCAAGACCCAACTTGAATACCTTCTGCATAGAAAGTAGAAAATAGAGAAATATAAATTGAATTACTGTTATTACTACAGATTTCATAGCCTTCGTACCTTGTTGCCACAGACTACTGATAGATAAATTAATCTATCTACACAGTTGCCAAGGACTGTTTAAGAAGAATGTTGCAACTTAAGTGACCTTTAATGGAAAGACTAATAATAAAATTCCTTCCAAAACTGATTAATTAATTTACATATGTAGGTAATAGCTTAATTTTTACTAACATTAGATCTCTGCTTTAGTCCTTATTGTTGAAAATAATGATGAATTGCTGATTTATTATGCTGTGAATTGCTGATTTATTATGCTGTGCCTTTCACCATGTTTTGCCTTGCTCAAAGGCAATTCAGAACAGCCTCTGGAGGAGTCACTTTTTTTAAATGATAATCTTAAATATTTTTGTCACAGTGAGTCATAGATGGCACAAATAGCTTACAGTCAAGGACACATTCTCAGATTCACAATAAAATACCTAAAATTAACTTCATAATTTTTTTAGCTAACTTCAAAATTCATTTTTTTCCATGTGCCATTTTTTCTATATTCATGTTCAAAGATAGTCTTTCACATTCTCATTCAACAGCATTGTCTTTTTAGACAGGGACAAAAAAATATGAAATAATAATTTTTAGTATATTTATATAAGAGAAAGTACCGCTGAAAACAACAGGACCCGTACCAGTTGGGCTTCAGGCAGGGGTACAGCACTGAAACGGCATTGGTCGCATTGGTGGATGATCTCTGGAGGGCTCGGGACAGGGGTTGTTCCTCTGTCCTAGTCCTATTAGATCTCTCAGCGGCTTTTGATACCATCAACCATGGTATGCTGCAGCGATTGAGGGGGCTAGGAATAGGGGGCACCGTTTTGCGGTGGTTCTCCTTCCTCTCCGACCACTCACAGTTTGTGTTGGCAGGGGGGCAGAGGTCGACCTCGAGGCGCCTCGCATGGGGAGTGCCACAAGGGTTGCCCCCTCCCACCCCTACTGTTCAACATTTATGTGAAGCCGCTGGGTGAGATCATCCGTGATTTTGGGGTGAAATGTCATCTGTACGCTGATGACACTCAGCTGTACATTTCTACCCCCAGACCACCCCAATGATGCCCTTGATGTGATGTCTCACTGCCTGGAGGCGGTGCGGGTCTGGATGGGGAGAAACAGGCTCAGACTCAACCCCTCCAAGACCGAGTGGCTGTGGCTCCCGGCGTCCCGATATAGTCAGCTGGTGCCATCGCTGACTATTGGGGGTGAATCTTTGCCCCCCACAGAGAGGGCTCGCAATCTGGGTGTCCTCCTGGATGCACGGCTGTCTTTAAAAGAGCACATGACGGCCGTGGCCAGGGGGGCCTTCTATCAAGTCCGCCTGATTCGCCAGTTGCAGCCCTTTCTGGATCGGGATGCCTTGCGCACGGTCACTCATGCCCTTGTCACCTTCCAGCTGGACTATTGCAATGCTCTCTACATGGGGCTCCCCTTGAAGAGCACTCGGAGGCTCCAACTGGTCCAGAATGTGGCCGCACGGGTGGTTATGGGTGCAACCTGTTGTGCCCATGTGACACCCCTCCTGTGCGAGCTGCACTGGCTCCCAGTGGTCTTCCGGGCGCGATTCAAGGTGTTGGTTACCACCTTTAAAGCGCTCCATGGCATAGGACCCGGGTACCTTCAAGACCGACTTCTGCCACCAATAGCCTCCCACTGGCCAGTTCACTCACACAGAGAGGGTCTCCTCAGGGTGCCATCGGCCAAGTTATGCCGGCTGGCGACACCCAGCGGGACAGCCTTCTCTGTGGGAGCCCCAGCCCTGTGGAATCAACTGCCCCCGGAAATGCATAAGATCTCCGACCTCTGGGTATTTCGCTGTGCCCTTAAGACCCTGTTGTTCCATCAGGCTGGGCTATCAATGTAATAATTTTAAATCGGGTGTTTTAAATTTTTTGGGGTCTTAAACTGAGCCAAAATTATTTAACAATTTTAATAATTTTAATTGATGTTTTGTCTTGTGCTTTTAATAGGCTGTATGCTGCCCTGAGTCCTTCGGGAGAAGGGCGGTATAGAAATAAAATTATTATTATTATTATTATTATTATTATTATTATTATTATTATTATTATTATTATTATTATTATATTTCTGCATCAGCCTACATGAGGCTAAAATGCAAGAGGTCTAGAATCCAACCACATCAAAATAAAGGAAGTCTGTTAAAAGGGATACTGCCATGTTTGTAGACCCATGATAAAATGCCCTTCTGGAGCCCTTCAACATCACCCTGACCAGTCCAGTATTCTATTTTTTTTTTTGTTTAGATTGTTAACTTGCCCAATACTTATCAAGTATAACCGTCCCCCCTTTTTTTCTTTTCTGCTTTTTAAACATTTTACAGTGCTGCTAGGGTGCTTTCATCATCCAACACAATTGTACTTATTATTTGGCTAACATCCCTATTACCTAGCACCTTTTACTGCATAATTGTTGAAAAAGCATGTAGAGAAAAAAAAATTATTATGTGCTAGGGCATGACTATGTGAATCTTTGTTCCGTAATATACATGAACTGTTTGTAAAAACTTTTTGTTTTTAAAATCAGGTTTTCATTATTGTTAAAAGATCTTCTAAGCCTTTTACCTCAATGTCATGCTGTAAATGGGCCTACCAACTGCCAAGTTAATCAGTTTATTTACAAATCTTATAATCTTGCACAATTGATTTCTTTATAATTTATTATTGCTGCTTTTCTCTACATGTTTTTAAAACAAACAGCTAAACAATACACGGTTTTAAGAAACTGATTTAACAGTGTTCTTATTTTATTTTACCTCATGAAGTAATCTACAGAATAATTGAATACAAAAAACCTGGTAAATTTGGACACCAGGTAACTACTTGAACTTAATTATCCTTGTCAAAGAGCTTCATCAAAAATCAGCAAGCAGACTTTTGGATTTTCCCAAGTCTCTTGTGTATAGGCATCATGCCACCATAACAGATGCAAGCTGTTTCCAGAGATCCCAAAGCTTCACCTGGACACATTTCATATACCACTGATTATAATTTAGTTTTTTAAAAGGTATATTGATAACAATGCCTGGTGTAGTAGAAATAACTGTTGGATAAAATTCACACTTTTTGAATTCAAACGCAAGAGTAAAGCACAATCGTTGGAAAATAGAAGTGGATTTCCTACTTAAATTGAGATCATTACACAAATTGTGTAATTGTACAATTTGTTATAATCTTTCCAGAGCATCAGTTTGGCATCAGGCTAGAAACTAGTGAGTTCTATTCCTGCCTTAGGTACAAAGCCAGCTGGGTCTCCTGGGCCAGTTAATCTCTCTCAGCCCTAGGAAGGAGACAATGGCAAATCATTTCTGAAAAGTCTTGCCAAGAAAACTGCAGGAACTTATACGGGCCATCTCCAAGAATCAGACATGATTGACGGAAATTTCTTCTGTCCATGGACAGATGCTGAAGCTTCCTTTAGAGTGGATGATCTCCCACATTTTCTTTTTATGTTTTTTAAACTTCATTAAAAAAAATCTAAAAAGTTTGGTGATGCATTGCATGAGACACAATTCCCAAACAAACAAATAAATATCTGTGGTATCTGTGAGGTCCTCCCGTTCAATCTTGGAGTACCATAGCCACTTGTCACAAAATGGCACAAAAATAACTGAAAATTTAATACAAAATCTTGATCAACAGCAGTCTAAGATCATCTGCCTATGAGAAATCAATTTGACTGGAGTCTACATACTGCTAGAAGATCTCTCATTATTGCAACAAGGAGCGATCCTAAGTAGGAGCAATCAGTCCTCCAAATGTTTAAGGCAGTCGTGAAATCCAATTTTTTTTTACTACTGGTTCTGTGGGCATGGCTTGGTGGGCGTGGTGTGGCTCAGTGGGCGTGGCTTGGTGGACATGGCAGGTGAAGGATACTGCAAAATCTCCATTCCCACCCTATTCCAGGCGAAGGATATTGCAAAATCCCCATTCCCTCCCCACTCCTGGGGTCAGCCAGAGGTGGTATTTGTCAGTTTTCCAAACTACTCAAAATTTCCGCTACCAGTTCTCCAAACTACTCAAAATTTCTGCTACCAGTTCTCCAAACTACTCAAAAGTTCCGCTACCAGTTCTCCAGAACCTGTCAGAACCTGCTGGATTTCACCTGCTGGTTTAAGGGGGTGAGTGGGAGAGAGAGAGTGAGAAAGAGGTGCAGGCACCACTTTAAAATCTAATAAGACTAGATGGGACAGCTATAAAACATGAGCTGTAAGTCATTCAAAGTCATATACAGTATGCCAAGGAAAGAGAGAGAGGGAAGAGGTAGGGGAGAGAGACAGAGAGGGAGAGAGAGGGAGGGAGGAAGAAGGGAGGGGGGAGAGAGAGAGAGAGAATAATCAAAAATACATTTCTTTTCAGCGAAAGATATCTGAGAAATTTAAGTACTTCTTTATACTGCAGTCTGAATCTTCTCTCTTTCTTATTCTCATTCAGCTAAATGTTATTAAGTCCCATTTTTCCAGGCTGATCTGGGGATTCTCTTACCATATGCTGAAATCTGAATCTCCTTATTCCTTAAGCTTAAGGATAGACTGCCTATATATCTTATCACAAGAAATAGTAACACATAAGATAATTTACCTAATGCACACACAGAGTGCCACAGTCTATTGTAGATTTCAATCTGCTGGAAGGAATAACTGGTACCAAGTAAAGAAAACAAACCCAATGACAAAGTAAAGACACCCAACTAATTAAAGCTTACCATGAGCAAGGCAACAATTTCTCTTCCCCAGTTCCCATCATTCAGAAGGCACTTCGGACACTTCATATTTTTCCAGGAAAAGCTTTGCAACTCTGCCACTACAAAAAGTTGCCACTTTTTTTTTCTTTGTTAAAGCATCAAGCATTTGTCCCTTAAAGCTCTATTCATTTGAGCTAATTTTGTTTCCTTTATAAACAGTCATGGTTCAAAATTGTCTTGGATGGCTTAGTTTACTGGAGCTGCAGGCAGAATTCTCATAGGAGTACTTGAACGTATCCTGCTGGAATGCTTGGAAGCAAAGCGTTCTCTAAACATTACTTGCAATGCTGGCAAAAGTCTGGAATAAGGTATTTAATTTATGTGAATAATTAAGACAGCCTTTTAAACTTGGGTTTAAGTTCCTACGAGGCAAAACCGAAGAGACCTGAACCTTTACCTCCACCACAATTTCTGGCAATGCTTCCTGACATCTGTAGAGATGTTCATTCAAAAATTGCCCACAGTATCACCATTTGTTTACGCAATAATTTCTTGTGAATATTTCATTCCCATTAGCAGGAAGTAATAATAAAAGGAAGGTAGTAAATAGATACTAGAAATATGACAATTCGGACAATTCGGATTTCTTGCACAGCCTTTACAATTCTCTGAAAAATAGATCCATGGCCCAGACATGTATTATCCGTCTATTGCTTTACCTCATTATTAATACAGCTTTTAAGATTTTTTTCATGTCATCTCTAATGTTCTTTTCCCAACAGAAAAGAAAGTTACTAGTTTTGTATTGATTAAGCACAGCAATAGCACGACTCTATTAACTTCCAAGGGATTCTATTAAGTGTTGCAGAAACAGTTAAACCTTTTATAGCTTTGCTCTTAGGTTCTCTCTTCAAATTTTACCAACTTGAAAGTTTAGTGTAACTACCAAAAACTCTTTCAATTTTGTTAGAAATATGAAAGTCTTACAATGAAGTCAAGACAAATAGTGTAACAGTGCCTGATAAATCTGAATTCTGAAGACTGAAGATATGCAAAGAAGGGGATTCCATCCACTCTCTTTGTAGTTGATCCTACTATCAAATGCCCTAACTCTTCTAATGCTTTTCCCCCCTGCATTTTCATTTGGAAATGTTAAGGAAAAAGTTAATTTTCCACTATGTTTTCATTTGGAAAATTTAATACTCCATCATTCTAAATCTGTACATTTGATTAGTTTTCCAAGGAAAGAATACTGTATTTCTTTCTGTTAAATTTCATTCTCTTATTTTCTGCCCATTCCTGCATATTATTGAGATGATTTTGAATATCATTTCCATCTTCAGGAGTAATACCCACCCCACTCAACTTTGTGTCATCTGCAAAACTGATATGTTTCCTCCACTTTTTCATTCAAATCATTAATAACAAGATTGAAAAATATAGAGAATAGATTGAACACTGTGGCACCCAACTAAATGTCCAACATGATTTCATGAAGGACCATTGGAATGTGATACTTAGTTAGCTCTATATCCAATTATGCTTAAGTAGTATGTTAATCATAATTTTGCTGAAATCAAGTTACATTATATCTACAGCAGTCCCACAATCTACTATGTTGTACAATTTTTAAAAAGGAGAGTAGATTAGCGTGCAAGTCTTGTATTAATAGCTCCACACTAATTTCTGTTAAGTTCCACATTGTTTTCAAGATTTTCAGACTTCATTCTCTTTATGAACTGTTTGTATCAAGTCAGAAAGAATGATGTATAGTTCTTTTGATTCTCTTCCATTTTCATTTTTCTGAAAATAGAAATAAAACATTCTTTCCTCTAGTTATCTGTTTCTTTATCAGTATTTCACAATAATAAAAAAAGACCCAGCCAATGAACAGAGTATATCCTTCTATAGAATATAATTCATTTAACACTAGAGATTTAAACTCATTCAAAGCTAAACAAGTGTTCCCTAATCATGTTTCCTTTAAATTTAACTTCAATCACATCTCTTCATCTTTTAGTATTCTGTTCCTCTTTTATGAAAATCTATACCTTGTCTGAGAACACTGAACAAAAATATCAAAGGAGTAATTTTGCCTTTTTCTCTTAAGTATTTAGTTATCTTTACTAAGCAGCTGGTATATTAACTGTTGTCATTTCCTTTTATGTGAGTTTATTTAACTTAACCTCTCCTGATGTTATTAGCATCCTTCCTCAACCCAACATCTGAGTTTTAGTTTTCCTGATACCCTTTATCCAACTTGTATAATTTTGTTCTTTTTATTTTCAGATCTTTTAAGTTTTAGTTATATCTTTGTTTCTTTTTCTGTAAAGTCTATGAGATGTATTATGTAAACAAACAAACAAATCACACTTTTGTTGGTGTACATTGTTAAGAAGAGAGTATCTCTTGCTTTGTATGGTAGAGCGTGCTAGCAAAGTGATCCAGAAGGAAGCAAAAAGATAGGTCTAGTCTCAGTTTGGGCAAGCAGTGCTCAAATATGGCTGGATCTGGCTATAGTCTCTTACCCACTGGTACCACCCAGCATTCTGAGCAAGTGTTCTTCATATATATAAAATATGTTGACACCCCACTGCTGGTAGCATACTGCTGAATTGCTGGAAGACCTCATCTTTCTCCTCTTGTCATGATCTATCGTGGAAGTAAGAACTAGCCCTTTGTCCAAAGACCTGTCAGCCCTGGCATGCTCAGCTCGGAGCTGCCATTTGGGGAAGGAGAGAAAAGACCATCAGGGGCTGATCCCAGGGGAGGCAGCCTTTCTGCAAACAGCTAGATATTGTCAAGCCCCTTACAGGGTCTCCAGAACTGCCTCAGAATATTTCCAGTGGCAGATGAGCCTCAGAAGCAAAACTTACAACTGCGAGACAACTCAGAGTGACTCAGCACTTCGGGGAGCACTGGGTGACAGGGCAGGCACATAGGAGAGGGGGTGTGGTGGCGGGAATGGTTTAAAGGTGGTGGGGAGCACCGGATGTTAGCTCTGTCAATCCTTTCTTTGCATTGTTTATTGCTTGGATGGTCAGTGAGTGCTGGAGTATATAAATGCTTCAAACCTGAACACTGGCCATCTGGTCTTTGGCAGGGGTGAAATGCTCCCGGTTCCGACCGGATCACCCGATCCGGTAGCAATGGTGGTGGGTGGTTCAGAGAACCAGTAGCAAAAATACCTGCCACCCTCCGCCCATGCCCAGCTGAGTTGCATGATCATCAGAGGCTTTTTTTTTCTTTTAAAAGCATTTTTTCTACAACTTCTTCAGCAGAAGAGGTTGTTTAAAAAAAAATGCTTTTAAAAGTCTCTGACGATCCCAGCTGAGTTGCCTGATCATCAGAGGCTTTTTTAAAAAACTTTTAAAAGCAATGCTTTTAAAAGTAAAAAAAAAAAAAAGATTGTGCGCCATAGCTGATAACCCCCCCTCGCGCGCTGTTCTACTTACCGCATGCCTCCTTTTGGTGTGCATTGCATGCACACACTTCACATTTGGTGTGTGGTGTACACTGCGCATGCGCAGCCAGCGAACCAGTTCAGATTTCACCACTGGTCTTCAGGTTTCCAGTTCTCTGGCACACGTGAAGACCAGCTGACGCACCAGAAACCAGAACAGCAGCTGGTGACAGTGCACGTGCCCACAGTGAGAGCTCTGCATGCCACCTCTGGCACGCGTGCCATCGGTTCGCCATCACGGGTCTAGTAGATAGTAGAGAAATTAACTGCTTGCCTCAATTTATTATGCTTGTGTTGCATGGATTGTAAGGAAACAAGAATTATAGGTTAAGAAATTTTTTAAAAGGTACAAAAGGTAGTCTGGAAAAAGGGGAACTGGACAAAGGGTGGGGAAACAGATTAAGCACGGGGAAATTCATGGAGAAACAGGCGTTCCAGGAAGATTGCAACCCTATTGTCTTTGTCCACAGAGGCTGCAGGGCGGCATTTGTGAGGTGGAGGGAATAAAAAGCTGGAGAAATGTATTCCTCTGTAGGCTCACATAGCTGGCCACCTGTTCTTGCAAGAGCGTATTTTATAATAAGCTGCTTGCTGCTTCACTTCATGACTTTGTAAAATTTCTGACTGGTGAGTTTGTTTCTCACAATACATAGGCAATGTTGATATTATTAAACCCCAATCATGAATCTGGTTAGATTAAACAGGCTGTGTTTTTTATTCAAGCTGCATAAACTACAGAGATTGTGTGTGAGGTCTCTTTTGCATGAAAACAATTATCTGGTCAGCAGCTCAGTTCAGAGACTAGATGGTCACACCCAACTGCCATTGCTTGCCTCTTGTTTGGTAAGCTACCACTTTTTTTTCCCTCTCAAAGAGATTCTCTGCTTGTTTAGAAAAACAGCCTCCAATGTGGAGCACCGAGAGGTAATGCAGCACTTAACCCTATCCCGCCTGCTGTTTTAGCACTTCAAAACATATGCAGCAGCTCCAATATGTTTTTTGTGCCCAGCACGCTCTAGCTGTGTAACTGTCAAGGTAAATATATGTCTCCAGCCCTGCATGAGGGTGATGAAAACTGCTGGATGGAAGGGAAAGATTTTTTAGCAGAAAACACCAAGTGGGAAAAGTTTAGACAATCTCTCTAATATCACTCTTGGTATTTTTACAACCATCCATAACTGGTTTTTTTAGGGATCAACAATCCAACATCCAGAGCACCATTTCCTCAAGAGGCAAGCATTTACTAGGTTAAAAAGCAATCAGAGTAGCTAATAGATAATTCATTCTTTCTCTCTTGCCCTGTCTCTCTCTCTCTCTGTCTCTCTCTGTCTCTGACTCTGACTCTGTCTCCCTATCTCTGTCTGTCTCTCTGTCTCTCTGTCTGTCTGTCTGTCTCTGTCTCTGTCTCTGTCTCTGTCTCTCTGCATTTAAATTATTCTTATGCAAAACTACGATTTCCTATAGAAAGAATATCAGCTACAAAACATACATACTCCTGACTCTTTGGTTTAAGGGAAACTAATACAGGCTTAAGCTGTTGGAAATCATATACGGCTATATTTTTGCTACAGAGGTGACATGCCTAGGCATTATTCATGATGAATTATTATAAAACTTCTTGTTCCAGTCTAGGGCATTCTGCCTACAGTGTGATTTAACACATTTAAGGATAAGATCTCATGGTGAATAAAGGAAGGCCCAAAAAAACCCCTCCACAACTTTTCATTATGGCACTATTTACGTAATGCTGAGATAAAAAGCTGCCTGAATTTAATAATATATATATATCACAAAGCTGGTTATGGGAGCGTGCTTGTTATCTTACCATTCAACTTCATAATTAAAGCTAAACAAAATAGGAGAACTAAGTGACAATCTGGTTGAATAAATGAAGATGAAAAATAAGAAGTTGCATAACTCTTTTGTCTGATTTCTAGTTACAATGAATTATCATCATCCCATAATGAGGGTGATTTGCCTTCAGTGTCCTCATTTTTCCTGTCTTGATTTTTCATAACAAGCTTTTCATAATAAAGTTGTTGTCAACCTTAACAAATTGAGTTTTGAGAAGTAGTAAAGGTCAGATAAGCAATATCAAAATCAAAATCACCAATTTATGGGTCAATCCTACACAGTTTTACTCACATGGAAGTCCTTTGTGTTAGATGACATACAGTACCTTGGTGGATTGTGGATTCAGAATTTCAAGTCCTAGGTTTTTATAATGCTTGGGCTACAGCTACTGCTCATTGTTCTCAGTCTAGGAAATTGTAACACACATATTGAAATATATACCATTAGATTCAATTCATTCTTTGCAAAAAGACAAGAAACAATGGATAGAAACTAACAAAGGAGAGAAACAACCTAGAACTAAGGAGAAACAATGAAAGCAATCAACCAATGGAAGAGCTTGCCTTCAGAAGTCATTATGTGAATGACTGCAGTTGTTTTTAACATGGTTGTTAATGGAATCCGGCTTCCCCATTGACTTTGCTTGTCGGAAGGTCACACAAAGGATGATCACATGACCCTGGGATACTGCAACCATCATAAATATGAGCCAAGTGTCTCAATTTTGATCATGTGACCATGCTACAATGATCATAAGTCTTCTGATCATAAGAAAAAATTATCAGAAATCACTTTTTCAGTGTTGTCGTAATTTCGAACAGTCACTAAATGAATGGTTGTAAGTCAAGGACTGGCTGTACACTGATCTTCAATGAGGAGGCCTTCATTCTGCAGTGGATCAGGAAAATAATGAGTATATGCATTCTATGTCCTATTTTCAAAAGGCTGTTCATTAGATATTACGTATGTAAGGTATATTCATAAAATATTAGATATTTCAGCTTCTACAATTATTTCCTCCAAACCCTTGAGGATGATTCGTTCTTTTATACATTGATTGTTTTTTTTCCTAGTTACTTCAGAAATTATCTCTGCTAGTCATATGTTAATATTAATAATTGACAAACCAAGCACCTTGTGTTGTTTCTAGTTGGCAAGTGATGCTTTTATTCCCAAATACATTTAGACAGCATTTCTCTTCACAGCTAGATTTGTGAACAATACTTTGAAGGATATTTTAGCTCCTGCAGTGACAATGGCCTATTTTGCAGAAACAAGTATAATTTACTAATTTGATTTATGGAGCAATTTCCACAATTTAATAAAATAACATTACATAATATTATTACATAGGGATATGTTTCATAGTTGAGAATGCTAACATTTTTAACACTTGGGAAAATCTGTATTATTACATTTTATGATGGAACAAAGTAGATCTGGGTAATTATCCCTCTTGTTTCATTAAAGCTTTATGCAGCTGTGAGAGTTTAATGCTGCTGTTATTTTTCCCACTGTCAAAAGTAGTTCCACTGCAACATCTACAATTCTCAGCAAGGGCAGAACAAAACCATTAGCTTCATGTTGGACTAATACTGAATGAAGTATTTTAATGCTGAAACTGACAGCTATCTATCTAAAGTGGAATTCTAACAATTAAAAAAAAAAAAACTAAGAAAATATACTTTATCAAGTCCTGGTCTTCCAGAATGTCAAAAAAAGCTAGATCCTGGGATCTATTTCTGTGAAAAAGACAGTGGTCCCAATTTTTAGCATATTCCTTTAAAAAAAATAACTTTTTTTGAGAAGGCTGTGATTATAGATAGACCCTCAATAACAAAGAAAAGACTGTGAAGGAAATGGGATGGGAGAGAGATGTGCTTTCAGATTTGCAAGATTCCCTTAATGTAGATTTACAATAAAATAGAATTAGCTCATTATGTTTCCTGTTTGGTGTACCTTGTAAGGCTGATAGACCCAGATCCAAATCTTAGTCCAGAAGTACCAGTGAGGTCCTTTTTTTAAGAACTGTTATTGTTCTGCATAGTTTTATTGGGTGTAAACACAGCAAAGAATATATAGACTATAGGAATCAACAGTCAAGAGATTTAATCAGCAATGGAATTACTCAATGGCTTACTGCTATTACTTTTATACCTGTTGAAAAATAGAATGTTAATTTCATGCATGCTAATCACTGCTATCTTAAAAAAGACTCCATTAATAAAAAAAAGTGTTGTGTTAATGGTTAAACAATCCTCCTATAAGTAATTATGTAAGTTTTCTTCTTACATATTTAAATAATTTGTATTTTAATTACTCCAATTTTACTGAAGCAAGAATGAGCTAGCAGGAGCACATTAATTTTTTAGTAGTACATTAATAGTGGCAATGAATAACACTTTTTTCAGTTAATAACATTCTTTGCAACCACTTCACCTTTTATATTTAACTGTTAAGATAAAAATCCTTCTTCTTTGGGGGAATAAGGGTATTAAACAAGAGTGTGTTAATGGTAAAATCTTAACACCAATAATGAACCTACTCTTTATGCAATGATACGATCAAGTCATAGTGCAACATATAGTATAAGCTGCGTCTTATACTCCAGTGCATTTTATACTCCGAAAAATAGAGTACTTTATCACTAAAATAAAGCTTTTGGAAAGGAAATAATTCCAAAAGTGATAATCAGATCTTTTGGGAGAGCAAGATCCCAAATTCACTTTTTGATAACTTTCTTGGTGTCCATTAGATAAAACAATATAGACCAAGTATATATATATATATATATATATATATATATATATATATATATATAT
>WNWU01000017.1:8539745-8623946 GCA_012654045.1 Ptyas mucosa | reverse complement strand
TATATATATATATATATATATATATATATATATATATATATATATATGCCAAGTTTCTTCAGTAGCCAGATATAAAGATACCCTCCAGAACTGATAGACAGGGGTCAATTAAAAAAAAAACCTACCGTATATCCTCGAGTATAAGCCGACCCGAATATAAGCCAAGACCCCCAATTTTACCACAAAAAACTGGGAAAACTTATTGACTCGAGTATAAGCCGGGGTGGAAAATGCAGCGGCCACTGGTAAATTTCAAAATAAAAAAAGACTGGTCAAAAGTGCGAGGACCTGTCAGAAATCACCTTTTTCAGCCCTCTGGGTAGTCCTTTTGTGCATATGCACTACTCAGAGGGCTGAAAAGGTAATTTTTGACTGGTCCTCGCCCTTGTGACCAGTCCTCGAACTTACGATTGTCCTCACATTTTACATTTTTGCCCTATCTTATCACCATTTCTCTCTCCCCCTCTCTTTCTCATTCTTTCTCTCTCCCCCTCTTTCTCTCTCTCTCTCCTCCACTCTCTCTCTCATTCTCTTTCTCCCCCCTTCCTCAAAGAGAGAGGTGGTAGGTTTGAGGAGAAAGATTGCTGTACAATAAAAAAGATGAAAGGGAAGAAAACCAACCCCAAACAAATATAAAGATATTAAGATAAAGAATGAATTGTTAAACTTTAAAGAATAAAAGAGAACAAATATGAATAAATAGCAATAATTAGAAACACACATACAAACATACAATGTATTTTCTTTGAACAGAGTATTTGGCCGGTTCACAAATTTAAACAGTGTTCAGTCATTTCACTTAAATTTACAATGTCTATATTTCCTTTTTGCCATATTTATTCCTCATCTATTTTTTTAAAAAACCAATATTACCCTTCATCCTCATCTCTAATCTTAATCAAATTCAATTTTTCACTTCTATTCTATATTATACCCCTTCCCATTGTCATCTATTTTTATATCCATCCTCACATTGGTTAATTATGTAATATTACAGTTGTTCAATACAAATTTAACATTTTAATATAAATCAATTAGTTATATAACTATCTTTTTTGTATATTAATCAATATGAATATTCTAATTATTTCCATGCAATCCAATTTCTTACAAATCAATTACCCGTAATTATATTTACCAATAATAGTAAACCAAATAATTTCCCCCATATATTCTTCCAAACCACAACTTAACCATTTCTGCTTTCAACACAATATACAATTAATAGTATCTCAATTATTACAGTTCCCTAGTTAAATAGAGCTTTTTCTTTTGTGTTTTAAAATCTTGAACTCTCCTCTTTTGCCATTTGCCATGAATTTCCCATTGTTTGCATCTACTTTTTTTGATGAGGAAAAAGAAATCTGCCTTTCCAACGTTGCAAGCAAAAGAAAAAGAAAAAGAAATCTCTCTCTGCCTCATTTTGTCATGTTGCAGCAAAGACCCTGCTTTAGTTTCAGTTTCGCTTTTTTAGCATAGCTGGGAGGGGGAGGGAAAATGCTCCAGCAATTTACCTCTTTGCAGCTAGCTAGCAATAGAGCCCTGGTAAAACAGCTGAGAGCAAATCAGCTGAGAGTCGGGAGGCTCTTCAAATCAACTTATGGTAATTAACCTATACTGACGCTGAAAGGGGCTGTTTTTTCTATTTTTGCAGACGGGGTCTACTCATTTGTTTTCTTTTAAAAAGGCTTTTTTTTGTGACTCGAATATAAGCCAAGGGGGGCTTTTTCAGCCTGAAAAACGTGCTGAAAAACTCGGCTTATATTCGAGTATATAGGGTAGTCAGAAATTAAACAGAAATATCTCTGTTCAAATCTCTTTTGACACTAAAGACATTAAAATCCTGATTGATTGACTGAATTATTGATTAATTATGTGCCAACAAGTAGTTTTCAACTGCCAATAACCACATATATAGATTTTCTTCATGATAATCCCTACCTGTCCTTTCAAGTCTCTTACAGCAATCACTGGAACATTAGTTAAAAAGCTTTGTTTGGTTGAATGAGGAAGCCATACAAATAAAAAACGTTTGGCGATGGTTTTTTTGGCTTCTAGTTTTCTACTTTCAGGAACTATAGGAGGCTGAAGCCAGAAGGTGCTGCTTTTTGGTAGAATGTTCTTCCAGTTAGACTGCCTGCCTCTTTCTGGGAAGCTGATGAAGGCTGAGCCATTCTAATTAAGGTTGCACCATCTCTTCCTTTGCTTTGTTTTTAGTTTAGTTTTGTTTTGTTAGAACTGCTTTGGCTTGGCTTGGCTTTGAACTGCTTTAATTTCTCAGGCTCATAGCAGATGCTCTGAAATGTTCTTATATCGTGTAAGCTGGAAAGAGTCAAACTGACTATATTGGGAGATAAATCAAATAAATAAACACAGGTGTTCTCCAACGTAACTTCAGCTGTTACGTTGTCTGCTTAGTATTTCATGTTTGTGCAGCACTGCTGCAATTCGGGTATGGGAGTAATGAAAGATTTAGAGTTGGATACATCAAGAAATATGGCAAAAGGATATGTTACTTAGGCCATACAGCAGTTCAGAATAAAATGCTTCTCTTCAAAGTTTTTTCCCTGCTGACTGAGAACTGTCTTTTACTCAGGATCACCTTAACAGAATCCTAAAATTATTATATTGATGACAAAGGGAAAATTTCTGTCCATCAACTTAATGCAGGTCACAATGTTTCGGTGGAAAGTTATCTGTGTACTTTATTTGCACCACAGTGAGTAATGGTCATGAGAACAACTATTTTCTGACCCAGCAGGGGAGTTAACTTTTATACAGCTACAGATTGAGAGGTGGATTGCTACAAATAATATTCTTCAAGAAAAGAGGATGGCTAAATTTTTACCATTTTACCTGCAAAGGTCATACAATTCCCTGAAAATTCTGTCTCCCATGAAACTCACAGAGTTCACACATGGCAGACTTACAGCAGCCCAGCTGCACCATGACAAATCCCAGCCTACCATTATTGCTGAATGCTTTAGATTTTATGGCAGAAACCACAAAATGGGAATGGGCTTATAGAATGCATTCTTGACTTTAAAAGGTTATCTGTCTCTTGGCATTTGGCTTTTCTTGGATGAAGGTTTGTGAGATATTTATTTGTAGTCTCCACAGGGCATATTATCTA
Organism: Ptyas mucosa; assembly: GCA_012654045.1. Classification (NCBI taxonomy): domain Eukaryota; kingdom Metazoa; phylum Chordata; class Lepidosauria; order Squamata; family Colubridae; genus Ptyas; species Ptyas mucosa. Next base: position 8,620,813 of record WNWU01000017.1, on the reverse strand, counting down.
TCTAAGTTATAGAAGGGCCTGTAATCTTTCAGTCTGGGTGTAACATGGCTTAAGCTATGGAGCTGACCAGGAGATATTCCCAATATTTGAAGAAACCTAATGACAGTGAGCAAGCAGATGGAGATAAGATAAGAATATCTTCCTAGGGCAAAGACCCTGGATCCAGAATAATACAGACAGATGCCCCTAGGGGGAGAATAGAAGAATAAAACTTTATTACGGTCATCGACCAGCAATAGACATACAATGACATACAATGAATTAAAATTACTTCTGACATTAATTGTGAATAACATCTCTGTTATACTCTGGTTTCTCTTCAGATCGTATAAATCTTTCGCCCTAGGGGGAGAACATGTCACCCAAAGTAAAATATGGTGTGTTACTGCTGTAGGGATACCCTTTTACATAAACCCGCACCAGTAGACTTAGGAATCAAACCTTTATACCATGAATGCTATTAATGATGTAATTGGTGATATGCACATTAATTGAGCAGTTGATAGGCCCTCAGTAAATACGATGCTGGAAATGGATGCTCACTAACTTTAGAAACACCTACAAAGATACAAATGATCCAAGTAATCTTTACATCTCAGTAGCTATCCTGTTTTCCCCAAAATAAGACACCCCCTGATAATAAGCCCAATCAGGCTTTTGAGTGCACGGCAATAAGGCCAAACACTTATTTCAAGGTTCAAAAAAAATATAAGACAGGGTCTTATTTTTGGGGAAACACGGTATAAGAATTGTTTTACTAGGTTATCTCTGTAGCTATATGTTTTAAACTGCTGTCATTGTTTCTGAATTTGATGCATAGAATCTTCCAGCATGTGCAGCTATAACAGATTTAAATAAATCATCGCCACTGTCATCTCTACATACAGAGAAGAGAAAGATTCTATGCTGGCTAATATTCAGACAATGGTCACATATGCATTTGAGACTTCAGTCTATCATTAAGAGTTGTGAAGACTAACAGCCCCATTCCTGGAATCAAATGAAATTGTTCTAAGATACAAACACTCAAGCAAACCCCTAACGTTATTACCAGTGCTACAGCAAAGAAGCAGAAAAAGGAAGCTTAGAAAAAAATTGTTCAGGAGAAAATGAGACATGACCCAAGTGCAATGAGAGAGGTCAAAGGGAGAGTACAGAGATGTTTATCCTTAACAGAAACCCAAGTTTCAGAGCTCACATTAGCCCAAGTTTAATAGGGAGATGAAATTTGTGTCCAACAATACATTGAAGAACAACTCCGAGGTATTTTACCTCTTCAACTTGCCATTCCTGTCTTTTGACTTTCTTTGCAAAATATATGTGCACTATATCTGAAAGGATACATTTTTAAAAATGTATATAAACAATTACATATTGCAAGGTATGTAGGGCTCTTCTCATATCAGCAAAAGAGAGAGAATTGTAAAATCATGTTGCAAAAAAAAGCATGGAGGTGAATCTATCAGCTATAGGGAGGTGGGCATTAAGAAGAATTAAGAGATTTGTTGAAATAGACTTGTAATTGTTATTGTTATGTTAATTGTTTAATCGTTATGGTAATGTTATGTTATGGAAATAATTAGTAGTCAGGTCCCCAGATGAAGACAACATACATATTCTAGAGCAGAGAAAACAACTTGCAGTCCAAATGCAAAACTTGGCTTTTCCTCTAAGTGGTAGGATAAGAGTCTACAGATAGTCCTCGGCTTAAAGTCACAACTGAGCCCAAGTTTTCTGTTGCTAAGTGAGACATTAGTTAAGTGAGTTTTGCCCTATTTCACGCCCTTTGTTGTCACAGTTGTTAAGTCAATCACTGCAATTGTTAAGTTAGTAACACGGTTTATTTATTTATTTATTTGTTTGTTTGTTTGTTTGTTTGTTTAGATTTATATACCGCCCTTCTCCCCAAGGGGACTCAGGGTACTGAACAGCCAAAAATTAAAAAATATACATACAAAATTTAAAAGCCAAATAAAACCGAATTAAACAATGGCCCCAATTATTAAAATCCCAATTCTAAAATATTAAAACCCCAAATATTACAATATTTTTATAATTTACAATTTTTAAATTATTTTTATAAAAGAAGGGGACAAAGGGAAGAATTAGGCCAGGCCCGCCTGGTGAAACAGGAAAGTTTTCAGCTCACGGCGGAAGGCACGAAGATCCGGGATCCTCTGTAACTCCGGGGGGCAGCTCTTTCCAGATAGTGGGTGCCCCCACAGAGAAGGCTCTCCCCCTGGGGGCCGCCAGCTGACATTGTTTGGCCGACGGCACCCGGAGGAGCCCCTCTCTATGGGAGCGTACCGGTCGGTGGGAGTCTATTGGTGGTAGTAGGCGGTCCCGTAAGTACCAGGGTCCTAAGCCATGGAGCGCTTTAAAGGTGGTAACCAACACCTTAAAGTGCACCCGGAAGACCACTGGGAGCCAGTGCAGCTCGCGCAGGAGAGGAGTAATATGGGAGTGCCACGTCGCTCCCATCACCACCCGCGCGGCCACACTCTGCGCCAGTTGGAGCCTCCGGGTGCACCTCAAGGGGAGCCCCATGTAGAGAGCATTACAATAGTCCAGGTGAGAGGTGAAGAGGGCGTGAGTGACTGTGTGTAACGAGTCCCGATCCAGAAAGGGACGCAACTGGCGAATCAGGCGAACCTGATGAAAAATCCTCCCGGTCACGGCCGTCAAATGCTCTTCTAAAGACAGCCGTGAATCCAGGAGGATGCCCAAGTTGTGCGCCCTCTCTGCGGGGGCCAATGATTCGCCCCCGATAGTCAGCGATGGCACCAGCTGACTATATCGGGACATCGGAAACCACAGCCACTCGGTCTTGGATGGATTGAGTCTGAGCCTGTTCCTCCCCATCCAGATCCGCACGGCCTCCAGGCACCGGGACATCATTTCAAGGGCATCGTTGGGGTGGTCTGGGGTGGAGATGTACAGCTGGGTGTCGTCAGCGTACTGATGATATCTCACCCCAAAACCACGGATGATCTCGCCCAGCGGCTTCACATAAATGTTGAACAGGAGGGGCGAGAGGACCAACCCTTGTGCACCCCGCATATGAGGGGCCTTGGAGTCGACCTCTGCCCCCCTCTTGTTAAGTGAATCTGGTTTCCTCATTGACTTTGCTTGTCAGAAAGCTGCAAAAGATGAATGTGTGACCCCGGGAATCTGCAACCTTCATCAGTATGAATCAATATGCCAAGCGTCTGAATTTGGATAACATGACCATGTGGATGCTGTAAGATTTGTAAGTGTGATAAATGGTCATAACTTACTTTTTTCAGTGCCGTTGTAACTTTGAACAGTCACTAAACAAATTGTTGTAAGTTGAGGACTATCTATACATGACTTGGCACCAGGTTCTGTTGCTTTTAATGTGATTTTTTAAATAGTTTTATTATTTTTTAAAATGTTGTTTTACTTTTAATTGGAGGCCACCCAGAGCTGGTTACAAGACGCGAAGCTACATAAATGTTTTATTTCAACAAGTTCATCCCATGAACCTCATTTTCATCCATGAACCTTGTTTTCTTATACCCTAGTAACCTTTGAAAAAGGTTCCTTCAATAAGATAAACAGAAAAAACATAAAAGTACAAGACCTTTGTTAAACCTGACTCCTACTTTCATCGCCAAAATATAAAGCTTTCCAATTCTCTGTCCTATAAATTTGTAGATTGTTGAGCACTAATGAGTTATTGAAATTATTGGCTACCTTTTTATTAAGGTCAGTGAAATCCCCAACTACTAAAAACTTGTCCAAGTGTACAGTATATAAACAAAAGGTAGTTGATATAACATATGTAATCCCTGATGGAGGGACTAGGCAAAAAGTTGTTCCATAAACTGCATACATAGCTAGCTCTCTGACTGATAGTGGATCCTTTTTCTGGTGATTCTTAGGTTTTTTTTCTTTTAGTCATCTCCGCTCCATAATTGAGCTTTTAAATTATAAAACTGGATTATGCATTATAAGTCAAAGGACACAGTCTGAAATCCTGTTAATCCTCTTTGGGGCCAAAGAACAATGTTCTAGTGAGAAATCCTGATTATTTTCAATGTATTTCAGTCAACATAATATTAACATCTGATTTACATCTCTTATTTAATATTCTATTAAATATTATTATATTATTTAGAAATATAAATATTATTATATTATTTAGAAATATAAATATTATTATATTATTTAGGTATATTATATTATCTCCATACAGGCAGTTCTCAGGTTCTTAGGATGATTTCAAATGATCAAGAACTGTATAAAAAGACAGACTAGACAAACAATTTCAGGCTCTATTTGAAATCCTCTTTATGAATTTCGTCTGGAAATATACATTCAGGAGAATGGGAAAACTGAGAAAACAGGAGGAACAATCCCAAAATTAGATGCGCCAGTCATCAAGTCAAGCCAAAGTTTTATTCTGTTTTACTTCTTGTAATGTTTTAGTGATTGCTCTCCTTTTCCCATTTTTTCACCAACTTAGCAAAAGTATCACAAAATTAAGTAAGGCGTCATTTTGTTTTTCCTCATTTGGCAACAATACTATCTATGTTTAGAACCCTTCTTATCTCTGAAAGCAAGTGTTATGTGTGTGTGTGTGTTATGTGTATTTATTTATTTATTTATTTATTTATTTATTTATTTAATTTTTATACCGCCCTTCTCCAGCAGGACTCAGGGCGGTGAACAGCCAAGGTAAAACATAGCAATATAAAATTTAAAAACAATTTAAAAGACATTAAATAATTTTGGCCCAACAATTTAAAAACAACCCAATTAAAACTAAATTCAAATTCAATTAAAACCAAGAGGATGGGATCAAGCCAGCCCGGCTAGGTGGAATAAATGTGTTTTCAGGGCCTGATGAAAAGTCCGGAGGTCTGGTATCATGCGTAACTCTGGGGGTAGGTCATTCCAGAGGACAGGTGCTGCCACAGAGAAGGCTCTCCCCCTGGGGGTCACCAGCTGACATTGTCTGGCCGACGGCACCCTGAGGAGGCCCTTCCTGTGTGAGCGAACTGGCCAGGGGGAGGCTATTGGTGACAGAAGGTGGTCTCGTAGATACCCCAGCCCTAAGCCATGGGGCGCTTTAAAGGTGGTCACCAACACCTTGAAGTGCACCTGGAAGACCACAGGAAGCTACTGCACCTTGCGCAGGAGAGGTGTCACATGGGAGCACCCCGTCACTCCCATAATCCCCCGCGCGGCTGCATTCTGGACTAACTGGAGCCTCCAGGTGCAGCCCAAGGGGAGCCCCATGTAGAGAGCTTTGCAGTAGTCCAGGCAGGAAGTGACAAGTGCCTGAGTGACCATGCATAGGGAGTCCCGATCCAGAAAGGGACGCAACTGGCGTATCAGGCGGACCTGATAGAAAGCCCCCCTGGCCATCATATGCTCTTCTAAAGACAGCTGTGCATCCAGGAGGACGTCCAAGTTGGGAGCCCTTTCCATGGGGGCCAGTGATTCGCCCCAAATAACCAGCGATGGCACCAGTTGGCTATATCGGGACGCCGGAAGCCACAGCCACTCGGTCTTGGAAGGGTTGAGTCGGAGCCTGTTTCTCCCTATCCAGGCCCACATGGCCTCTAGGCACCGGGACATCACTTCAAGGGCATCATTGGGGTGGCCTGGGGTTGGGATGTACAGCTGGGTGTCATCAGCGTACTGATGGAACTCCACCCCCAAAGCCATGGATGATCCCACCCAGTGGCTTTACATAAATGTTGAACAGAAGGGGCAAGAGAACCGACCCTTGTGGCACTCCACAAACAAGGTGCCTCGGGGTCAACCACTGCCCCCCTGCCAACAGATTACGACCGGTCAGAGAGGTAGGAGGAGAACCACCATAAAACGGTGCCCCCCACTCCCAACCCCTTCAACTGGTGCAACATGATGCCATGGTCAATGGTATTAAAAGCCACTGAGAGATATAACAGGACCAGGATTGAGGAACAGCCCCTATCCCGAGCCCTCCAGAGATCATCCACTAACACGACCAATGCCGTTTCCGTGCTGTACCCAGGCCTGAAGCCGGACTGGAGCGGGTCTAGATAGACAGCTTCATCCAGGTACTGTGGAAACTGCCACAGCAACCACACTCTCAACAACCTTTGCAATAAAACAAAGGTTGGAGACTGGACGATAGTTAGCCAAAACAGCCTTATCCAGAGAGGGCTTCTTGAGGAGGGGCCTCACCACCGCTTCTTTCAAAGTGGCCGGCAGGACACCCTTGCTCAAAGAAGCGTTAATAATCCTCTGGAGCCAGCCTCGTGTAGCCTCCTGGGAGGCCAGCACCAACCAGGAGGGACACGGGTCCAATAAACATGTGGTCACATTCAGCCGTCCCAGAATCCTGTCCACGTCCTCAGGAGCCACAGGATAAACTCCTCCCAGGTAACACTCTCAAGACCTGCCTCAGTCATCCCGTCCGGATTTACCCAGTCAGAGGCCAGACCTTCCCGAATCTGAGTGATCTTATCATACAGATACTGCACAAAGTCCTCAGCTCGACCCTGCAAGGGATCATCCCGCACTCCCAGATGGAGGAGGGAGTGGGTCACCCTAAACAGGGCGGCTGGGCGATTATCTGATGATGCAATAAGAGCATCATCAGATAATGCTAGCGAATACATCTAAACAAATAATCGGGGGAGGCCCACCGCCAGGGGGTTAATCGAATTGGTCCAAAGTCTGGAAGGGGCATCCAATCAGTTCTAAGTCTCCACTGCTCCACTGCTCCAATAGACTCCACTGCTCTCTTACAGCAGTGGATGGATACTTAAGCCGTTTCGGGGCCAGATATCGACACCAGCCGTCCTCTCATGAAAGCTGGGAGGGGCCAAGAACCGCAGTCATTGTCCGATGTGTATTATATGTATGTGTGTTATGTGTAGGCTAACAAAACAAAGCAAACAAAGCAAAGTTATGGTTCCCTCTGTGAAAAAGGATACAAAATCCCTTCCCCCAAATCATTGCAGAGATCCATCAAATTGGGAAGCAACATAGCAATAGCAATAGCCACTTAAACTTATATGCCACTTCATAGTGCTTTACAGCCCTTTTTAAGTGCTTTACAGAGCCAGCATATTGTCCCAATAATCTGGGTCCTCATTTTACAGGCTTTGGAAGGATGGAAGGCTGAGTCAACCTTGAACAGGTCAGGCTCAAACTCCTGGCGGTCGACAGAATTAGCTTGCTTTTGTTTTTAATTTTGATCATGTGACCATGGGGATGCTGCAATGGTCATAAGTGCAAAAAATGGTAATAAATCACACCTTCCAGTTTCACTGCAGTTCCAAATGATCACTAAATGAACTCTTGTAAGTTTAGGACTACCTGCATTTAAGAAGTATTGGATCAATCCAAAATTATTTGACCAGAGTGTCAGATAAGACAACTCTGGAATGGTCCCAAGGACCTCCTTCTTATATATACCCTGTTTCCCCTAAAATAAGACATCCCCTGATATCTTATTAATCCCCTGATATCAATCGGGTTTTTGAGCGCATGCACTAAAATACATCCCCCCTCTGAAAATAAGCCTTTCCCGAAAGTATTTAAACACATGTGCAGCCGGTCCCTACCATTTCCTCTGATTTCCTCCACATGCCCCCAAATAATAAGACCTCCCCGAAAATAAGACCAAGCGCTTATTTTGGGGTTCAAAAAAATATAAGACAGGATCTTATTTTTGGGGAAACATGGTAGGTGTCCCTAACATCTGACATCAGGTCCTGTGTGTGAGAGTGGCAGTAAGATACCCTTAGCACAAACAATGGAAGTAGTCCTCAATTTACAACCTATAATCCAGCAACCCTTCAAAATCACATCAGTGCTGGGGAAAAAAACAGTCCTTGCACCTACGACCATCACACCATCTGCCATAGTCACATATATTACCCTTTTTTTATTAGTTTATATTATAAAATACAAAAAGGCAAAACCAATAATAGGAAAAATAGGAGAAGAAAAAGGGCAAAGAAAAGTGTAGGAAAGAAGGGAAAAAGAAAGAAAAGACATTCTAACCACTGCACCACCAATAACAACATGGTTATTTATTATGCACTTATTCATTGAATTTATATGGCTATTCAACCTGTCCAATGAAAATGCAAGAAATCCATGTAAGAGTTCCCGTGACTCACTTTTTTGTAACCTTTGAGGGGAGAAAGCTTGAAGTTTTAATGAAAATCCTCATGAAACGTACAGGACAAGGGATCATGTGACATTACAGAAGTTGCCCTGAGTAATTCTGGCTAGCATGGCCTGTATTGAATCTCTCAACCAGATCTGAAGAAAGATACATTTACTCTTCTAGATGAAGAAATAAATGACCATATCAATCAAACAGGAAGTGATCGCTAAAGGAATAAAAATAGTCTCTGCATATCCAGGTCAGCGTGACACAATCTTACTTCTATTGATAAATGTATAAAGATGCATCTCACAAGAATTTGCAGTATCCCCAACAGCTATTCAGAAGGCTTCAGCCTTCATGTACCCCAAGTATTTTGCACATAGAAAATGTTTAAAAAACAGTTTGTTGTATTTTGGGGTTAGAATGAGACATTGATGAAATGTACAATTTTAATTTTTCAAAACGGTCACATAGTGCTAAGAAGACAGTGATAAATGAGGCAGATATTTACACAACTGTACCACAATGCTTATCGTAAGAAGTGTTTATCCCTATGGATTATGCTAGTTATAATTTTCCCCAAACAGCTAAAATAAATCATACTTTTTACCCCCTATTGCGCATACATCCAGCGGTGAATCAGCAGGAATATTGTGGCCCAGAATTAGCTGTTTGAGTATCAGCTGCTGAGTAACACAGCATGTACCATCAATTCATCTAAATGTGTTACAGCGGATCAATACTGAATCTGTAAAGCCATTTGTTCTTTGACTCTACATGGCAAAAATCATCGCCTTAAGAATAACTCAATTTTCTTCATCTCTGCACTAAATGGAACATCAACACTATAAAAGTAAACAAGCAGCACTAGCCGGAGAATATTCAACAATATTTCTGCCTGCAGGCCATGGCAAGCAAATGAATATTTTCCTTTTAGATATCCCTTCCTTGTCTTATTCAGAGAACCAATTTTCACCTATGATTAGAGAGGAAACCGAGTACATAGACAAAACTGTCCGTGTTTGACAATAAAGCAAGGTGATCTGCCACAAAGTCATTGGAGAAGGCAAGCCCTAACCCTTCTGAACACAGAATGTGTCATAATATGTATATAATAAAGTGTTCTGTTATTATGGCAAAATGTCATAGGTACCCTATGCAAGAAGCTTCTAGCTACTGTACACAGCTGTAAAAATATTATCAAATTAGCTAGTGCTTTTGCCTTTTTAAAATTTCCATTCAGCTGTGTATGATTTTCAGAGATTGCTTGGACAAATCCTTGCAGTTTTCTTGGCAAGGTTTCTCGGAAATGGTTTGCCATTGCCTGCTTCCTAGGGCTGAGAGAAAGTGACTGGCCCAAACTCACCCAGCTGGCTTTGTGCCCAAGGCAGGATTAGAACTCACATTCTCCTGATTTCTTGCCCGATGCCTTGACCACTGCATCAAACTGCTCCTATATATATATATATAATAACTGGCTGTGCCTTATGGAATGCCAATTCTTCCTTCTTGTCCTAATGATTTTTTCCAGGAAGATGATTATTTCCCCGATTATTTCCCCAATTCACATTCATACCCAGCCTCCTGCAGAGAAACTTTGCAATAAAGACTAAGTGCATCTAACAAGTAATATTGTAATATTTCTGGCAAGAATTATTTATAGATCTGGTGACAATAATGAATTAGTGAAAAGTTGAATTTAATTAGCTGACCATTTCCATTAATAATTCAAATGGATAGTCTGATCAGCAATGGTTTGTACTTTCTGTAATTAAATGCTACATTTTAAAAGATTTGCATCATAGGCAGAATTTGCTGCCTTCAGAAAGTGCAGTGTCAAATGCACATACCAAAAAAAAAAAAAAAAAAGCACCACACACACACACACCCTTCATGAGTACTATATCCAAAACCAACAATTTCTAAAGTATGGCAAATTCTAGTTAATAAGATCACACCAAAGATATCCCGTTACGCAAAACATTATTGAAAGATCACATTCATTTATGCTAAATATGCAGTCCTGGGAACTCACTCAATAGTCAACAGAGACTTGATGTTTACTTCATAGAGCTACCTGAAGCAGACATTTGTTTAAATACACTGTGACCTCTAATTCTCTGAGGTTCCTCCTTAGTAATACTAGGACAAGGCTGTCTGGCACTTCAAAAACCAGACAAAGCAGAAGAAGAAAGTTTGAATAATAAAGTAAAGGTGTGGTTATGTGCGTCTGCAATACAATTATTGTATAATTGTTTTATAATAGTAATACAAAGCAATTTTTTTTTTGGTCAGTTTGGTTTTGTAGATTTCTAGCGCGTTCAAAAATGGGAATGGAACAGAAAATAAAAACCTTGATTGTTCTTCCAAAATTATGGAAAAATGAAGAAGTGACGCACATCAGTCAGTGTCAGCATTATCACTTGACCCAAGTAAAGACTTCTTAGCTTTCTTTTAGCTGAAGTTTGTCCACTAACTAAATCTATTTCCCCAAATTGTTTCATCTGTGGGTGAAAGACACGGTGTACTCTATTACTATATACAGTGTGCTGCTGTACAGCCAGAAATGACAACCGATCCAGAATATGCAATTAGAATCAACGTGTAAATCCCTGGCTGGAACAGCTGCACAGGTTTCTAATCTGTCTCTATGCTCAAAAAAAAAAACAAAAAAAAAAAACCAGAAAAGCTTCCAGCATTATCTGCAGAAAGCTATTGTGCAATTACCACCATTTCTTCTAATTAATAAATGCTTCTCTTTCAGAAAAAGAGAGACAGAAATATGTATATGTAGAAATATTGGCAGTATATGTACGCAGACACACACACACACATACACACACACACACACACACGGGCGATTCATAACATTCTTAGAATAAGACAAGGCAGGTACACAATAAAAGCCTCCCTTAAGCGCCCCACAGTTTAAAATGCTGAAGGACAGTCATTAAAATATCTGAAATATTACTGCTGTGGAAATTGCATTGATTGTTCTCTTCTATTGTCTTTGTATTGTAATTTCGTAAGAATATACAGAAGGGAACATTGGGATTATCCTAAGGCATTTTTTCCCTTGATAAAGAGTAACAAATGTCTTTTCTGGGCACCTAGCAAATCAAGATCTATTGTATTGGTAGCTGAGAGAGAAAATTCCTACTCTTCAGGAGATTATCTAGTCATTTCAGCCTGGTTCTTGCAAACTGATTATTCAATGATTCCTTCTCTCTGAGGAAGAAACAGAGACCAATAGGCCCAGACTGTTGGTTTTCAGGTTAATAGCTCCATGTTCTTACTGCCTCACCCCTTGGTGGTGGCACACACTCCTGTAACCGAATTCCCCCCCTAAGCAAGATCATGTACAAGAGTCCAATGGACTGACCAAGAGGAAGAGGTGGGGGGAGACCTGAATGATTCCTAATTTAGTGTATGTTCCTCCATGGAAGTCTGTGTAACAAAACATAACATAGCATAACAACATGCAGTATGCAGATCAACAAAACACAGAAAACAATCTAACGGTGGCTGTTGTGTATCTTGTTTTAATAATTTTTTTCAATTGATATTTTAATCATCCTGTATGTTTTACATTAAAACTCTGGTCACCTATTAAAGTGTTGTGGATTTAGGACTTAATCCTTAAAAGAAAAAGTGGCAAACTTACAAACAGAATTCTTGTGATTGTTGTCTTTGTTGGGCAACATCTTGACGCCTCTCGATTTCAGCTCAATTGCCTTTTTCACTGTAAAAAGAAAACAAAACAGTCACACTCAGACTCCTGCACATTTTTTTTTCATACGGAAAGAAATATTGCCCTCAAGAACTCTTCAAGTTAATATGAAAAGGTATCAATGTGTTTGCCCGTAAGTAAATATTTGATTTTATCACCTTTTAAAATTAAGTTTTAGGGGAATAATTTTTCTTCTATCAAAAATTCTCAATTGTTCTTCTGTTAACTTGCAGAATATTCTTTACGATATGTGAAAGTGGATACAGCTATTGCAATGAATTGTAGTAAGTCTGACTCAAAGTACAAGTTACTAAATGGGTTGCCTCTTTCCCATCATGCTGTTGTTGTTTTTTTCTTTAGTGCTTACGATCATTTATGCACCACAATGAATGGACAATTTTGAAACTTATTATTTCTGTATAAGTGAAGGGCTATATATAAACTTATAAAAAGAAATAAACTTATTATTTCTCTATAAGTGAAGAGCTGAGGAATGTTCTTCCTATGTGACATGTCTTAAGCAAGTAGCTCGGTGATTGCATGGAGCTTAAGAGACACATTAATCAAATGAAGTCTGTAATCTCATCAATCCCTTTTTTGTAGGAAAAAATTCTCTGCAGAGAGGGAAAGATGATGAGCTAACCAAAGTAAGACAACGTTACTTAGGTTTTTCTCCCACTTTCTATGTTTCATGGTGTGCCCAAGTTTTTCTCTTTAAACATTCCAAACTTTATTTAAACATTTTTATCCTGCCGTTCAACCAGAAATGCTTTTAGGGTTAGCGCGAAGATCAATAAAACAATATCCTTAACCATCTAAAAGATACTTCACAAAAAAAAGGGGGGGGGGCAGAAGGGAAGAGGGAAACTTGTTAACATGTTAACTCAACAACCATTTCTATATATTGAGAGTCCTTTCAATGCTTCCAGGGGAACAGACACAAGATGCTCACATTAAGAATTTGAATCTCTCTGAGTAAGGAGGAGTTGCTTGTTGGAAACAGTGAACTGATTATATTCATCCCTCCCATTCCCTCTAGTTCTCTATTTCCAAATACTCCATTTCAGAATTGGTTTTTCTATGGAGAAAAAGGCAATTAATTTGTATTTATAATCATCTACAATTGGAATCTATGCTGGGGATGGCTTCTGATCCAGCAGATTTTAGAAGCAAGAATAAAGTTTTCTCCTATTTATCTTTCCTTTTGCAACCTTTCTTGGGATTCCTCCATATTTTTCTGAAAGTTCCCAATTTCATTTGATAGGGTTCTCTGACTTTTTAATTTTTTTTTTTATTCTGCTACTATACTTATGTCAGTTCAACATATGCCTGTTTTAAAAAGAAATCTGATGTTCTGGCCTGATCTGACAACTGTAACTTTTGTGTTTATCCTTTATCAGAAATTAAGCCAAGGGAGTGTTAAACAAAATGCAACAGTGTGAAATGCATCTGTTTCAAAAATTATCTGACTATACTGTATTATTGGCTGTAGTTGTAATGTTTCATATTTTATGCATATCCGTAATACTGACCCTGATAACCAGATGCTGACTTATTAATTGCTCTAAGCAATGTTTTGCTTGAAACAAGAACAGTTAGTTGCCTTCACCATTCTAAGCCATGAACCATGTTCCTATTTGTCCATTAATTAATTATAGAATACTTTTTTCTTTTCTTTCTTGTTCCTGTTTAAAGAGATAACGTGATAGTAATTTCTAAAATAGTAGTTGAATATGTACATTCCATATCGGCAATAAGTGAAAATGAGCTAGCTAATATATAGACTTCAAATGGTTGCATGGTGTTGTGATGGTAAAAGGTCCTCCCCACACAAATATGTAAACTGCATTCACTACCAAACTTATGAGATTCCCCTCCCCCCATGTGAATTAGTAACCAGTAGCCCAAATATTCACTGTCCATATCTTGGTGATAGCATTGGTCACCTCTCGCCTGGACTACTGTAATGCTCTCTACATGGGGCTCTCCTTGAGGAGCACCCGGAGGCTCCAATTAGTCCAGAATGTGGCCGCACGGGTAATTACGGGGGCTACATGGCGCTCCCGCATAACACCGCTCCTGCGCGAGCTGCACTGGCTCCCAGTGGTCTTCCGGATGTGCTTCAAGGTGCTGGTTACCACCTTTAAAGCGCTCCATGGCATAGGGCCCAGTTATCTACGAGACCGCCTTCTGCCACCGACGACCTCCCATTGACCCGTGCACTCCCACAGAGAGGGTCTCCTCGGGGTGCCATCGGCCAAGCAGTGCAGGCTGGTGACCCCCAGGGGGAGGGCCTTCTCTGTGGGGGCCCCCACCCTCTGGAATCAGTTGCCCCCTGAGATAAGAAGAATCCATGACCTCCATGCCTTCCGCCGTGCCCTTAAAACATTTTTCTTCCAACAAGCCGAGCTGGCCTAAGCAAAGCCTTTTAAATAATTTTAAATTGGGGTGTTTTTTAAATTTTGGAGCCAATCTAGATATTCTTTTTAATTTGTTCTTAATGTTTATATTGTGTGTTTTTACTTGGCTGTACACCGCCCTGAGTCCCTAGGGAGAAGGGCGGTATAGAAATCTAAAACTAAATAAATAAATAAATAAAAAAGCATGGCTAGCATGCTGATCTAGTAGGAAGAGATAAATAACAATAAGGTCACTCAGATGGATTTCTCTAAAACATTTTAACCCCAAATTGTAATCTACACTGACTGCCTTTTTTCTTTGTTTTATTTTTGCAATGCAGTAGGTCAAAAGTATATATGCTGTGATCAGTGGTGGGATTCAAAAATTTTTACTACCGGTTCTGTGGGCATAGCTTGGTGGGTGTGGCATGGCTTGGTGGGTGTGGCTTGGTGGGCGTGGCAGGGGAAGAATATTGTAAAATCTCCATTCCCATCCCACTCCAGGGGAAAGATACTGCAAAATCCCCATTTCCTCCCGATCAGCTGGGACTCGGGAGGCAGAGTGTTAGATCAGGCGCAGGAAAGAAGACAAGACCAGCGGGGTCTGTTCAACAAGTTTTATTCAGCTCTTAACTAAGTCAGAACAGACGAACGGCTGTGCTGCCGGAGCCCTTTTATAGCGCTCCGGCAGACCAGCCGTCCAATGACAGCGGTTTAACTTTCCCGCCCGGAGGATTAACCAATCCCCGGCCGGATGTCCTTATAAGGACATAACACTCCTCCCCCCCTAGATGAAACATGGTTCAGCTCGTGTCGATCAACAAACGTAGTCACGCAGGTAGGCGGGACGTCTGGAAGCCCTGCTCGACCTGCGCAGTTCATTCTGTTCTCCGTCGTCCGTCTGGAAGGTGGCTGCTCCGGTGTCCTCCGACCCTCGCCCCTGGGATGCCTGCCGCTGGGTCGTTGAAGGTGCCGGCCCTGTCCGAGCGCCTCCGGCCTTGCTGCTGGGCTGCGAAGTGGTCGTTGCAGGTACCGGCTCCGGTGTGCCGCCTCCCGACCCGCTGTTGGAATATATCTGCTGGTCCGGTTGGTCTCTTCCCTGTCCTGGGTGCCGATCGTCGTGGGCCGGTAAGTCCCTTGGGTTATTTGTATTTTTTGCAAATTGTCCGCATCTTTTAGACTTGTGCTGGTCGACCCTGTCTGGGTGGTGCAGGTCGACCTGGTCGGGTCGTTGTTGCTTGGGACGGGGGTCAGCTGGACGGAAGATTTCAGACGGGCGGTGTAGTTCTTGCATGCAGGGGTGTCGTAGGCCTCCCTCACCGGGTTGTTGTTGGCCCTCTCGGTTGGGCATGTCCCGGTCTACTGGCGTTCCCTGGAGTTCCCTGCCGTCGGGGTGGCGTTGGGCTGCCTTGCCGGGGAGGCGTGAGTTTTCGTTGTCGTGGAGTCCCCTGTCTACTCGGCAGTTGCAGTACGGTAGCTGGTCTGCTGGCTGGCCGGTCATGTTGGGGTGGTACGGCCCTTCCTCGACTGGGTGTTACAGGGCTACCTCACAAGGGTGGTGTTGTCCTGCCCTGCCAGGGTGGCGTTGCCCTACCTCGACGGGGTGGTTTTGGCCTGCCCTGTAGGGGTGTTGTTGTCCTACCTCGTCGGGGTGGTTTTGGCCTGCCTTGTAGGGGTGTTGTTGTCCTACCTCGTCAGGGTGGTTTTCGCCATCCCCTTCCCACCGCTTCCGGAGTTGGTCGATGTGACGTCTACAGACCACTCCATCTTGCAGTTCAATAGTGTAGGACTTCGGGCCGGTTGTGCTCTCGATTCTCCCCTTAAGCCATTTCGGCAGGCCATGGAAATTAAGCGCGAAAACCGGATCTCCTGCAGAGAAGGCTCGGAGGGGGCGGCTCGCGGTTGCGGTGACCTCAGAGTGGTACAGGGGGTGAAGTCGGTCCAGGGGTGACCTCAGCTTCCTGCCCATCAGCATTTCGGCCGGGCTCTTTCTAGTGGTGGCATGCGGCGTAATATGCTGTATCAAGAGGAAGTTGTCGATCTTCTCTTGCCAATCGCCCGGTCCCATCCTGGCAAGGGCTTCTTTGGTGAACCTCACCATCCTCTCAGCTTGTCCGTTGCCAGCCGGTCTGTAGGGGGCAGAGAGGGCATGGCAAATGCCCAAACTGGCCAGGAACTCCTCCATTGGTTTCGAGGTCAGCTGCGGGCCGTTGTCGGAAACAAGGACGTCCGGCAGCCCGTGGGTAGCGAACAGCCGCCGGAGGGCTCTAATGGTGACTTCAGTAGTGATGGATGCCAGGGGGATGACCTCAAGCCACTTGGAAAAGGCGTCCACCACTATTAGCAGGAACTTCCCTTGCATCGGGCCCGCAAAGTCTATGTGTATTCGCGCCCACGGGTTGCTCGGTGTTTCCCATTCCGCAACAGGCGTTTGCGGAGGGGCGGGGCGGACTTCTTGGCACGGATCGCATCTGGAGACCCAGTTCTCAATGTCTTTGTCCAGTGATGGCCACCAGACGTAGCTCCGTGCCAGTCCCTTCATACGCACGATGCCAGGGTGCCCCTTGTGCAAAGTTTCCAATGTCTTTATGCGCAAAGCCTGGGGAACCACAACCCTGTCACCCCACAGCAGGCAGCCCTTCATGGTTGACAGTTCCTGCTGCCTCTTTGCGAACGGCTTGAAATCGTCGGTCAACGGTTCCGCAGGCCAGCCGCGCAGCACCCAAGACATCACTTGCTTCAAAGTCCGGTCTTTCTGGGTTAGTGCCGCGACGTCTGCGGATGTGACTGGGCAAGCCAGGTCGCCATCGATGTGATGCAGTCCCAGGGTGGGGGCAGGGTCCTCCACTAAGTCCTTTGACGGGCATCTGCTCAAGGCGTCAGCGTTGCAGATGTTACTGCCGGGCCTGTGGCAAAGTTCGTAAGAGTACCCGGCCAAAAAAATTGCCCAGCGTGTCATCCTAGGCGATGAATAGTTCGGTGTGGGCTTGCTTCCCGACAGAAGGCCCAACAGGGGCTTGTGGTCTGTGATGACCGTGAACCTCCGTCCGTATAGGTACTCGTGGAAGCGCTTGACGCCAGCGACGATGGCCAGGGCCTCTTTGTCCAATTGGCTGTAATTTCTCTCGGCGCTGGACAGCGTCTTCGAGAAATAGGCGATGGGGGCTTCCTTCCCGTCCGGGAATTGATGGCTGAGGACTGCTCCGACGCCATAGGGGGATGCGTCGCAAGTCAATAGCAGGGGGAGCGTCTCGTGGTATTGGATGAGGACACTCTCGGAAGAAAGCAGGTTCTTGACAGCTCTGAATGCTGCTTCCTCTTCCTTCCCCCACCTCCAGGAAACCGCCTTCCCCAGCAAGCGATGGAGCGGTTCAGCCACGGAGGCTTTCTGTTTCAGGAAAACACTAAAAATTCAGTAGTCCCAGAAACGCCTGAAGCTCCGTCTTGTTTTGGGGGGCTGGAGCTTCATGGATAGCCCTAACCTTAGATTTAGTGGGGTGAATGCCGTTCTTATCAATGAGATAACCCAGGAACTCGACTTCCTGGACCCCGATGATGCACTTGTCCCTCCTGACTCTCAAACCCTTCTCCTTGAACCGCTGCAAAACCATGCGCAGTCGCTCAAGTAGTTGGGCTTTGGAGTGGCCGGAGATCAAGACATCATCGAAGTAAGGGACCGCCCCTGGAATGCCTTGAAGAAGGCGTTCCATAAATGATTGAAAAATACCTGGGGCTGCGCTGACCCCAAATTGGAGGCGCGTGCATTTAAATGCCCCTCTATGCGTGACAATGGTTTGTGCCTCCGCAGTTTTTTCATCCACTGGCAATTGCTGGTAAGCTTGGGCCAGGTCCAATTTTGCGAATATTGATCCGCTCCCAAGTGAGTGCAGCAGATGTTGCACCACTGGAACCGGATATGCGCTCTGCTGGAGGGCCTTATTTATGGAACACTTATAGTCGGCGCAGATGCGCACAGACCCATCATGCTTCATCGGGGTCACAATGGGGGTCTCCCATGCAGCATGATCGATCGGTTCCAGGACCCCCTGGGCGACAAGCTTATCTATCTGGGCGTCGACCTTGGGCCTCAGGGCGAACGGAACCCTGCGGGGCTTAAGCCTAATTGGGGTGACATTTTTGTCCAAATTGAAGGAAATGGGTTTCCCCACAAATTTCCCCAGCTTACCATCGAAGACTTCCTTGAACTCTTCGATGATGGCGTCGAGTTCGTCCCTACGAATTTGATGGATCCCGCTGATAGACAACCCCAATGGCTCGAACCACTCCATCCCCAGCAGGCTCGGGCGGTTTCGCCCCACGATAGTGATGGGTAGGACGCCCTGGAAGTCGTGGTAGGTGACCCGGAGCGAAGTCCTCCCCAGGATCTCAACAGGGTTGCCGCCGAAATCGACAAGACGGGCCCGTAGGGGCTTGAGGTCTTTCCTCGAGATGCCCGGTTTCAGGCGCTTTAACTGGTGCCAGTCCATGATGGAGTAGTTCGATCCCGAATCAACCTCCATAGAGCAGGGTGTTCCCTCCACGATTACGGTGGCATGGAACTTTGCGGCCGCATCGTCAATGGTGTGGACGCCGGAGGACAGCTGCTCGGTTCTGACCGCCGCGTAGCCGCCGCCTCGTTGCTGAGACCTGGCAGAGGACCGTTTGGATGGTCTCTGGTTGTCTTGCCGTTTCTCGCCCCAGCCGGGGGGAAACGGACCCGGGGTAGGTGCTTCGGCCCTGCAGGCTTCAGCGATGTGCCCCCGCTTGTTGCAGCGTCGGCAGACAGCGTCTCTCCAACGGCACTTGGCTCTGGCATGGCTTCCTTTGCAGCTGCCGCAGGGCTCGATCCGGGCGCCATCTTGTTTGCACTCGCGACGGTTTTGGCGGGAAACCTTGTGAACGGCCATTTCGTCGTCGGAGCAGGAGCTGGCAGACGACTCCTCAGACGAGCTCTTGGGTTGGCGGTGCAATTTGTGCACCCCTTTAGCCCTACTCATGGCGGCAGCCGCCTTTTCTGAGATCTCGGCTGCGATTGCCTCCTCAACGACGTCTTTCAACGCAATCTTCTTTCGGCTGAGGAACTTACGTTGCAGTCCAATGTCCCTCATGCCGAAGACAATGCGGTCTCTGATGGCGTTCTCAACGTTGTCAAACTCGCAGTTTGACGCGAGTTGCCGCAGAGCTGCCACAAAGTCCTTGATGGGCTCCCCTTCCAACTGATTCCTTTGTTGAAAGGTGAATCTGTTGGCAATGGGAGTTCCAGTGGGAGCGTAGTGCTCCTTCAGCACGTCTTGCAGATCGGCCCAAGACATCTCCTCGATGTTCCTTGGGGACACGAGGTCGATGGCCATCTCCAGCACCTCGGAGCCGCAATGCGCTAAGAACAGGGCTCGTTTCCGTTCATCGGAGAGGTCTTGATAGTTGTTTCCCCGCAGAAACTGGCGGAAACGAACCAGATAGGAGGTCCATTTCTCCACTCTGGGGTCGAATTTGGAGATCGGAGCCATCGCGGCTTGTGACGCCTCCATCTTCAGTGACTTCAGCTCAGTGAGAAATTCTCGATGAGTGACTTAGCTCCGCGTGGCGGTTCTTTTCAAATCCTTCGTCGCCAGTGTTAGATCAGGCGCAGGAAAGAAGACAAGACCAGCGGGGTCTGTTCAACAAGTTTTATTCAGCTCTTAACTAAGTCAGAACAGACGAACGGCTGTGCTGCCGGAGCCCTTTTATAGCGCTCCGGCAGACCAGCCGTCCAATGACAGCGGTTTAACTTTCCCGCCCGGAGGATTAACCAATCCCCGGCCGGATGTCCTTATAAGGACATAACACAGAGAATAGATGGGGGCGAGGCCAGTCAGAGGTGGTATTTACCGGTTCTCCGAACTACTCAAAATTTCCACTACCGGTTCTCTAGAACTGGTCAGAACCTGTTGAATACCACTTCTGGCTGTGATTCTGCTTTTGCTCAGGGCTGCTCAGCAAAGTGCTCAAGCTTCGCTTGGATGTGTGTGTGTGTGTGTGTGTGTATCTGTTGATGTTTGTGTGTACATATATATCTATATGCATATACATATACACATACACACAACCACGCACACATACACATACACATAAATACATAGAGACAGAGACTTACTGATTTCATGCAATAATAATAATAATAATAATAATAATATGTTTTATCTTCAAAGTGATTTGATTGCTTTAGGTGAGCCAGATTTTGGCCACAATGGTGTAGTGAAAATAGTACCATAGTCCATAATATTTTTTGCCATAAATTTCTTCCAGTAGAAGAATTCATCCATCAAAGATAGATAGCACAGCTCTTTATCTCCACTGTGGTGTCCAAATTGGGTCATTACATAGAAAGCCATGTGTATCTCCCCCAAGCATACCAAGTCATACCAAGAAGTGGCATGTTTCTTGAAAATAACTTTCAGGATCATTTATGAAAGCAGCACTGTAAACATCTTCTGATATCTTAGTTGCAATTGATCTGTCCTGGGAACTTGTCTTGAACATGTTGCTGCTCGTAAGCCATTTACCAAAGTAGTTTCCAGATCTTGGTTGGTGTATTATTAGTTATATTGGGGTCCTTTTGTGCAAGTTTCTTTCTACCAGGTTTTCAAAATAGCAAACCTTAGCAAACCTTTTGAAATGAATGGATGACCCAGGGATATTCCATTAAAAAGCCTTTGAAATCAGAGAACTCTGTTCTTTGGGGATGGCGAAGAGCAGAAAGCAAGGCTGACAGCTTCCTTCAATGTGCTTCAAACTCCCAAATGGCTATTAATGATGTCATTACTGAATTTCATAGGAGACGTAAAAGCATTGTCACTTTTTTTAGATTGTTGTCTCTATGTGAGGCGCAGACAGGGACAAATTACAAACCGTCAACACATTTCCTACCATCCCAATTGTCTGGTTGTCTGTTACCTACTGAAAGGGTCTTTCTTAATTGTTAATGATACTTTTTCGCCCTTGTTTCCTGCCTTGGCTGATTATCAGTATCAAAAACTCAAGATGACAATCTGCTTCAGCATTGTGCTGGGCTAATAATGCTATTACAGCCTTCTCCGAATGGAGTGTGCTAAAGCTTTGATAGAATAAACGGTACATCATCCCCAGATTGTTTGTGAGCACACTAGATGGGGGTTTTTTGTCATTAACCTATCTATTGGTAGAGGGCCAGGTATGGAAGGCTGCTCTACAGCATCACCGCCATTTCATCTCACATCTTACCGTATAAAAATAGTAATGATCACTACTGCAGAAATATACAGGTAGTCCTTGACTTACAATTCATTTAGTGAACATTCAAAGTTACAACGTCATTGAAAAAAGTGATTTATGACTGTTTTTGATACTTATGACCGTTGCAGCAACCCCATGATCATGTGATTAAAAATCAGATACTTGGCAACTGACTCGTATTTATGACCATTGCAATGTCCCGGGGACACGTGACCCCCCCTTTTGCAACCTTCTGACAAGCAAAGTCAATGGGGAAGCCAGATTCACTTAACAACCATGTTACTAACTTAACAACGGCGGTGATTCATTCAACAACTATGTCAGGAAAGATCGTAAAATGGGGCAAAATTCACTTGACACATGTTTTACTTAGTCACAGAAAATTTGGGCTCAATTGTGGTTGCAAGTTAGGACTACCTGTATATGTATTGGAGAAAATAATGTAGGGATAAACAGAATACTACTATCTGCTTCAAAAGCTATGTTACTACATTCCTTTTCAGAAAAGCCATAAAACAATTTTGAGTGACACTAACCGTTACCTTTATAAACTTGGACACCAGAAAAAGCAATTTTATCAAGCATTCTACAGGGTAGCCCCCACAAATGTATACAATATGCCATCATTGGTTTTTGTCTGTTTTTCTTCCCCTTTGTCCAACTGCTATTACTATATTAAAGAGGGAGAACCCAAAGGTGCTTTTTCAAGAGGCAACTGGACTTTCCAGAAAATCCAGTTGCCTCCTGAAAAAGCACCTTTGGGACAACCATGACTTGGATGCCTGAGAATCTCCACAGACATTTGAAAAGGGAGAACTATGCCTCTCTTCTGCTTTTGGTTGCTTATAGATCAACACGTATGCTCCTATACTCAGGTCACACATAACACCATATGAAAATTCAAATAATCCTTTGGGGGAAAAAAAAAGAATTCAAACAGCTGAGTGAACTAACATGTCCTAATCCTCTCTTGTGCAGGGAGATAGTTGGTTCACCACACGTGACATTTTTGCTTGTTTCAGCACCATATTAGTGTTTCCAAAACCTCATTCTCCTTAGGCAGTCAAGCTGATCTTCTTTTGGCTCAGCTAGGGCACAGACCTTCTGTCTTGCCTTGCTGAAATTCCCAATTTGTGGGAACTTTGCCTCCCAACGTTGCCTTCAGAATTTATGAGCAGATTTCAAGGACAACCTTATCGACAGATCCAGCTTTAAACCCTCTAGTCAATTTCTAGTTTGTTACACTATCTCTACTTTTTTTTTAAAATGTCCAGCTTGTTCCCATTTATGTATGCAGCATGCACTAAAAACTCTTGCCTTCTTTTACCTCCCAGTCCCTGAATTCAAATAAATCACATTTCCCTACAGACTCACATACAGGTTCACCACCGTATCATAAAACCATGATTATATTCGCAGAAAAAAATGCTTGCTGCAAAATGCTGTGTCGTGTCTTTATCCGAGATAATGGAGACAGCAGAATAGAAGAGAAAGAAGTGGAGAAGATAACAAAATACAAAGACCTGCAAATAGAAACAGAACGACTCCGACCAAAGAAGGCAAAGGTTATACCAATAGCCGTAAGGGCCTTGGGTGCAATCCCAAAACATCTGGAGCATAGCTTCAACACCATCGACATTGACAAAATCATCATCAGTCAGTTGCAAAAAGCAATTTTTCTCAGAATAGTTTACATCCTGCAACATCCTTTTATATTATTAAACAATAACATTTGAGAATGAAGGCAAATATACACATCCTGCCAGGATTATGTTGCAGGATATAATCTGGGTCATTCACCAAGACCAGAGGTTTAGTCTTCTGAGCTTTCAGATTTGTGCTGGAGCCCATCCTTGGGGAACTTCTCTGTCATCATAATATGTCTCCCTCACCATATTCTGGTGAGACAAATGTTATCTGAGGATGGGCTCCAGTATGAGTCCAAAAGACTAAACCTCTGAGGTGGTATTCAGCCGGTTCACCCAAACCAGTAGTGGAAATCGCGGTGGTAATGGAAATCGCGGTGGGCCTGCCCACTTGCCCCGGCTCTATGCCATCCTATTTAGGCACGTTTTTGAGGCTGAATGCATGCGTGGAACGCCCCCCCCCCCCAGAAAAGCGCATGCACAGAAGGCCGGGCACATGCGTGGAGGTGCGCGTGCTCACATTTGCGAACCGGTAGGGAAAGTAAGTGAATACCACCCCTGGTGGTGACTAACCTAGACTGGATCCTATAATTACATCTGCCTATCCCAGTTCCGTGGGAAAGATTTGATAAGGGGATAAAAATGCCAAATCTAGTCTTAACATCTGTACAACCAACCATAATTGGTTTATAATATGGTTTATAATAATAAACCATAACCAAATGTTGCTTGATTTCCAGCAATCTTAGACATTTTCTTTAGGTTCAGAAATTGAGGAAGAATAATGTCTTGATGACCAGGCAGCTGTCAATTTATTCTAATTTATATTAATAGCTCAGATCATTTGGAAAAAGGTCAAACACACATAGTATATCCTGAAAATTTGAAGGGAGAGGTGCAGAACCATTCATTCTGCATGGAAAGGAGACAAAGGTATTATGGTTGTTCCAAAAGCTGCTGAAATTCAACCAATAAGGTCCTGAGCTAATGACAAATGGTTACCCTTTCGTAATTGTTCTCTGGAAGGAAATAGTGTTGCCACTAAAAGTTAGTTGTTCATACTACTTTATCCCATCCTCAGTATAACATTCTGCCTTTCCACACTATGGTGCAGAGACTGCTAAAAGAGAAACAGTTATGTTGGGAGGTATGAGCTGTTGCAGGAGTCTTGAAGAAAAACAATTTATGCCTGTGCTAAGATACAAGCATAATGCATTAACTCTCTATAACCCACACATTGTAATAATATCAGGTAACCTTTGGGGTCCTAAGGATATATTAGACACAAGACAAGGCATTTTTCTGCACATACATGTGCATTTATAAATGTATACCCATGCACAAATGCAATCGCTCCTCAAGCACACCCACTCAACTACATAAAACAGGGGTGTCAAACTCAATTTCATTGAGGGCTGCATCAGCATTGTGTTTGACCTTAGGGGGCCAGAGGGGTTGTGTCTGGGGGAAGGATGTGGCCAGCTCAACGTCACTCATGTCAGGGGTGCTGTGATGGCCCGAGCACTCTGCCAGCAAAAATGGGCTCCTGAGTTCCATTTTCGGTGGTGATGGCCTCCTGCAATCCTCTGCCAGCAAAAACGGAGCTTGGGAGGGCTGCCCGCAGCCCTTGCAAGCTCAGTTTTCAACTGTGACAGCCTCCTGCAACGCACTGTGGCCCTTCAAGCTCCGTTTTCACTGGCAGAGGCACCGTGGGCCGGTCCTTCACTGTTTCCAGGGCAATCGTGTGGGTCAGATCTAGGAACCCCGCAGGCCGGATTCGGCCCCCGGGCCTTGAGTTTGACACCCCTGACATAAAAGATCCATTACGCAATTCCCCTAACCTCTGTCCTTCATTGCTGACTGTTACATGGATGTCTGTGCATGTATATGCAAGGCTCATGATTTATGGTTTCATCCCAGAAAACTCCTAATGGCTAATTTCTTCTCACCTTCCTTTTTTTTCCTACATCCCACAGAAAACAAAGAAATATGGCATATTAAAATGCTGAATAATCTTCTTGCACTTAAATAGCAAAGCCGAGAAAACATTAATAAAATTGGGACAGAAAAATACACACACACCAACACTTTCATTTATTTAAAATATTAATTAAAATAAAGTACGGGAGAGAGAGTGGCAGAGGGAGAGAGAGAGAGGGAGAGAGGGAGGAAGGGAGGGAGGGAGGGAGAGAGAGAGAGAGAGAGAGAGAGAGAGAGAAAGAGAGAGAGAGAGAGAGAGAGATGGAGTTTTAAAGGACGTTTTAAAGGATGTTCCTTGCCTGTTATCCTAACCTAAGCAATACTAGCAATTAATCCCTTTGTGTGGAATTTATTATTTTATCCATGACCAATCAAGTCTGCAAACTCCCCGACTCTTTAATATCCAAACACTGCTTCTATCAAATGTTGGTTGACTCAGAATAATGAACCAGGAACCTTTCAAAACGACACAGAATGCTCAGGTGCTCTTGCATGAATAGATTTTCCACAAGGTCTCGATAGGAATGTTAGTTCAGTGGAAACATCTGATTGCAGAAATGAGAAGCCTCTCTGAAGACATTCTATCCTTCTTCTGCATGACTTTCCACTGTCCCTGATCGAAAGAGCACATTTGTGGGAGGAAGATGACTCAGAAAGTGCTGCCTTCCCTTCCTTGAGCAGACACGAAAGTCCTTTTTCCCAGCCTGTGGTCCCAAGGCATCTTCTACCTGAGCAGATGTGATTGCACTTAACTGGCAGACAGGAATACAGGGTTCAGAAAACCTTGGACAGAAAACTTCCTAGAGAGAGTTAGAGAACAGCTGAACCAAGCCTACAGTTCTAGAAAAGGAAGTAGGAAGAATGATATAATATATTTCTGGAAGGTTTGGGGTATTCTTTTCCCTTGGTCCAGCATTGAACAAAGAAAGGCTATCCAGGTAGTCAACAGTTCATTTAGTGACAGTTCAAAATTACAACAGCACTGAAGAAAGTAACTTATGACCATTTCCCCCACTTACGACCATTGCAGCATCCCCTCACATGATCAATTTTGACCCTCACGTGATCAAAATTCAGATCCTTGGCAACTGGTTCATGTTTTTGATGGTTGCCAATATCCTGTGGTCATGTGATTACCTTTTTTGAACTTGGGACAAGCAAAGTCAAAGAAGAAGCCAGATTCACTTAACAACCACATTACTAATTTAACAACTGTGGTGATTCACTTAACAATAGCGTCAAGAAAGATTGTAAAATAGGGCAAAACTCACTTGACAAATGTCTCGCTTAACAACAGATATGTTGGGGGTCAATTGTGGTCATAAGTCGAGGAGTAACTGTACTTGATTGTTGTCCTGCTACAGGTAGTCCTCGACTTACAACCATTCATTCAGTGACTATTTGACATGACAACAGCATTGGAAAAAGTGACTTATGGCCATTTTTCACACCTAGGATTGCTGCAGCATTCTTACGGTGACATAATCAAAATTTGGACACCGGACAACTAACATGTATTCATGACAGTTGCACTGCCCCAGAGTCATGGAACCACCATTTTTGTAGCCTTGCCAGCCAGCCTCCAACAAGCAAAGTCCATGGGGGAAGCCAAATAGACTTAATGATTGCAGTGATTTGCTTAATAACTGTGGCAAGAAAGGTCGTAAAATGGAGCCAAACCCACTTAACAGCTGGCTTGCTTAGCAATGAAAATTTTGGCCACAATTGTGGTTCCTAAGTTGAGGACTACCTATATTTCTTCACAGACTTCAGCGGATAATTAAAACTCAGACCACATGTTTTCTGAATAGTTTTTTATCCCAGAACTATGATTGCACTCAACAATGAACTAAAGGGCCACCATCAGTGAGCTGTTGATCAGCATTACTTGGTCTGTTGTGTGGATGTTTGGGTGGTTTAGGGGTGGAGAATTGTGGTGGGTGGAAGTGTGTTTGGGGATTGTTATGTGTGTTGGACCTGGTCTTTGGGTGTTAAGTGAATTTCGTTGTATGGGTATACTGTGTATACACGTACAATGACAATAAAGTTATTTATTTATTAGAACTTCTGAAAAAACAATTGCAACCAAACTGCCTTCTGTTGAGCACCTGTATACTGCATGAGTCAGAAAGACCAGTGGTGGGATTCAGCTGGTTCTGTCTGGTTCGGGTGAACCGGTAGTGGCAACTGTGGGAGGCTCTGCCCGCCTGCCTGGACGTAATGTGCGAGCAAAGAGCATGCACAGAAGGCCATGTGCATGTGCAGAGGAGGCGTGTGTGCTCACATTTGCAAACTGGTAGGGAAGTTAAGTGAATCCCACCTCTGCTACAGACCCCTCACATCCTGGACATAAACAGTTTCAACTTTTACCCTCAAAACTACACTATAGGGCACTGTATGTCTAGACACTAGACACAAGGACAGTTTTTCCCCCATCCCATCACTCTTCTAAACAACTAATTCTGACAACACTGTCAGTATTACCACCATTATTCTCATCTTCCTTATTACCTATCTCCTTATCTTATGACTATGTTGCTTATCATTATTGTTGTATGTACATTGAGAGCTTATGCTTTGGAAACAAATTCCTTGTGCGTCTAATCACACTTGGCCAATAAAGAATTCTATTCTCTTTGTATTGATGTGTGCTTTTTATATGCGTAAAGGGAATTGGTGCATGTTTGCTTTGAGAAGACTGCTCAGCCTACGTGTAGTTTTTAACAGCTTGTTCTTACATGACTTGAGTGATACAGTTCACATTTCAGAAAGCTTTTTTTCTCAATTGTGTAGTTAGAAGCTGACCAATGCTCAGTCCCTTAGTAGATAGCAAAACAAGAAAAAGAAATTGTCCCTAAGAGCTCGCTATCCCTATCATCATCATCATCATCATCATCATCATCATCATCATCATTATTATTATTATTTAGATTTTTATACCGCCCTTCTCCTTCCAGACTCAGAGCAGTAAACAGCCAACTAAAAACATTGTACACAAAAGTTAAAATAATTTTAAAATAATTAAATAAAATTTGCTCCATAATTTAAAACATTTCAATTAAAATCAGTATCAAACTTTAAAACCAACATGGGGTCCGGCTAGCCCAGCTAACTGAAATAAATAAGTTTTAAGGGCCCGACAAAAAGTCCAGAGGTCTGGGATCACTCATATCTCTGGGGGTAGATCATTCCAGAGGGTGGGCGCCACCACAGAGAAGGCTCTCCCCCTGGGGGTCACCAGCCAACATTGTCTGGCTGACGGCACCCTGAGAAGGCCCTCTCTGTGGGAGCGAACTGGCCAGTGGGAGGCAATTGGTGGCAGAAGGCGGTCCCGTAAGTACCCCGGCTCTAAGCCATGGAGCACTTTAAAGGTGGTCACCAACACCTTGAAGCGTACCTGGAAGTTCACTGGAACCCAATGCAGCTCACACAGGAGAGGTGTCACATGGGAGCGCCCCGTCACTCCCATAATCCCCCACGTGGCCGCATTCTGCACCAGTGGAGCCTCCGGGTGCACCCCAAGGGGAGCCCCATGTAGAGAGCGTTACAATAGTCCAGACAAGAAGTGACGAGTGCCTGAGTGACCATACATAAGGAGACCATGCATAAGGGGCGCAACTGGCGTATCAGGCGAACCTGATAGAAAGCCCCCCTGGCCATGGCCATTGTATGCTCTTCTAAAGACAGCTGTGAGTTCAGGAGGACGCCCAAGTTGTGAGCACTTTCCGTGGGGGCCACTGATTCGCCCCCAATAACCAGCAATGGCACCAGCTGGCTATACTGGGACGCCGGCAGCCACAGCCACAGTCACTTGGTCTTGGAAGGGTTGAGTCGAAGCCTGTTTCTCCCCATCCAGATGCGCACGGCCTCCAGGCACTGGGACATCACTTCCAAGGCATCGTTGGGATGGTCTGGGGTGGAAATGTACAGCTGGGTGTCATCAGCGTACTGATGGAACTCCATCCCAAAACCATGGATGATCCCACCCAGTGGCTTTACATAAATGTTGAACAGGAAGGGTGAGAGGACCGACCCTTGTGGCACCTCACAAACAAGGCGCCCCCATCCTGCTGGGGGAAAGATTTCACAGCAGGCTTCTTTAAAATAAATTTGCAAAGGAGGGTGAAAGGAATCTCACTGGGAGATCTCATGAGGGATCAACTCCCTCCAACTCAGGACCAGCTTCTGTGTTACAGCAATTGCTACGCTGGTTATATAATCATATATTGAGTAACAATAACCTTTAAAAAAAAGCAGCATGTGTACATTTAACACATACTTTCTCATCACTGAACCTGCTTTCTACTTTTGACTGTCTCTGAAAAAGGCAAAATATATTTCGACAACTAATTTGATTTCACCCACACTATCACACAAAGCCATAGTGAATAGCCCCACAATGAATGACTCATAAGAAATTTGCTCTGATCTAGTAGATGATATTACAATAAATAACATATACATTTATTGAAATGCATGGATTGTGCCCTCCAGCTAAAATGGATGGGTGGGGTGGGGCTAAGGACAAGCTCTGATCACAGCGTTCAATTTTCCTTCTGCACACAGGCTTTTCTTACTGAAGAGTTTCAGTAAATATGTATGTAATACAGCTTTGTTTATATGTAGCATTGGACTTCAGAAGTACTAATTGGTTAAACCCTGAATTTGTCAAAGTAGTCAAACAGAGGCGGGGGATAACAGCTAATGTATAATAATTCAAACATTGTAATTGACAACAATGAATACAATTTAACATAGAAACATTTTGTGTTTTGTAGTCTAGCAATCACTAATTCTAGACTTCTGGTAGTCCTTGACCAAGGACCACAATTGATACCCAAATTTCTGTTGCTAAGCAAGGCAGTTGTTAAGTGAGCTACTTTCCATTTTACGGCCTTCTTTGCCACAGTCGTTAAATGAATCACTGCATTGTTAAGTGCAGTGGTGGGTTTCACACAGTGGTGGGATTCAAGTAATTTAACCACCGGTTCCCTGTCCTAATGATTTCTTCCAACAACCAGTTTGCCAAACTGCTCAGACAGTTAACAACCAGTTCTCCCGAAGTGGTGCAAACTGGCTGAATCCCACCACTGGTTTCACCACTGGTTTGCTTTGCCTGCGTGCATGTGCCCAGCTTTAAAAACGTGGCTAAATAGAACGGCATTACGCCGGAACGGGTGGGTGGGGGTAGGCCCACCCGCAGTGGCTGCTACCAGTTCACTCGAACTGGTCCAAACCGGCTGAATACCATCTCTGATATGGTCATTAAGCGAATGTGATTTTGTTTGTTGGAAGCTGTCTGGGAATGCTACAAATGATGACCACATGACATGACCCTGGGACAGTGCAGCTGTCATAAATTATATGCCAGTTGCCAAGTACCTGAATTTTAATTACGTGACCATGGGAATGCTGCAACGGTTGCAAGGGATAAGTCATAAGTAACATTTTTCTATGCTGTTGTAGCTTCCAAAGATCACTGAACTAATGGTTGTAAGTTGATGAGTTTCCATAATTGCTGTGACATTGGAGTGTATTTAAAATATGTGGGAAATAATTGGGGGTATCTCTCTTCACTGATCAGGCTGAAAGTTAAGTAAGTGAATTACTAGTATTTATATGCACACATAACACTAGTGCTGCTATATACTGCTTTGGTAAGACCTACTTGGAATACTGTGTCGGTTTTGGTCACCATGATGCAAAAAAGATGTTGAGACTCTAGAAAAGAGTGCACAGAGATGACTAGGGGGCTGAAGGCTAAAATATACAAAGAACAGTTGCAGGAACTGGGTATGGTCTAGTCCCGTGATGGCGAACCTATGGCACGGGTGCCACAGGTGGCACGCGGAGCCATATCAGTGGGCACGCGAGTGTTGCTGTAGCTCAGCTCCAGCATGCATGTGTGCACCAGCCAGCTGATTTTTGGGCCTTTCGGTCCCACCGGAAGTTGGGAAATGGGCTGTTTCTGGTCTCCGGAAGGCCTCCAGGGGGATGGGGAAGTCCATTTTCGCCCTCCCAAGGCTCCTAGAAAGTCTCTGGTGCCTGGGGAGGGTGAAAAACAGTCCTACGGGGCCCACCATGCCATCACGTGCTAAAAGTGTGGGGGGGGGCGCACACACATGTGCAGGGGCAGGGCGCATTGAATTATGGGTGTGGGCACACACGCGTGTGACCTCCCCATGCTCCCCCCGCTTTTGGCACGCAACGGCAAAAAGGTTAGCCATCACTGGTCTAGTCTAAGGAAAGCAAGGACTTGGGGTGACATGATAGCAGTCTTCCAATGTTTGAGACTCTGTCACAAAGAAGGGGGGCAAGGCACCCAAGAGCAAAACAAGAAGTAATAAGTGGAAGGTTATTAAAGAGAGATCCAACCTAGAACTAAGGAGAAATTTTCTGAGAGTGAGAAGAGTTAATCAGTGGAACGACTTGCCTCCAAAAGTTGTAAGAGCTCCATCACTATAAGTTTTTAAGAACCATTTGTCTGAAATGGTATCGGGACTCCTGCTTGAGCAGGTGTTTGGACTAGAAGACCTCCAATTCTTTTTATTCTGTGTTAGAGGCTGTTAATATTGAAACAAATACAATATGATAAGAAGCAGTTAAAAGAACAAGGAGCCAAACTTGGCAAATAAAGCTGCAATTTGTTTCCCATTGGCCAAATATAAACAATAACTAAAGAGGTGATGGCTTGCCAGGAAGACTTGGATTGCATCTAAGGTGAAGTAAGTAGGGGGAAAACTAGTTGGATTCTCACTTTTATAGCATAAAGAAACAGAAGCCATTAAAGATACGTTTGAAGCATTCTGCTTTGAAGCAGTTTGTGGCTGGACCAGATTCTGCCCATTTAAGCAAAAGTTAATCCATTTTAACTTTTATGTAAACCTCTCAAGAATATTAATGTACATACAGGAAAGTTGATCTCTTGTGTTACATCAAAAAATGTTCTGAGAAAAAATGCAAAGCTTCATGATAAGCATATTGACTCCAAGGAAGCCAATGGAACCAATGGGAAACTAGGTTGAAAACTGATAAGTAAAGATAATGCAGGAAACATTTGAGTTTCTGAAGCCATGAAACAGAGACTACTGTAACACAAATGCCATGGCAAAAATGGTTGCACATTCATCTTGCCTATAATTCTGCTTGTAAACAAACTTTTATCACAAAGTGTATTTTAACAAAGGGGACACAAGGTTGTCGTCCCCCCCTTTTTTTTTCCATTTCTACTGGCATTAGAACTTGATTGGGAAAATAGAATTATAGGAATTAAATTAGCAAATTAAAAATAAATAAATGCACTATTGACAATTATTCTTCCAAGGGAATTTCTAGAACTGATAATGGAATACATACAGCAATATAGTTCAGTGTCAGGATATTGGATTAATAAAAACAAAACTCGAATGATTAGATGGAATTTACTTGAAGAAAAAAAGTAATATGTACTGCAAATAATGGTGTGGCTCTTAAAAAGGTCAAGAACCTAGGAATTTACTTAGCACAAAACAACAAAGATTTGTTTAAGAATAATTATTCTTAAAAATATAATGGAAGGTATTTTAAGATGGAGAAACTTTTGTTAACAAGAATTGCGACAGAAAAAAAAATGATTACCTTCCTATGTCAAATGATTGCAATAGGAAGTAAAATGAGTAGCAGAGATGAGCAATCGAGTTAATTCTGCAAAGAAAGCTGAGGGTTAAAATTTAGATTTTATCAAATCTGAAAAAAAGAAGATGGATTGGCAGGACCAATTTTCAAACTGTATTATCAAACCAACTACTTAATTTGGGTGACAGAGTGGGTTATATTATTTTATGGCTTGACTGTGTCTATTGAAGAAGTGAGATTCCCAGATGGTTTGCAGAAAAGTCTTTGGTTCAGCACATGCATGCAAGATATAAAGAGATCATTAATTTTAAGCAGAACATTAAAAGTATGGGATAAAAAGGGGAAAAAAGGATTAGTTCATATTTGTCATGCTTTGCTTCAATATTAAATATTTATATGCACGAGACTATAAAAAGATTTGACCAATGGAGAGATGATAACTCATACAATCTGCAAGATTCAGAAAAAGATAACATCTTTTACACTGATGGTATTACCTAGCATGGTAATACAATGTCTGTAAGAAAACCACCAAACTCAGAAGGCACCAAGGACTCGACACTTCAACCTGTGTTACAAATATTCTCTTCTATTGGCATGATATAAATTTGATCCATTGGCCAAAAGGATTACTTAGAATAATGTTATTCAGAATGTTATTCTGAACATTCTGTTTTCCTGAAATGGTGTCAGGCTTAATATAAGACTGCCGGTTGATACACTAGCTTGAATGCCAATATCTGTAGTGTTAGCTTTACTGAATATGGAAAAAAGGTTTTGGCATGGTTCAAATCATTTCTAGTTCAAGTATTGAGGGATTTTGTTTCCTGTAGAATGCTTTATTTGGTTTATGATTTTTATCTTCTGTTAATGTAATTACCAATTAAATGATTTCACCAGTAATGAAAATGCAGTGTGAAACATATCAAGAATGTCTTTCATCTCCTAATTTTGGCATGCCTGATGAGACAAACTCATGAAGTTAAAATAATTTATTTGGCTGAATTTGATGGTATACAAATCATTTTAATGATTATTAATAAACTTTACCTAAATGTATAAAACCAACACAGTTATCTGTTAAATATTTTATTTATACAAAAAATTGGGGTAATTCAAATATTATGTGAACCGGGAAAAAAATATTCTGATGGTTATAGAGAAATGAAGATGTTTAATAGAATCAGGTCATTATGCAAAATATAAAATATCCAGTTTAGTGGCCAAAAACCTTTCAAAATGTATTACCTAAAGAATATTAAGAGGTAGCTGAAGATACCCTTCATTAATGTACATTGAGAGATTATGCAAGACAAATTCCTTGTGTGTCAAATCACACTTGTCCAATAAATAATTCTATTCTATTCTGTTCCGTTTTGAAAATGAACTTTGTATCATACTGTATATTATGATAGCAGTTCTTGTATTTGTTCCACTTAAAGAAAAACCTTTAAAGCAAAGGAAACCTGAAGTAAGATCATAAGCATAGTTACATTTTCACTTAGCAATTGCTTCACTTAATGACTGAATTGCAGGTCCCAACTACGGTCACTAACAAGGACTACCTGTATACTTTGCTTCGTATGTTATGGGTAACCATATGTAAATCCTTGTACGTTAGATATTATTACTAAAGAGAACCCACATGATTTATTTGTTCTAATGTAGCTGCTCTTTCTTTACTTACTTCCGGGTACTGGATAAAAATATTATTTTGGGGAAGGCAATTTTGTGGATTTATGGTTTCCTGATTGGATACTTACATTATTTTATTTTAATGCTGAGATTATCTTAAACTACAGTTACCAAGGAGTCATCCCAGGAGAAATAGATAAATTGTTTTCCAACAAAAGCAGAGACAAATCTGATTTCAGGAGGGAATTTTTGTCAGAGATTCCTCTTTCTTTCTTTTTTTTTTATTGAAAAAGTTTTTCAAATACAAATTTTTCCCCCTTTTTCCCCCCGGTCCCCCAACATATTATATTACATAAATCAAGTTAACTTAAAGATACAATTCCCTCCCTTTGAGAGATTCCTCTTTCCATATGATAATTTTGGCAGCCCTTACCTCACTACTGTCAGAGATTCAATGTCAGAAGGTAAAAGGAAAAGGGAAAACCAAAAGTTCGTGAGATGCAAATCAGGGGTCGCTGAGATGCTTCAGTATAAATCACAAAGACAAATCGGATGAAATGCATGTCACAACTCACAAATTCCAATCTTTCACATTTGCCTACTTACTTGAGTGTATGCCCACAAGTCATGTGATTTAATAATATGCCTCATTACCTGCAGGAGATAATGCAAGATACTATACTTCTTACATTTCTTAATTATTTCCTGTATATTTCTGTAAATTGAATTCCCTGCTATTGTAAATGAATTATTTCTTATTGACATTAACGTAATTAACATTAATATATACTGTAAGCTAAAAACAAAACATTGAAAGGAAAATAATGTAGCAGTGGTTTGTTTTCTTCCTTTTATTGTGCAGACAGATTCTCGGTTCTCAGAGATTCTTAACATCAAGGCAGCTAAGCCTAAACTTTATCTACAGTAGTGGCCAAAATTGTGGAAACCTTTTGGGGAAAGTGTATTTTCTAAAACTAGCTAATAACACCACTTTTTTTCTTAGTAGTACCATAAAATTATATATCAATGGAAAGATAATTTAATCAAGAATGTAATGCAATAACTTTTATGAAGGATTTGCTTTTAGATAGCAGTTACAGTATTTATAATGAAATTTATAGTGAAACACGTAGAAAAAACAAGATATACAAAAATTATCACCATAGAAAAAACAAGATATACAAAAATTATCACCATGTCAGTTAATACTTAGTTGGGTAACCTTTAGCATGAATTACGGTCTTACAACGTCTTCCCATGGAGTGAACCAAGTATTTTAGTTCTGCAGCTGTTATAATGTGAAACCAAGATGGAATGATTGCTTCTATTAACTGAGTTTTATTGCTGAGTCGCTTCTGACCAACAAATTTCTTTAGTCGGGTCCATAGATTTTTCAATTGGGTCAAGATCTGGCCTATACCTAGGCCATTCCAGCAGTGGAATATAATTATCTTGAAACTCCCCCCCCCAAAAAAAAATAAATGGTGTTATTAGCCATCAAACCTCAAAAATACACTTTTCTCAAAAGGTTTTCACAATTTTGGCCACTACTGTATAGAAAAATATTTAGTAGAGCCTGAGTGGCATAGCAGGCTAATGCCTCCTATTAAGGCAGCATTTAACATCCAGCTGCCTGCAATTACTGCGAGTTCTAATCTCACTAGGCTCAAGGTTGACTCAGCCTTCCATCCTTTCTAAGGTAGGTAAAATGAGGACCCGGTTTGTGGGGGCAATAAGCTGACTTTCTATAAATATACAAAAAGTATGAAGGCTATTGCTTAACACATTGTAAGCCACCCTGGGTCTCCGGAGAAGGGCGGCATATAAATATAAATAAATAAATAAATAAATTTTAAAAAATATATTCTTCAATCAAGGTATGTGGGTGCGTATGCCTATCTGGGATTGTTAATATGTTTTCATTGAATCTTATTCATCCATCTATCCATCCATCCATCCATCCATCTATCCATCCATTCATTCATATCCCACCCTTTTAATTTTTTACAAATGAGGCAGAAAACATACTTTCCTCCTCCCGTTTTACCCACAATAACCCTGTGAAGTGTGTTAGGTTGAAAAAGTGATTGGCCCAAAGTCACCCAGCTGGTTTTCATGCCTAAAATGGGACTTCCACTTTACATGGGATGTTTACACTGATATACAATGTAAAAAACTCTCCAAAAACCAAAAAACCTTAAATATGGTTATAAAGACAAACCACTTGCACAGATGATGGGAATTTGCGTGCAGAATTTAGCCAATAAGGAGTCAGAGATGAATTTCTGATTTGGGAAAGCACAGAAAACTGGAAATAAAACCACAGCAGGGATTCTGATATAAAATTTATCAGTTATAGTGAAGAGAGGGATATCTAAGAGAGGACAGTCTATATTATCCAGTAATAATTATGAGAACTAAATTGAAAATCTGGGCCCTATATATTATCTGTATTTATCTTCTGTTTAAGGCTGTGTAACAGCTCCTTAATATGTGAGATCACTTGAAAAGATTCAAGATGTCACTGCTGTGACTATGCTTTTGCTCGTATCTCTTCTAATTATAGAATTATAGAGCCGAGGTGGCACAGTGGTTAGAGTGCAGTACTGCAGGCTACTTCAGCTGACTGCTAGCTGCAGTTCAGCAGTTCAAATCTCACCAGCTCAAGGTTGACTCAGCCTTCCATCTTTCCAAGGTAGGTAAAAGGAGGACCCAGATTATTGGGGGCAATATGCTGACTCTGTAAACCACTTAGAGAGGGCTGTAAAGCACTGTGAAGCGGTATATAAGTCTAAGTGCTATTGCTATATTGTCCTACCTCAGTCTTGAAATCTTCTGATTCTGTCTCCTCAACACAATAATCAGTTTTATTTTATCCCGAAGTTGCAAAGACAATGCGTCTCAACAAAGCAGAAAATCACAATTGACAGCCAAATATTATCATTGATTATTACCATGTGTTTATGTGCCTAGGAAAGGGTGCACTCAACAAATAATGCCAGACAAATCAGTTTTATTTTGAACAACCTGTTTCAAATGAAAGCGGAAATTTGTATCTTGAGAGTAACCAACAATAGGTATCATTTCACTTTCAATTAGCTCCAGAGCAATTGTATGTGAGAAGCAGCATTGAATAAAAGATAAATTCTCAATATTACAACTTTCACTGGCAAGTGTGGCCTACAAAAGCACAGCCAGAACGGTAGCTTAATCTCTTTTAATCAATCTTTCAAACATCTGAAACTAAATTAATTCTGAACATCCAGTTTAGACGAGATGGCTTGCTTAGG
This sequence comes from Ptyas mucosa, assembly GCA_012654045.1. Taxonomy (NCBI): domain Eukaryota; kingdom Metazoa; phylum Chordata; class Lepidosauria; order Squamata; family Colubridae; genus Ptyas; species Ptyas mucosa. The sequence continues at coordinate 8,583,125 of WNWU01000017.1, read as the reverse complement.
ACTATTAGCCCTACAATTTGATGCAATATGCTTGTTTTCCCATAAAGAAATAACGATGCTTGGTTCATCAAATAGTAATACAAAGATTGCCATCTATCTAAAGAGAAATTGCACAGTCATAATCATCTCAAATCCGGCTCGTTCATAGCTTTGTTTTCTTTTGTTTTACCTTTTTTTAAAAAATCCAGCTGAACAATCTGCAGAAAGGTTGATTGAGTTCCATGGAATTTAACAAACTCAACAAGATTAACCTGTGCACAGGACTGTGTCTATCGCTGAATATATTTTAATGAATTTCCGTAATTTGGCAAACACTGGCAAACATTAATTTGAAAACTAGCAATATTACCTAGGACTTGGATAATATAATCTCCAAAAAGTGATTCAGAGCATGAGGAACCATGTTCTCGGCAACCTCTTTAACGCAAGTATGGAAACCCGGGGAAAAGGAGTGGCTGTTTTATAGTGCTGCAAACAGATGCCGTGCTTACTTATTGGAGTCCGAATTGAAAACGCTGCACAACATCAATATTTATATTTTGTTTTGCTTTGGTCTCTCTGACTATGACATATGATTGCGTCCCCACTGACTTATGGCCTCCCAAGAAAAATGTCACGGCAACAGCAAGACCAACCTTGCCCTGACACCATCCAGAAAAGAAACAGCTCTGTCCTTCCAAGATGCTGCGCTATTGACAAAGCTGCTCTAAGTTAAAGAGCCGAGAGGAATGCATTCTGGCTTCATCCATCAGGAAGCACCAATTGCTATTCCACAAGCATGTCACCAAGGGATGGTAGCCAAGCTGGAGCTGCCAAAGGGTAGCTTATAGATGACCACTGCATTCTGGCCTTAGAGAAGTCTCCCCTTCCTTCTGTTCTCCCCACACTTTTAAGTTTTATGTTTTTTTTTAATTTTCATTTTTATCCTCTGAGATTTTAATTGCTGTGCATCATTCTAGGAGATAATTATTGTCTGAAATGTAGGATTTTTTTTTAAAAGGACATAAGACAAATGGGTTATCAATATGAGAGAGATCAGTATCTTGGATCATGCATTAGATGAACAAACTATTTGTTGTGGCTCCCACCCCTGAGGCCATCGCATCGGAGGAAGAAGGCTCCGAACAGGAGGGAGAGGAGTTAGCCAGGCCTCCCTCCCCCAGCCCCTCCCCCCTGGTAATTCATCAGCTGCCGGCCGAAGGAGAGGAGATGAGTCAGGAGCCAGGTATCTCCGATCAGTCGGAGGATAATGAGGAAGGCCAGAGGTGGCTGGACCCATGCCAGCGCCGGCGTGATAAGAGAGCTCAACAAATGAGGAAGCATGCCAGGGATTAGCTGAGTCACAGGCCACACCTCACAGGTTATTTAAGGAGGGGGAAGCAGTTGGAATTCTGTGACGGACAAAGTTTTACCCTGGCTAGTCCTTGGAGCTAAGCATCAGCTGGCTGGAAAGATTTGGACTTTTGACTTATATTTTCCTTAATTGGGGTGTACGTGTTTTGTTATCTGGTGGAGGTATTTCCCCCCCCCCTTGTTTAGTAAAGACCTTGGCAGCCGGTTTACAAAGGGCTGCCAAGCCGTGATAACGAACCTTCCGTGTGTGTGCTACTCCTTTAACCCTCTTCTGTCTGTGTGGGTTGTGGGACAGAACACTATTGGGACCCTCATATTGAATTGAAAACTTGATTTGGCCAACTGTGATTAGACACACAAGGTGTTTGTCTCCAGTGAAGAAGCTCTCCCTGTATTAGAACTACATATTCATGTGCAGTCGAAACCAGGGGTGGGTTCTACTTACCTTTACTACCGGTTTGCAACGGGAACGTGCGGGCAGAAGCTTCTGTGCATGCGCAGATGGTCAATTATGACATCCGGGCGGGTGGGCAGAGCCTTCCGCCATTTTTACTACCGGTTCTAAAGAACCGGACAGAACCGGGAGCAACCCACCACTGGCCGAAACCCAAAAATCACAGACAACACAGTGCTTTATTTGAATAAAACAGTCTGGCTGAGATCTACACATTTGGGACTCACTGGGGTAAATTGTAGGGGTGACATTGTATTCCTTGTTTATCCCCTTTTTTAAAAATTTGTTTCTTATACTTCACTTTTACATGTAGTTCTATTGTGGCATGTTTTATGTTTTATTCTGAATATTTTATTTTGTATTTTGGTATGGCCTATGTGCTAGTCAGCAACAAAAAAGGAAAGGGTTATCAATATGTCTCCTAGATGGGGGATTGTTTAATTATGCCATTTCAGTGACTTGGTTCACCTCTGTTTTATAGTACTTCTAAACATGCCATGCCTTCCATTTTAGATATTTGTCATCTCATAAAATCTGAATCTCTAGCAAGAGCAAGCTTTACAAAGAAACCCTCCATGTGGTTTCAGATAATTTGAACTATGTGACTTCAAGGAAACCAACAGTCCATAGAATTCACTAAACACTTCAGACTAATGGCTTACACAAAGTGATTGTGTTATTACAGATAATCAACAGGACAATCAGTCAGAGGTGCTACTTCAATATGTAAAAATTCATTAAGATGCCCATAAAAATTAATTGGAAATGTTCTATTTCCTTCAATCATCATTTTAATCTTAGCCATTTTAATGGATCCGCCTTAGGTCTGCTCCCTGGGAGATAAATGTCAATTTTTTTTACAGTGATGTGAAAGTACTTTAGTGTACTGTATACTCATGTATAATCTATAAATAAATATGATTTATAATCTATCAGATTATAAGGGAGTCAGTTCGGTATAATTTTATAATCTATAAATCTTGGAAAAAGAGCTAGTTTGGTGTAGTGGCTATGGTGCTCAGCTAGAAACCAGGAGATTGTGACTTCCAGTCCTGCTTTAGCCATGAAGGCCAATTGGGTGACTTTGGGCCAGTCACTCTCCCTCAGCCCACCCCACCCCACAGGGTTGTTGTTGAAAGGCAAATCGGAGGGAAGATTGGGTATGGTTACACTGTAAACTAAAAATGAAAAAAAAAAGGATAAAAATCTAATGAATGGTAATCAGTGATGTCATCAAAGGAAAGAATCAAAGCGCAGATGTAGCGCAGATTTATTTATTTATTCAATTTCTATAGCTGCCCATCTTAGTCAATGACTCTGCGCATTTGACAATTAAAAATATATGTATTACAGATGTCACTAAATCACAAACCCTACTGAACATAATATGTTATTAGATTATTTCCTCAGGAAAGGCTTCTTGTCAGGCCTAAAGTTAATGATTAACATAACCCTCTACTTGTTTGTATCTGGTAATCCTGGGAGTGGATTGGATTAAAAATGAAGATAGATAGATAGATAGATAGATAGATAGATAGATAGATAGATAGATAGATAGATATAGATATAGATATAGATATAGATATAGATATAGATATAGATATATAGATATAGATATTGGGGGGGGAACCTTCTGTTTTGACTACATTTGAAATACATGAAGCACTAATTAAGGATGACTTTCTCTGAGTTTTTAAAATCAGTATCTTAAATATAGGTGGGGAAGAAGGGGAAGATAGCAACATTTGGAAAGTTTCAGCCTGTTTTTCCAAAAGTCAAATTCATGTCTTTATAGTTTTGAAAATTTAACTACCCTACCTTCACATACACAAACACACAAATCTACCTCCAACTCTGAAGCAAACAAGTTAAAAAATGAAACTGCAACTGAAGACACCTTCACAACAGTGGCAGACTTGTGCAAAGTGTGTCTTGCAAGGCACGGTCAATTAAGTCTGGGCAAGTCCACAGCAGCTGTTCTAGACACACCCAGAAGATAATCTATAAGGGTTAAGTTCGGTTACTTAAGAAAAGGGACACTGGCTTCAGAAAGACTGGACCAATCTATTCATAAACCAAACACCTTCAGCCACAAGCTCCCACAGAAGGCGGGATGGGATTAAAAAGTAGAAAAACAAGGACTCCTAAAATCTACATTCCCCCAGTCAAATTCTAAGGACAGGACAGGACAGGACCTTTAGGACATAACAGAACTTATCCACCACCATTAGAATAGCAAAAGACCCAAGGCTCACTACATTGCACAACCTCCTGGAGCATCTCAATCTCAAAACACCATAACTCTGTAAAAATCCACTCACCCAACCAATTTGTCAGCCACCCCAGAAACATTCTGGAATCCAAATAAATGGAGACCTTCTTTCCATGCAGCCTGCCTCCATTTTATTTTCAGCTTCTTTCTCCTGGCTTGGAACCGAACAAGATTTTACTTCCAACAATTGAAAATGGACTCCTGAGCCTACAAGTAATGATACCACACTTCGGAGCCATGCAATCATGGAGTTATATAGGTAATCCCCAACCGCAATTGAGCCCAAAATTTCCTTTGCTAAGCAAGACAGTTGTTAAGTGAATTGTGTCCATTTTTCCAAACATTTTGCCACAGTTGTTAAGCGAATCACTGCAGATATCAAGTGAATCGTGTGGTTGTTAACTGAATCTGGCTTCCCTCTTTGACTTTGCTTGTCAGAGATGCCAGTTGGGAAGATTACAACATGACGTCAGGACAGTGAAACTGTCATATATGCATAACAGTTGACAAGCACCTGAATTTTGATCACATGACAATGCATGCAGGATTGGTCATAAGTCACTTTGTTCAGTGCTGTTGTAACTCCAAATGTTACTAAACAAATGGTTGTAAGTTGAGGACTATCTGGTACTGCCTTATTATAGTAGGCTTTGCATTAAGTCTGAAGATCAAGAAAAATATACTTCAGGTTAATTTTAATAAACCCAGAATCCCAATTTTATTTTATTTTGAATTATTTTAGAAACTGCAAAGCCTTAAAATATTAACATGACACTGATTCTGAGAGACAGTATGATAAAAACCCTTCATCATTGTCTAATGGGTTATGCACGTGACCAAGAAGAAGCTGATGGGTTCATTGAAACAGCTCATTAAAATGCTTCTGCTGTAGATTTTCCAGACCCCAGGCCCTTTAGATCAACATAAATATTTTTACGGCAAGCTGGATAAATTATAGCTCAGAGAAAACACTTGTATTGAAATGACAACCTTCATATGTTGAGGACGACACTAATCCACTTTCAGTGATGAGGCTGAATTGCCTGTTACTTTAAAGAAGAAAAGTCAAACAGTTAGTCTGATTAGCTATAAGAAGATGTTGATCTTTTCACATTGAATTTTAAAATATTATTTTTCTTCCTAGCTTTTTCCTGCAAGTATAAAGGTTTGGTTTGGTTTGGTTTGGTTTGGTTTGGTTTGGTTTGGTTTGGTTTGGTTTGGTTTTTTGTTTTGTTTTCTTTTGTTTGTATCAAATGAGCGTTGATCAGTTGTGACAGGAATTGACCCACTGGTCACTTCACTATTGCAACATCTGAATTATCTCTGCCCAGCTGCAGACCTATAATTAAACCTTATGCACACAGGAATTTAAAGGTTTTAATTTTTTAAACTAAATTTCATCCTTTTTTAAAAAAAAAACACCTTTGCTCACTTATGTTCATTTTTTATCATTGCTTGTTAGAAGGGTTTTGTGTGAATTTCCAGTTTAGAATAGAATAGAATAGAATAGAATAGAATAGAATAGAATAGAATAGAATAGAATAGAATAGAATAGAATAGAATAGAATAGAATATTGGCCAAGTGTGGTTGGACACACAAGGAATTTGTCTTGGTGCATACACTCTCAGAGTACATAAAAGAAAAGATACATTCATCAAGAATCATAAGGTACAACACTTAATGATAGTCATAGGGTACAAATAAGCAATCAGGAAACAATATCAATATAAATCGTAAGGATACAAGTAACAAATTTACAGTCATACAGTCATAAGCTGTAGATAAGTGGTGGGAACAATGAGAAGATTAATAATAGTGCAGATTTAGTAAGTAGTTTGACAGTGTTGAGGAAATTATTTGTTTAGCAGAGTGATGGCGTTCAGAAAAAAACTGTCCTTCTGTTTAGTTGTTCTGGTGTGCAGTTGTTCTATAGCATCGTTTTGAGGATAGGAGTTGAAACAATTTATGTCCAGGATGTGAGGGGTCTGTAAATATTTTCATAGCCCTCTTTTTGACTCATGCAGTATACAGGTCCTCAATGGAAGGCAGGTTGGTAGCAATTATTTTTTTCTGCAGTTCTAATTATCCTCTGAAGTCTGTGTTTGTCTTGTTGGGTTGCAGAACCAAACCAGACAGTTATAGAGGTGTAGATGACAGACTCAATAATTCCTCTGTAGAACTGTATCAGTAACTCCTTGGGCAGTTTGACCTTTCTGAGTTGGCGCAGAAAGAATATTCTTTGTTGTGCTTTTTTGATGACGTTTTTGATGTTAGCTGTCCATTTTAGATCTTGCGATATGGTAGAACCTAGAAATTTGAAGGTCTCTACTGTTGTTGCTGTATTGTCTTCCATCTAGAGAGATAGAAGTATGGAAGCGTTTCTCCTAAAGTCTACCACCATTTCTACGGTTTTGAGCGTGTTCAGTTCCAGATTGTTCCGGTCGCACCACGAGGCTAGTTGTTCAACCTTTAGTCTGTATGCGGATTCATCATTGTCTTGAATGAGACCGATCACTGTTGTGTCATCTGAGAACTTCAGTAGTTTAACAGATGGATTGTTAGAGATGCAGTCATTGGTATACAGAGAGAAGAGAAGTTGGGAGAGCACAAAGCCTTGTGGGGCTCCTGTGCTAATTGTACAGGTATCTGATGTGGTTCTGTTTAGCTTCACCTGCTGCTTCCTGTTTGTTAGGAAGCTTATGATCCACTTACAAGTGCGTTCGGGTACCTGTAGCTGGTTTAGTTTAGTTAGAAGAGTGTCTGGAACGATAGTATTGAATGCTGAACTAAAGTCTACGAAGAGGACCCTTGTGTAGGTCTTTGGAGATTCAAGATACTGTAGGATGTAGTGCAAGCCATATTAACAGCATCATCTGTTGATCTATTTGCTTGGTATGCAAATTGCAAGGGGTTTAACAGCGGATCCATGATGGTTTTCAAGTGGGACAGCATCAGCCTTTCAAAGGTTTTCATTACTACAGATGTTAGAGCAACTGGTCTGTAGTCATTCAGTTCCTTGATGGTGGGCTTCTTCGGCACTGGAATGATAGTAGAGTAGATAGTTTGAAGCAAGAAGGAACATAGCACATCTCTAGCGATTTATTGAAGATATGGGTGAAGATGGGGGTTAATTGATCAGCACAGACTTTTAAGCAAGAAGGAGTTATCTTGTCTGAGCCTGGAGCTTTTCCTGGCTTTTGTCTGTGAAATAGGTCTTGCACTTCTTTTTTTGTGATCACTAGGGGTTGTGAGCCCAATGGGATGGAGTCAGTGATAGGAGGCTTGGCTATTGTTGGTGTATTAGAGATGGGGGTTGTGGAGATAGGTGACTGTAGTTTCCTTTCAAACCTGCAGTAAAACATGTTCAGGTCATCTGCCAGTTGTTGATTTCCTTCAGTCTGAGAAAGAGGTTTGCTGTAGCCGGTGATATTTTTAAGATCTTAACATTTCCACATGTTTGCTGGTTTATTTGTTGAGAACTGATTCTTTAGCTTTTCAGAGTAGCTTCTTTTTGCTGCTCTGATCTCCTTTGTTAATACATTTCTGGCTTGATTGTACAGCATTTTATCACCTTTTCTGTAGGCTTCCTCTTTGGAACAACGTAGCTGCTTAAGTTTAGCTGTGAACCAAAGTTTGTTGTTACTGTATATTCGCAGGTTCCTGGTCGGTACACATAGGTCTTCACAGAAGCTAACATATGATGTTACAGTATCTGTGAGTTCATCCAGGTATACAGAGGTCTCTTCAAAAATGTTACAATCAGTGCAATCAAAGTAAGCCTGTAGTTTTAACTTTGCCTCCTCAGCCCACTGATTTAATTGTTGGTTTTGTGGTTTTAAGTCTTTGCCTGTAAGCAGGTACAAGGTGAATCATGCAATGTTCAGTGTGTCCTACAGCTGCTTGTGGTAAAGACCAATAAGCATCTTTTAGTGTTGTGTAGCAATGGTCTAAAGCAGTGGTTCCCAAAGTGTGCGCTGCGGCTCCCTGGGGAGCCGCGCTATCGTCATAAGGGCGCCGCGAAATATTCCGCCCGCTGGGTCTAACGCTGATGCGCCATTTCTGAAACGTCTAGTGCACATGCGCAGTTGCAAGTCGGATTGCTATGGGAGCCGCGAACCGAAAAAGATTGGGAACCTCTGGTCTAAAGTATTCTTGCCTCTAGTGAGACAATGACTAGTGACATGCTGAAAGTATTTTGGTAGCTCTTTCCTTAAGTTTGCCTTGTTTAAATCTCCCAAAATAATGGCCAGTGAATCGGAGTATTTGGCTTCAGCCTCCATAATTTGGTCAGCTAGAGTTCATAATGCCTTGTTTACACAGGCTTGTGGTGGGTAAACGGTAAAATGTTAAACGGTAAAAAACATGTGCAGGTATTTAAATTTCAGACAAAGAAAAAAAGCATGCATCAAAAGCTTTGGAAGAAAGTGTGTTTTTAACTTTCAATAAAACACAACAATGGTTTTAAAAACAGTTATTTTTTTTCCTGCATTTAAATTGCAGATTTCAGAAAGAAAAAGGGCAGGTTGTTGTTGTTGTTGTTGTTGTTATTATTATTAAATTAAACAGGGGGGCTTTACTTATTTCGAAAGCAATCAAATTAGGGTTCAATCAAAAAATTTTTTTCAATACAATGAAGTCTTAGTTTTATCAGAGCGCAATGCACTAAAGTGGGCGGTTATGTTAAGAATTTAAGGGCTGGAAAACAGCTTTTCCTAAAGAGATTAGATCCAGCAGAGTTTGTGCTCTGCTCATAATTGCTCCTCACAGATTTTGGTTATTTACTTTGATGACACCACTAATTAAAAACTTCCATTACAAGGCACTATACATTAAAAGCTATTTATGTATTTAGATATTTTTGAAATTATAGACATTTTGGGTTTTTTTTAAAAAAATATTAGAGTTTATTTATAATATAGAATACATATGAAAGTAACGATCAGAAAAAACAGAAAAGAGAGTGCAAGACAAAAAGAAAAGGAAAATAAAAGCAGTGACTTCCAACTCTTCAGCGCAATAAAATATAAGTACAGTTATAATCTCAATTTTTTGCTTTGCCTTTCTAGTAACTACAAGCCATTTTTACAGCTACAAAGTTAATCTAATCCTCAAAACCTACAGTCAAAATTTCATTTTTTTTTCTTCTGTTTCGAGCATAACGTCCAGAAGCTATTTCCAAATGTAAACAAAACTGGAATCTTCTGTTTAAAAAAGTTGATTTAAAAAAAAAGTTGGAATTATAGATATTTTGAAATCACCTATGGAAGCATTTGCTATCTTTCTAATTTTCTCACTAAATTACAGTAATCACAAAAGTTGATTCTGAGAAATAAATTTCTCGGTTGGGAAAAATCTATCAAACTTCTGTTTATATATTATAGATCTATATGAAGAGTACTCATAAAGCACTGAACTCATATTCCCCAATATAACAAAAAGTTACTGTAATTACAGGTAGTCCTCAACTTACAACCATTCATTTAGTGACCGTTTGAAGTTACCATGACACTAAAAAAATGACATGAACATTTTTCATACTTATATCCATTGCAGCAATTGCATGGTCACACGACCAAAATTCAGACGCTTGGCAACTGTCTCATATTTATGACAGTTGCAGTGTCCCAGGTCATGCAATTACCTTTTGCAGCCTTCTGACAATCAAAGTCAATGGGGAAACCAGATTCTCTTAACAACCATGTTACTAAGTTAACAACTGCAGTGATTCGCTTAACAATTGTGGAAAGAAAGGACGTAAAATGGGGCAAAACTGACTTAAGAACTTCCTCATTTAGCAACAGAAATTTTGGCCTCAGTTGTGGTTGTAAGTCGAGGACTACCTGTATGTGGTTTGGTTTGATTTCTGCATCATGCTATGTGGCATGTTCCTTTTAGATTGGTCGATTATTCAGATCTTATATATTGTCAACCATGGTTTATGACATTATTGTGTATGAAACCATCCGACTGCAGTCTATTCAATAAATCTTAAGCTATGGTTTTAGTAAGATGCATAAACCTGGTCATTATATAAAATATGTAATGACCAGGTTACACATGTAGCATGTGTCTTTTTTCTTTTTCATCCAAAGAATTGGTTGTCCCAAATCTTCTTATTCAGGCCATCTTCACATTTCAACATCTGTTCCAGCTTCCTCGTTGTCAGTCCTCAACCCTCCAAATCAGTTATTTTGATGCCAACTACTGGCTTTTCCACATTAAAAAAAAAATAAAAATCTTTAGAATAGTGGTTTGAAATGCCAAGTAATTCAGGGGAAATTATCTAATTCCTTTCTCGAACAACACTGAAATTAATTTATATTGGTATATAAAGTAAAACAAGGTCTGTATTTCTCAGTTTAACACTTTGCTTGATCCGCTATTGTGCCGTGGTCCACATGCATTTGAAAATCTTCCACATAAATGATATGGAAGTTGTCATTTTACACTAGTCTTTGTAAATGTTTTTTTCCAAAATACGCTACATTTTGGGAAGTTTATTTCATGTTTCAGAGGAGACAAATGGAATAAAGAAATCAAAAGCACCAAGGCGTTGTACTATTGACTAAGTTCAGATTACCAATTCTCTCTTATGTAGAGCGAACAAATAGAAACAAACATTATTCTTGCTGTCAAGAATAATGAGGAGTTTTGGAAAAATAAGAAATAATGCTTCATCTGAAGAGACTTTTTGTTCTAACCATTTCTGCCTTATACCTCTATGATCTGGCAAGAGGTTTGCAAGCTTTGCCCAAAAAAGCCAAAAAAAAAAAAAGAGGATATAATGGTTTTGTCACGGGGATTAATTTTTAAAAGAAATACTGCAGAAATCCCAGGGATCTTAAACAAATCTCAATCTCTGGATTCCACTTTTGGAGTGAGAATGATTGTCGATCCATTTTTGCAAGGGTCTGTTTATTTCCCAGGTGGATAAGTACAAAGGAGAGCATTTCAGTCTCAACGTTTATTCTATTGGATTTAAAAAAACAGATTCTTTTTCCTGATAGTCCTATATAATTCTTACCTTGGAACTGAGCGTTAAATCCTTTCCGTCTGTGATTACTGTCAGAAGTGAAATGGAGCCGTAACCAATTTTTACTGCTGATAACAGGTGAAGGCAGATTCATGCCAGTCAACCTACAAAAAAAAAAAAAAAGAAAGAAAGAAAAAGAAAAAAAGTGTTCACTTCAAAATTGTAAAGCAACTACCAATTTCGTTTGATTATTTTGAAAAGAAAAGTTTAGAAAGCAATGCATATTCAACGTGAAGAGAGATAGCATTCAATACTATATTCTCAACATCTATGCATTATTCTGGACAAAAGTGACCCTATTTAATTGTACTTTTAATTATATATTTGATAAAGAAAGCATCTCATTTATACAAGTGCATTATGGAAAATGTCCCCATGCTCAGCCAAATTTTGAATTTTCTAATTCTCAAAATGAGACTTTAATCCATAAACAATCTAACTTTGCGTCTATTGTTGAAATAATTTCACATTATATTAAAACAGGTCATTAAATGAACTGAAATATGTTGACAATATGCTATACAAAATCTAAGTTTATGAACAAAATGTTTATTTGGACAATATCTTATTGAGCAAATCAAACATAAAAATCAGGAGTAAGAAATTTGGAATATCCCCAAAATGTGACTTTTCTGTTCATAGTGCTAAACCTCCAATATGAGATTAATGAAACTGGTAATACACATCGAACACGTATAACATGAATTACAGATATCAATACGAAATGTGGCCCACAATTGTTGGCTATACGGGAAAGTGAAAGTTACTTTGCATTCAGTAAAAACTATGGAGGTAAATGTGTCTAGCAATCCTGAAAAAAAATAAAACCACATTTTGAAGACAACATTTCATTTTAGCTTTAAGAAATCAGCACTTTTATATTGGATCCAAAGAACTGTCTCTATGAAATAACTCCATTAAAAGAATCACAGTTGACTATTTGCATATAAACATATTCAGCAAGAAAAAATATTGGAAAAAAACCCAAATGTGATAATATATTAAACCAAACAAGACAACCATTTAGAGACACAAAAATGCTAAGTCTTTGCTATCATCTATTAGTTGTCTTATTAAAGTCCAGAGTTCATTTATTTACTAGCTGTTTTTCATGAAGCAAAGGTTAAAATCATAAAGTGCATGAATATATAGGACAATATAAAATCAAGAACAAAATAGAACAATATAAAACATAATTTTGCCATGGAAATTTGGACTTCGTGTGTATCTTTTTAAGCCTGAAAACTAGTAGTAGCTTCTTTTGCCACACATAAATCTAAAAGGAAATGAATCATGTAGTTAAATTAAAATTTGACCTTCAAGATATAATTTTATGTGTAATATTTTTAAAAAGTGAAGAGTCCCTTGGGAGTTGGGCGGCATAGAAATGCAATAAATAAATAAATAAATATTATTTTTTAAAAAATACAACCTTTATTGAATAAAGGGATCCTATTTAAAGAACGGGAACCCCATATAATATTATTTCTTATGCTACTGTATATGACAATTATCCTTGACTGGCTCTTAAATATTTACATTCAACAATTTTGTATATAATTTTATTTACAAGGAACAAGAGAGTGAATTGTCAAAGACTGTTTTGTATTGTTTAATGCATTGTAAGCCGCCCTGAGTCTGTGGAGAAGGGTGGCATATAAATAATTTTTTAAAAAATGTGGTAGTTTGTTGTGTGTGTGTGTGAACAAAGGCATTATGACTTTTAAGCCATAGTTTACAATTTAGAGTTAAGTGTGATTGTCAGTAACCAATGGTTAAAACGTTGCATCTCAGCTTCAAATCCTGACACACAAGAAGATAAAGGAATTTCTGGAGACATTCTTAGTTTAGCATGCTTCATCATTACATCAAAATAGGGCTTTTGTAAATGACGAGATATTTATTTTGTATTTAACACTCTTTCCCTCAACACCTCTTATTTTCATCCTTACACTTGTAAGACAAAAGGAAAACAAGAGTTGCTTTATGCATATTTTTCTATGCAGCAATAATCAAATAGTTAATGGAAAGACCACAGATACAATAGAACAGTCATAGCAGAAGAATGCAGCTAAATTATTGAAAGGTGATTGGTCATTTTGGAGGACGTATTCTAATTTCCCCCAAAATGGGAAATGACTTTGATGGACTCTGGCTAGGATTAAACAGACCAGAACCCAGACCTTATATAGATTCAGTATGACCCTCCTTCACCACCAGCTATATGACAGACAAATAACTTCACAAATTCATAATATAAAGAATGCCAATGATGCACAATAGTGGTAATCAGGGATGAAATGCTCTGAAATCTGCTACCGGTTTGCTTTGCTACCAGTTTGCTTCATGTGCATGCACGGTGCATGCCAAACACACACTTTGCACGCAGGCGCACCACAGGCACTACCGTGAAGCACTGAAAAAGGAGGATTAATATTGTATCTGTGGTCTTTCCATTAACTATTTTCTGAGTCTGCAAAGGTAAGTAGAACAGTAAGGGTGGGAGGAAAGCTGTGCCGCATGATTTAGATTTGCTAGAAAGGAAGATTTCCTGCTTTCTAGCGAATATAAATTGTGCAGCACAGCTGATCATCAGAAATACAGGTTTGCCCAAACTGGTAGCATTTTTTTTACTACCAGTTCAGGCGAACTGGTCTGAATTGGTAGCATTTCACCCCTGGTCGTAATGCAATAAACTGCACACCTGTGAGCTCTTTGTTTCCACATATGATTTCCCAATACAATGCTATGTTTCTTGCCCAAAATGGTTGCTAGTTGAGAGTAAAGAGCCCTTCAGGGAAGTTGTTGTGTAAAGAGTTCCTTTCTTTCTTCCCTTTTTTTTTCACCTGGAGGACTTTTGTTTACTATATACTTGGCATTGTGGTTAATATAATGAAGTCATGACCTCCTTTGGCACCTGTAGGTTTATTTCACAAATGCATAAATCTTGATGGGAATAATAATGTAAATCATATCCATAGGCTGTTTGCGTGGAAAAGCCAAATATAAAACAGGCATTTTGCAAGCATCCCATGTAGATGAACCAACTTAGCATTGTCTGAACTTACTCCTTACATATTTCAATTTGTTGTTTTGAGTGCATAGTATAATGCGAGTTTAGGCCTTTTGTGTTCAGGAGTCCAAAGATATTTAAAACGTAAAATTCAGCCGCCCTGAGTCTTCGGAGAAAGGCGGCATATAAATTGAAATAATTAAATTGAAATAATTAAATTTTAAAGAATATTTTCTACTCTGCTAAGGAAATTAAGGTTTTCTTAGTTGATTGATTTTTCCAATTTCATCCCAAAAGAGGCTTATCTATTACTGTTTTCATTTTTGCAATCAGATCAAGATCTTTTGGGGATCAGAATTTTTAGGTTTTATGGACATAATAATACATAACAATACATTCATACATAATACTAAAATGTGTGTAGTTCAGTACAATTTTATTTTAGGGACTTTAGAGTTAGTCATTCCTTCAACCATAATCTGGATTCAGACAAGTCATGATATCTACAAGTAGTCTTCGACTTACGACAACAATTGAACCCAAAATTTCTGTTGCTAAGCAATACAGCTGTTAAGTGAGTTTTGCCCCATTTTATGACTTTTATTGCCACACTTGTTAAGTGAATCATTGCAGTTGTTAAATTAGTGACATGGTTGTTAAATGAATCTGGCTTCCCCATTGACTTTGCTTTTCAGAAAGTTGCAAAAGATGGCACATGACCCCGGGACCCTGCAACCATCATAAATATCAGCCAGTTGCCAAGCATCTGAATTTTGATCATGTGATCAGTTGTAAGTGTGAAAAATGGTCATAAGTCACTTTTTTCATTGCTATTGAATTTTGAGTGGCCATTAAACAAATAGTTGTAAATTGAGGACTACCTGTATAATCTGTTACTCAAAAGCATTAAATTGTGTTGGTTTGAGCTCATGCTAAATTCCAATCATGATTTGCTACTCACAACAGTTGAGTTCCTACAATATACCAAGCCAAAATGAGACAAATTACATGATTTTGTTGTATATGTGTAAACAGCCATACTCTACTTTTGTATGAATATGTTTCCCTAGGTGTTGCTGGATTGTATCTCTTTTGATTTTGGGAGAAAAATGGAAAAGAGGGAAATAAAATATGTTAACTCTTATTAATTTAAAAAAGCTGTTTAATAATTTACTTGTAAATTCCCCCATTAAAAATTAGAATATCAGAAAGAACTTCAGCCTGGAAAGTTTCTTCCTAACATGCATCTTAATGTTAGATTTTTATTTTCTTAATGTGAGAGAGTGGAGAATGAGCATTGATCACTGGGATCAATTAAACTTAAAACCAAACATGTTACTACAACCCTGACGGATGAGAGTTTGCATATTCCTGGGTGTATTTGAAAACATTTTTCTTGAGGGCATCAGCATCTTCAATAGAAGAACTACAACTCTCTGGTGGAACTTAAGATTTGGGTAGAAACGTTCTTGAGTCATTTCCTGACATCTACACCTAGGAGACTATTTGCTTAATCACACGGATTGATAATGAGAAATGTTTCTTGTGCAGGACCAAAATTAGCGACAATTTAATTGTTTATTTATTTGTCAGAACTAAGAAGCTACCAAAATCCTTGAGATCTCAGTGGGGGAAAGCAATACAACTGATATTTTTTTCCATGAGTGCTTTGTTCTTCAAAAGCAGAGTTAGAACTTTCTGCATCTTACCCGGTGATATCAAACCTATGACATGTGTGTCACCACAATTGGTTGTGACTTTCCAGCGGAGTCAAATTGGGCATTTTCTGAATGTTTTACATACCAAGTCCAAAAGGTTTGGCCTCCCTGATCTAACCTTTTGTTTGGGTAGGCAACAATTCATAGTGAATTGTTGAGTGGTCTAGTTTTAATTCTAAGTGAGCTCTCCCTGCCATGTATGATAACTTAAAAATCTATAATATATTTAATCTAAAAGAATAATCTTTTAATTATAATTAAATACATAATAAATTAATATCAATAATTGTTCTGTGTAATAAAAACTCCCCTGAATTGATTCTGTTGTTCTAGATGGTCCTTGAAATGAGATTGATATCCAGAATACATAACAGTCATGAAATTCACCACAATCCCTAATTTGAAGTTGGCTTTTCGCAATTTTAATGAATACACCGAATATCTGTGTACAGTTGGACATTACAGATCTAAACCTTTGTTGATGTATTTCCTCTATTGCCTACTGAAAATGGAAGATGTAACAAATTGATTGTTTTTTTTTATTGTTCCAAGAAAGGATATTAGCTTCAGGCTCTTAAGATGAAGCTACATGTGGCTTTGCATGGTTTTTTTGTTTGTTTGGGCAAGAATCTGTGTAATGTCCAATAAAGGTGGAAAGTGCCCATAAATTTAAAACACACTGAAGAACACAGACAGTTAAATCTTCATTTCTCCTGTTAGACAGTAAGTATAACTAAGGAAGAGTGCCTTCAGGCTAATGTTTTTAAAAGACTGCTCAACTTGGGTAAGGGTAAGAATATTTTAGCAAAACACAAAACATTGCTGCTATTCCTTTCAGATCTGTTATTTGGATGAAATCCAGAAAGAAAGAACTTAAAGTATCAGACAATATTGCACAACAGAACAGATATAATGCCTACAGATCTTTTTTCTTCCTTGCAGAAAGAGGCAAACTGTCACATGCTTTTGGATGTACGCAGTGCAAATTGGGTAAATATTGAATAGCAATAAGATAAGAGATGGAAGTGAAATAGGTCAGTACAACTAAACATCAATGCAAATCAGATCCTACCTCTTGCTGAATCAAAAACAAAAGAAGGTAAGAAAAAGGTAAGGCAATCTTACGAATATCACCCATTTGTATTCCTATCCTTGTTGTTTTTGTTAGTTGCGAAATCGTGTCTGACCCATCGCGACCCCATAGACAACATTTCCCCAGGCCTTCCTGTCCTCTACCATCCATTCCTATCCTATAGCTCATCAAATCAATAGATTTCTGAGATCTTACAACTTATTTACCAATTTAATTTTTTTCTCTCACAATGCTTAAAGTTGCTATCATCATCATCATTATTCTTCACTACACTAACTTACATCATTATCCTTTCAATTATTTATAAGAATATATTTATGTTAACAAAGTCAACCTTTTCGGTTTGCTTGTTTCATGTTACTTTTTAATTCCTTTTTCATTCTATTTTCATCTTGGCAGGCTATCTAAAGGAAAAGAGATGGCGTATGCATTTTTTTTTAAAAAAAAATCTTGTTATAAATCCTAACTTCTTTGTGAAAAAATCCTTTTGTGATCTGGTTTCTTTAGGGGTTTTTTTAGCTCCTTTTGTTATTTTTGTTGCTTCTTGATCTGCCCCATGGCTTTTATATAATAGAGTGTTTTGGAGAACATGCAGGCTAACAAAGTAATTTGGACATTTTGATGGCTATAACTAAGATGGTTACTTAACTGGATTTTTCAAGTATTTATTTTTTCAATTTTATTTAGCAAAATTTGAAAGGAAAAGTAGGGTGTTAAAATAGTCATATAATCCATAAATTTCACAGCATTTTATATAGTGTACTAAATATGAAACTTTTAGTAACAACATAGGAAAAAGGTGTGGCATAAAAATAAAACATTGTTATCAAAGTTATAACTCATTTGCCAACAGAATAGTGTCACAAAATAGTGATATTACATATTACACTAGTGACATGTCACAATTCACCACTTTAACTCATCCTAATTCCGTTTGGATAATTACAGTTGGTGTAAACTAACATATTGCTTACACTGCCCGTTCTGTTAAGCCATATCTTCCCAAACATTTTAACATGTACACATACATACACACACGAAAGATACCAAAACTCTGGTAAGTAATTGTAGCATATTTGGTTTCGATATTTGAAGTGTGTGATAAGAATGATTCCCATCACAGAGTCGGAAGAGGCAAACAAACCAACCAAAACCAACAATTTCCTGTCTTCTTAAAGATCTCTGTTAAATAAACTGGTACCTTTGTTCATCCGGATCAACTTAGAAATGTATTCACTACTGCAAAACCTTCTATCACCACCAAATATTAAAACTGAAAGTCACAGTTATTGGTACAGATGCCAATGATCTTTTGCCCCTGTGGTTAGAGAAGCCTTTGCACATGAAGCTGCCAGGGTGCAGCATAAGGAAGTTCCCAATTTCCTCAGAGCCTCCTTCCTTTAGATGTCCTGAGAGAATGTCATCCCTGAAACCCTAATGCAGGGGTCACCAACCTTTCGGACCTCAGGGACCACTAAATTCATAATTTTAAATCCCACAGACCACTAATATGATCTGCCTAATGAGTGGGTGGGTGGGTGTGGCTAGGTGGTCATATGACTGGGTGGGTGTGGCCAACTTGATGTCACTCACGTCGAGGGGCACCTCGGCAGCCTCTACTCACCCCTCCCCGCCCGGGCTCCTTAGGGCCCCAACAGGAAGCAGTTGTTGGAGCTAAGCAGCCACCATGAGAAAGAGTTGACAAAATAGCTCAGTTCAGATTGGATCTGACTGAGAAGGAGGCTCAGCAGAAGCACCTCACTGAGGACTATGAGCATAGGCTTTCAAAGCAGAGGGAAGACCTATGGGAGTGCAAGGCCAGGTACAGGCACCTGGAGGCTCAGCAGGCTGAGATGGTCAACCAATTACAGGCCATGATGCAGTCCCACTGGAACAATGTCCTCCAGCTCTTTGCCACCAGCAACACTTTCCTCCAGCCTTCACCCAAAGCCCTGCACCAGGAGGCTGAAGCAGACCTTAAGTCGGAATTTCTGTCCCCCTCCAAACCACAGAAAAAGACCCCGAAGGGGGAGACTCTCTGCAGCAACACAAACGTTCATTGCAAGTATCTGTCCCAGGGGCCGTTGTTTGAGGACCCCTGATTTAGTGTAGTATAAAAAATGCAAATAATTTTTCTGCGGACCACCAACATTTTCTGGTGGACCACCAGAGGTGCACGGAGCACCAGTTGGTGACCGCTGCCCGAATGCATCCCCATTTTCAGTCACAGTACGAAAATGGTGCTTTCCCCTCCAAAATCTGCAACTGTTCTGGCCTTATCGAGACAGTCAGAAAATCAATTTAAATACAAACAGATTTTTACTTTTCATTTTTATGCTTTTGCCATTTTCCTCTGGATGGCTAATTTCTAATTACACCCTATGAAAATTATAGTAACCGTACCTATATTTTCAGTTACTGCCATTTCCAGGGGGGAAAAAACTCTTAAAAATTAACCTTGCACTAAATATATATTTATTTTCTTAAGAAAACAAATTGCTACTGAAATAGAGGTGGCACTAAATATTCAAATATTAACCCTTGCAAATGATTTATCGTTATCTTCTTTTAAAGTGAGCCTCTTACAAAGACTCCCACTTAATTGACAGTCTGTATTATTTATCAGCATGACAGGAAAATTTGAGATATGGACCTCACAGCTGTGCTTTTCAGAATGAGGTTGCTTTTTCCTCTCTCTTTTTTTAAAAATGCCTTTATTATATTTACAATAATGATATCAATGATAACAGCACAGCTGTAAGTCTCTTTGTAGAGTTGCCCCCAGAATAGGAGGCTTTGTGGAGAAAAGACCAGAAAAGAAGAATACTGATTACAAAGATGAAAATAGCTAATTAAACTACATGTGTGTATTTCACAAAATCTTTTATGTCTGACATAAAAATTTAGCACCTGCCCGGGCATCTGTTATTTTGAAGTTATATTGTTAGGAAGCTGAGAGTACATCTTTTCATGATAGCTTTATTAGTCACTGAGAAACCCAGAGGTATTTGTAATTACTTGCACGAAAAACTTTAAAAGTTTGCAAGATACATTTTTGCAAATACAGTAGCAATCACCCTGCAGCCCCTAACTGACTCTTTTCATCCTGATATCTGCGGGTTATATGGAAATACCCTGGTATTGGTATAATAGGCAAGTCACTGTAAAAGAAAAGGCACAGGAATCTGACCTAATGTATCTATTTCAAGCAATAGAAAGAAGAAGAACAATAGGAATTAACAAAAGCACTCTTTCCCATCTTTGTCACTCTTTGAATGTCTGTTGTGCCTGACTCTATTCCTTTATTCCTTCCAATGAGCGTTTTTGATGAAAGAAAGATAGGCAGCAGGAATTATGAATTGATAAGAAGACCGAGTAAACATTCTCTATAACCCAATCATTAAATATAACTTGATATTAATGTTTAAGAATTAGATTCCCCCCAGCATTGAATTAAAAAACTGAACTGGCCCTGGACTGGCATAAGGAATCTTAGCTAAAAAGGGAATAATAAAAGGAGGAATTTTATAGAAATTTTTCAAAATGATTTAGGATGACAGTAATTGCTGTTATGCATGCAGATGATGATAAAGTACTATGATATGACTAATAGTTTGTTAACTAAGGCCAGTTCAGCTGGATACAAATAATTCAAAATATTGCAGAATGCTCTTGAGAATGCACAAAAACTCACGGGCTTTGCTTAGCTCAGATTTGAATTCGAAAAAGTAAACAGCTCCATCATTGGGAATCTCCAGGCTGTGCAAAAGTCAAAGTGGTGCTTAACTTCAATAAAGCTTCCAGCATAACACCTCTCTTCTACTAATGAAGTAATTTGTTCCCCTTACTTGTACAGGAAGTCCTGGTTTACCAGCTGACTTGTTCAACAACCATTTAAAGTTGCACAATGGTGAAAGACAGCACAAAACATTGCAACCAATCCTCACATTTTCAGCCATCATAGCATCACGTGGTCACATGACTGCCATTAGGGCATGTCACAACTGGTGTGCATTGGCGATTGTCATAGCAACCCATGATTACATGATCTCCATTCACATACTTCTCAGCTGACTTTTGACAGAGTTTATAGAAAAGAGGGAAGTAGCGCTTGCAGAATTTTTTTGCATAGTGATCATATTTCTTTAATTGAAGGCAATAAGCCTGTCATGGTCATATGATTTTTCTCATAGCAGCCATGTCCTTTAGCAGTCAAGTTGTCAATCCTAATTTATTGTTTCTATTTCTTTATTCAATTTTGACCATTTCTATACAGGTAGTCCTCAATGTATGACCACAGTTGAGCCCAAACGTTAGGCTGTTGTCAAAAATTTGTTCAATGAATTTTGCCCCATTTTATGACTTTTCTTGCCACATTTGTTAAGTGAATCACTGCAGGTTTTTTTTTAATTTAGATTTATATACCACCCTTCTCCCCAAGGGGACTCAGGGCGGTGAACAGCCAAAAGTAAAAAACATACATACAAAATTTAAAAGCCAAATAAAACCAAATTAAACAATGGCCCCAATTATTTAAAATCTCAATTATAAAATATTAAAACCCTAAATATTAAAATATTTACAATTTAAAATTTTTAAATTATTTTTACAAAAGAAGGGAAAAAAGGAAGAATTAGGCCAGGCCCGCCTGGTGGAACAGGAAAGATTTTTGCTCACGGCGGAAGGCACGAAGATCCGGGATCCTCCGTAACTCTGGGGGCAGCTCATTCCAGATAGTGGGTGCCCCCACAGAGAAGGCAGTTGTTAAATTAGTAACATGGTTGTTAAGTGAATTTGGCTTCCCCATTGACTTTGCTTGTCAGAAGGTCGCAGAAGCTGATCACGTGACCCCGGGACACTGCGACCGTCATAAATGAGAGCCAGTTGTCAAGCATGCAGATTAAATCACTTAATTGTTAAGTTAACAATTGTTAATTATTAACTTAATGGTTCTAAGTGTGAAACACAGTAGTAAGACACTTTTTCAGCGCCGTTGTAACTTTGAATGATCTATAAGTGAACTGTGGTAAATTGAGGATTATCTGTAACTGCAGTTACTAAGCGAGGACTACCTGTAAGAGGAAAAACAATGAGCCATGTTGGTTTGTCACTTTGCTTTATTGCCCTGCAGCTTCTCTTCTGGTCTTTGCAATTCTAGAATTGATTTATGGGGATTTGCAAGGCAATCTTCTCCTCCACATCAACCTTTTCTGATAAACAACCAGGAGGTGGCACAGAAGACTTCATCAGCAAACAGCTTTGCTCCTCCACCTCAAGGTGAATCACACCACCTTTGGTGATGTGTTTCACTGAGGCAAAGCAAAACTACCTTGCATCGGTCTAGCAAAATAGGTATAACTGCCATTACATTTCACTTAAACAGAAATCAGAGCAAAGTAGCTGGGAAAATATCAGGGGTGAAATGCTCCCAGTTCGGACCGGATCGCCCGATCCGGTAGCGATGGAGGTGGATGGTTCAGAGAACCGGTAGCAAAAATCCCTGCCCCCACATGTCCAGCTGAGCCGCACAATCATCAGAAGCTTTTTTTTTTTTACTTTTAAAAGCATTTTTTTCTACAACCTCTTCGGCTGAAAAAAATGCTTTTAAAAGTAAAAAAAAAAAAGCCTCTGATGATCGCGCGGCTCAGCTGGGATCGTCAAAGGCTTTTAAAAGAAAAAAAGTCTCTGCTGATCAGGCAACTCAGCTGGGATCGTCAGAGCCTTTTGAAAGCATTTTTTTTTAGAACCTTTTCACTGAAGAGGTTGTAGAAAAAATGGTTTTAAAAGTTAAAAAAAAAATTGGCCATGCCCACCCAGTCACATTACCTCCCTCACCAAGCCACACCCACAGAACCGGTAGTAACAAATTTTAAATTTCACCACTGGAAAATATGGCAAACTGAATAGGTTTAGCTAAGTAAGTGAAATCCCTTCGATATTCCTTCTATTGATACAAGTAAATTGTCATTAATTATTATCTGAAAAAAAGGAAATAAAGAAAAACTATCACTGAAAAGCAAAGGAAGCCTGAAACCATTCTTAAAAAGAGAACCATACACTGCCCCATTGTATTAGATAACAATGCACTACAACATTTACTGCAGAAATTATTATTATTTTTAAATGATATCCATCTATGTTCCATCTTCTACCCCTAAAGCACCCAAGTAGCTACTGTAGTAGGGCAGAGTGATGGATAATCATCCAGGAAAAGTCTGGATTAATTGAATATTTCTTTTGTGTGTCGCATTATTATTATTGACTCAATTAATTTATACCTGTTATCAAAGGATTAAATCCTGAAATGCATTAACTGTGAGGGGAAGAATAGTTACTAATCTTAAGGTGGTTTGATGGTGGTGATGGTTATGAAAAGTGAAGAAAACTCTTCAGAATATGCTCTTTTCAAGTATACAAATCCTGAAGTGCTGCTAATTGGTCACTTTTATTGAAGTCACCCTGGCTCATTTCTTGGGGACTCAAAGGAATGACGAATCACCTTACCTATTACTAGCCGACTCTTTCAGATGACAACAAAGGGAACATAGAATGGTGATCTATGTGCAGGGGCTCCTCACATAAAACAGATTTAATCTCTTCCATTGACATTCTTATGGACAGATCAATCTAGAACAAAGTAATTCAATCAACTTGCCCCAGTATTTTGCCACAGAACAATTTCCTCAATAATTGTTCTGGTTATTGGATATCTGAAGATTTGCAGAGTGTGCAAAAAGCATCAGGAATGCTGCAGAATTTAAATGAAGAATAAAATGGAGATATAGATTTAGCATACCAATAGTGGTTTTTTTAAAAAAATACATTCATTTATTTCATTAAACCCTAATTTAAGATTTCAATTGGCAGTCAACTAAAGTTGTTAAAGACTGACGTAATTAGTTTGTTCAATTATCTAAATAATTTTACTCTCTGCTCCTCTTACCATTTAAAGAGGAAATCCAAATTTACAATAAAGTTACTTCATAAGTTAGAATTATTTGTTCTCATAAGAGAGGTTTCATATTTAATTTGTTTTATCTTTATTTGAATAACTGTGTAATTAAATACTTTCTTCTTTACATATTTAATGTAACACACATTATGTACCAAATATGCGGACTCATGAATCATAAAGTGAAAAGGTGCTAATTTCATTCATGTTATTACTTTTCTCTTTGTTTCTCCATTTATGCTACAGAGACTGTTAATTATACCTATTCTTATCATAATATTCACAGAAACTAAGTACTGCAAAATGTTCTGATGATGTTTTTCTTTCCTCCAGATTCCTGGGACATGTGGCTTTTGACTTAATTTCCAGAGATTTTGCATAATTGCACATATTCCTTAGACCAATTTTGGAAATCTCTGGCAAGACAGGCTTTGAAAGAGTTATCTATCCTTTCTCCATAGCAGTGTTTCTCAAACTTGGCAATTTTAAGATGAGTGGACTTCAAAACTCTGTCTGGCTGGGGAATACTGGGAGGTAAGGTTCACATTTTAGTTTTCAAGGTTGAAAAACACTGCCCTATAGCCTGCCCCATAACAAAAGGAGAAGAAGGTGACAGAAAAAGGTTAAAATGGAAGCCATAGAAAGAGTTGGTCTCTGGTCTTAGGTTAGGTTCACCAAACTAATTTCAACAGAAACTAAAATATAGCTTCAGAAAATCTCAATGTTTCTCTAAAGTTGAAGTTGACCCTTGGTAATTACACGGACAAACTCATATGACCTTCTTCACAGTGACAAATTTGCCTTGAGTTCTTTGGAGATTTTTTTTCCCAATTGTTTTCAATTTCCCATGCTAATAGTCCTAGCATTTGAGGTGAGATATGTTGGTTCATAGATGGAAGATCTCCAGCACTTTATTTGTTTGTTTGAGGGGTCCTTGGTGCTCTCTGAGCTTGCTTGTTTTCTTGCAGACATTTCATTATCCAAACTAGGTAACATCATCAGTGCTAGGACTAGCACTAGTAATGAAATGTCTGTAAGAAAACAAGCAAGCTCAAAAAGTACCAAGAACCCCTCATGCCAACTCTGAGCTACAAATATTCTCCTTTATTTGTTTGTTTAGAGACTAGCCAAGACTAGTTAGAATGCTGCTATTTCTACTGTATGAGGCCAACAGGGTCATTGCCCACCCTATTTTTAATAAAAGCATCATTATTATTATTATTAATTTAATTTGTATACCGCCCTTTTCCCAAATGGGACTCAGGGTGGTGAACAGCCAAAATTAAAAATACATACAAATACAAAAGTTAAGATAATTAAAAAATACATTAAATCAATTGGCCTCCCAATTTAAAACCCCAAATCTTATAAAGTTAAAATCCCATTAAAAAACTATTTAGGCTAGGCCAGCTTGATGGAATAAATATGTCTTCAGGGCCTTACGGAAGGTCCGGAGGTCTGGGATCAGTCGTATTCCAGGAGGTAGCTCATTCCACAGGGCGGGTGCCCCCACAGAGAAGGCTCTCCCCCTGGGGGCCACCAGCCGACATTGCTTGATCGACGGCACCCTGAGGAGGCCCTCTCTGTGAGAGCGTATTGGCCAGTGGGAGGTTATCGGTAGCAGCAGGCGGTCTCGTAGATACCCTAGCCCTATCATCTTACAAGATTTATATTTGTCTAAAAATTTTATACACAAATCAATTTACTTTAATGATTGTTTGATTGTTGCTTACATTTCAAAACCTGGAAAATGTAGTTACTGAAAAAAAAGGTATAGTGCATATATAATTCTGATCGACAGCTTGTAAAAATGCTAGTGAAAGCGTACAACTTTATTGGAATATTTCTATACTGGGTAAATTCCAGATATTTTAGGACATACCATGAATATCTGAAAGTCTATTTGATAATTGATTTAGTAGATTGAATTTAATTAGGTGATACAGGATAATTTTTAATTTGGTTCTCAAATTAAAGTCACTTGAAATAATTCTTAATGATAACTGAACGCAACAACTTTGATATTTGAATGTAATCATCAGATGCATTGTCTTAATCTCAAAGAACTGTTTTTCCACATCTACTATAAATATTACTAATAGAAGATCTGCTC
Source organism: Ptyas mucosa (assembly GCA_012654045.1). NCBI lineage: Eukaryota > Metazoa > Chordata > Lepidosauria > Squamata > Colubridae > Ptyas > Ptyas mucosa. Next base: position 8,557,123 of record WNWU01000017.1, on the reverse strand, counting down.
AGATGTCATACAGACATATTTATGATAGATCAACATTTCTTATATTAGGGAGAACATTGGTGTTTCTTGGAAAATGTGAACCATGACTTTTAAATGAAAATACATTCAGAATGTTGTTCTCCTTTCTTTCAACGTTATCTTTCTGCAAATGGATTTTTAGCACTTTCAAAGTAAAACCACCTATTGAAACAAATGAAAGGCCCCCAAATCCAAGAGAAAGTAAAGGAGAAAGTGAAAGCACAAGATCCCTATTACTGAGATTTTAATTCCTCTCTGTGTTACTTTTAATTCCTTTAAGGTGTAGCAGAACATTTACAAAACTATGTTTCCTTTACGGAATGAAAACAAAAAGCATTTGAGGATTTCTACATTTGCAAATCTTAATAAACCTGTCAGCTTCTTTCCAAATTCTTGAGATAGTTCATTGCAGCAAATCTTCTAACTTTGCTTTAACAGTTGTAGCCATGCATAGCCCCTTCCTCCCGAGAAATGTTCCCCATTCCTAACTTTCTTTTTCTGAACTTGTTATTTTGTTTTAGTCTAAATACTACGGCAACCTCACTAGAGGGAATCTTTTGCTGCTGCCACTTGTTAGGGGAATACTTTACTAGTGTAATTAGAAATTGATATAAAGTTGAATTGCACTGAAGCTAAAATAACACTGGAGCATGGGCTGATGGAAATTGCAGAGAAGCTCAGGGATGGAGGAACTGATAAAGCAAGCATACACTAAAGAGTAATTATGCCATATTGTGGATGACGTTATGGAGCAAAGTAATCATACTAATGAAGATTTAAGCTCTTCTCGTTTAAAGCATGGCAAAATCAGTAAAGGAAACAGAAAATGTCTTGACAGTTAAAACAACGTGCAGGCTTCCTTCTGTGCTTTCCTCCTGCTTTACCGTTACGTCTTAGTTAAGTCAACTACATTATGAGATTTAAAAGAAAGAGAAAATACTGGGCTTTATAAGTACAATTGCATTTCAAATTTTGAAGTTAAGTGAGTGATAGAGAAATATAGGATTATCCCTATATATCCCTGTATAGTGTGTGTGTGTGTGTGTAGATTAGATAGATGAGAGAGAGAGGAAGAAAGAGAGAGAGAGGGAGGGAGGGACAGAGAGAGAGAGAGAGAGATTTGTGTACAGTAGTCACTCGGATTGGGGTACTTTACATTTAGGATAATTTACATTTTGCAATCTTCTATACAAAAGCAATCTGAGTATATACTATGTGTTAAATACTGAAAATGGGAACTCATGAGATGAAACATTAGACAGAGTATAATCTAAACAGCACAATCTTACCTCCAGCTACAGAAAGGTAATTTCCTCTGATTTTAATTAGTCTTATTCCCAGGCTGCTATGTATATAGGGCAACAAATTCAATTTGAAGCACTTGTGAGAAAGCCCATAAGAAACAACAGGTAACTCAGAAAGTTGGTAAATATTCAGTACAGATGGATTCAAATTATATTTTCTTCACACGTGTCACCATGACTTGACAATTTGTCCATGCAAAAGAAGAAATCCATTAACTAGATGAAATCCATCTTGACAAAGAAAATTTCACTTTATTGAATCACCAGTTTTTAATTACGTTCCTTATAACAAGCAAGGTCAAGAATACTTCGTTTTATCCATAGTTGTTACATTTTAATAAGTGTTTTTCATTATTTCACAATGTCAGGATCAAACTTTATAAAGTTTGCATATTATATTGGCTTCCTGTAGGGTAACAATTTGTACCTGAGCTAATTTTTTTCCCATAATGTAGTGTAATGACAAATAATACGACACAAGACAGAGATTTAAATTAACAATTTATTAAATTAGGAACACCCTTTATCACATTACACATAGCTAAGAAATGGAATGTAAAATTCATGAGAACAAAGTCCAACTACAGGTAATCCTTGATTTACCACTGGTTGTTTAACAAAGTTCAAAGTTATGACAGACTTCAAAAAAGCTCCATATGACCAGACCTCAAAGTTACTTTTGTTGTACACATATATCCTCCAATAGGCATGTGATCACATTTGGGATGCTTGGCAACTGGCTTTTATTTATTATTGACTCATACATGATTGTGATTTGTGAAATTTTTGGGCTTTTCCAGCAGAAAACAGCAAAAAACAGCCCACTGAATATGTTGGATTTGCTTAATGACTGGGTGGCTTACTTCAAGACTATCATAAAACAATTATAAAATTGAGTCAGGTCACATCGTGACTCGCTGAAAGACCACAATGACTTACAACCAAAATTCCAGGCTCAATTGGAATCATAAATTGAGGACTACATGAGGTCATGACAGTAATATGTTTTTGCCAGGATTTAGAGCTGGAATGTACGAACACAGGTTGCTGGGAAACTGCAATAGCAAAACACCTTTAAACATTAAATTCTACTTCTGGATTTCTCAAAGGTATCAGGTTGGCTATTGTGGATAGATAAATGCTGAATTAGAGAGACTTTTGATCCGATCCAACATGAATCTCTTTGTGTTACACATAGGAGGCATAACATGCCAGAGAAAAAATCCAAGGATAGATAGATAGATAGATTTCAAATTTCAAACCTTTATTGTCAATGTCTTTCTATGGAATGGAGCTAGTTGAGAGTCTATCAAGTCACATATGAGCAGATAGAAAACCATGATTGCTGTTGTATTTCAAAGTACCTTGTAATATGGAATTCTTCTTTGATAAGCCAAACCATGGTTTAATATTATCTCTCAATTATGTGTTTATTTTGTAGAAAAAAAGAAACATGAATATACAAGATATGCAATATGGGAGTAGAAAAAATTAGCCCTCCACAATCTTTTCAGATAACTATACAGGTAATCCTTGACTGACTCAAGGTTGACTCATCCTTCCATCCTTCTGAGGTTGAGGAGCCAGATTGTTGGGGGCAATATGCTGATTCTGTAAACCACTTAGAGAGGGCTGTAAATCACAGTGAAGTGGTATATAAGTTTAAGTGCTATTGCTATTAATAACCATTTGCTCAGTGACAATTCAAAATGATGATGGTGCTGAAAAGATGGATTTGTGACCTGCGCTCGAAATTACTCACCGTTGTAGCATCCCAGCAATCAGATGGTTAAAATTCAGATACTCGGCAGCCCACTGGCACATGAAACCACAGGGGTACTGCAATTACCCCCACCCACCATTCTCTCTACGCCCCCCCATCTATGCCCTTAGATGCCTCAGACGCTACCACACTTTGGTGCAAAATCTCTTCACTCCATGAAGGGTCGAATATCCAACAAACCAGAGCAGAGTGTGAAGCAGCTGCCCTGCAGGTAGTGGCAAATGCTGGTAGGTTCCTACAGCACTGCACATCCTGAAGTCACCACCATGCCCCCCCCCCCAGCAGCCCAGCTCCCTTCACTATCCTGCATTCTGACATGCCAGTGATCCTTCATACTGTTCTCTCTGGCACTGCTGTCTGCCTCTGCCAGTGCTTACAAGGCAGTGGTGGGTTGCCCCCAGTTCGCACCAGTTCTATAGAACCTGTAGTAAAACTGGTGGGAGGTTCTGCCCACCGACCCCAATGTCATCAAAACACTTCTGCGCTTGTGCAGAAGAACACGCTCCTGGCCCCGCTGCGAACTGGTAGTAAAGGTAAGTAGAACCCACCCTTGTTACAAGGCATGTCCAGACTGACTCTTTGTGAAGAAGGAGCAAAAGAAATGCTAAAGGCAGCCCCTCAGCTGCAAGGTCCTAAAATGCCCGTTTGCCAAATTCCTGGATGATGAAGCACTATCTATAATAAAAGACACTCTAATACCTGAAATAGTACATTGCCTAAAGTTTTATAAAATAAGAATTTTACTATCAAGTAACAAATCCAACTTCTTGTAATTTGTTGTATTGTTTAATTTAGTATTTGCACTGCAAATGAGATCATTCCTTGGTTATGGTTAGAAAGAATTATATTCCCTGTAACTATAGTTAGTGAAATATAGTAACATTTCTATAAAAATTAGAACTAGTGAAAGTTTAAACAAATATATTAGTTCTCATAAAATAGTTTAATGTGTGTGCATAATAGAAACTGTAAAATTGGCAGTCAAATGCTTGTGAAATTCACATTATATTTATTACTTTGCACATCTGTTTAAATGTTATTTGGCAAAATCAAATAATAAAATAAAATGCCAACTTAAAATATCCAGCATGATATAAATCCTTCAATAAGTTTTGTAAATGATGATATCTATTTTTTGCTTATATAGGACTCATTTGCTCCTGGACTGGCATTTTTTAAAATTTTTATTATAGTATTATATTATCAGCCTGAAAGTCTTGCAATTATAACCATTGGAACCTATAGAGATTCACAGGGCTATATATACCATTCCACAAGTCTTGTACAAAATCTCAAGTAAACATATATTGAACATTAACTCGATTGTTCCTTTAATGATAATTATCATCCATCCATCCATCCACCCATCCATATTTGTCTAAAAATTGTTGCTAACTTTGTATAATAGCATTATACAAAATACAGACAGGGGTTAAGCTAAAGCAATTAAAGCCATGTGATAAAAAAAAATAGACAAGAATTGTAGGTGTAACCAATCTGCATAAATACCATTAACCATACATTGCCCCATACCTTTGTATCCTTGTAACTTTATGCTAGCTTCCAAACATCCATAGATTGCTTCATGTAGTCTTTCTTTTAAAACTTTAAACTTCTCTTATCTTCTTTTTGAGGAGCTGATCAATTCCATCCCACCACAACTTTTTTAGTTCTCCTCTTCATCTCCAACAATTTATCTTCATATTGCATGCTTTGCAATTCAAGCCTCAGTCATTTTCTCTATTTTCTTTATATGACCAAACCACCTCAGTTTACTTTTTTTATGTTACTCACACTTTTATTAAATCTACATTCATTCAGAAGCTACAGATTCTTGACTTTACTCTTCATCTCATTTTTTCACCGCAGATACCCTGTAAGTACCCCATTTCCACACTATTCAATCACTGCTTTATTTGATATATCCTACACATTTCCACACAACTAAGTGGACAGAAATATCTATTTATACACAGCCATTTTTGCTCATTCTTGTAATAGACCCTATCCTATCCGTTAGATTCTACCAGCATTTGCATAACTTAAAAATGTTTTCTCCCGTTGAAAAACTTTTACTAAATATTCCACTGCAGTACACAGAATTGTCTACTTGCTGTCATTTTTTTACCAACTCTGTATAATTGGCAACTTTTCACTTTTATTTTTCTTATCAAGCATAACAACCTTGGTCTTTGATACATTAATTTTCAGATCCATACTCCTTATCATATTATGCAATCTATCTGTCTAATCTCAGTTACTTAGTATGCTTAGGCAGCCCTCCTTTTCAAGGGACAAGCATCCAGTCACATTAATATAAAGGTCTAGAGGAAAACAGATTTTATGAACTCAGACGTTTCTTCACAAAACAATTACGTTATATTGATGATATCTGTTTATCACTCTGGAGAAATAAAACTATCAGCTCTAATGGTATGGAATCCTCCCCAGATCCTGAAGTCGTTTCATCAGCCAGAACAATTTACAATTTATCAATTGGATTATATTCTGATGAGTTATTGGGGCTCCTTTACCAGAAATATGATTTGAGAGAGAAGAAAGATTAAGAAAAAGGGATAGTTTGCTACAATAGTCATTAACCTTCCTTCTTGGGCCCTCTTTCATTTGAAATATCTATGCTTGCAAAGGTTTTCCTAATGACCTCCTGAGTGATTATAACATGTGTATAAAACTGTCACCCAATTTCAATAGAATGTTTAACTCATACCATTTATTATTGAGTAAGAATGCAATATTTGTTTCTGAAATTACAGAATCCTTATCACCGAAGAGTCATCAAAGTAGCACAATGTTTGAGAAACTCGAGTTGTATTTCTAAAAGAAAAATACAGAAAGGAAATGGAGACATTTCAGTGGCCATTAACTAAGTAATATATGAAAGGACAAAGTGGCATAGTATGAACATGGCCATTTAAAAGCAACTGCTTGCTATCTCAGGAAGTTCTGTAGAATGCCACACCTGATTATTGCTAATTTCAATTAGTCAGAAATCTATCAACAATAGTTTTGGAATTAGTTCTCTCTTGGAGTTTAAAAAGTTTTGTTTTAAAAACATTTATTCCAACCTTTGGCAAATTAACCGTTGAAGAGCAACTTAATGGCATGCCAGTTCTTTAGTTCCCATCGTAATGTGTTTTGTCCTCACTGATAACATCAAGTATCTATCAGCATAAACAGAAAAGGCAGTGCAATTTCTTGGAAGGAAATTCTGATTTAACTCTTCTGTTATTTAATGGGTTTTCTAGTCCTGAAAGAAAAAATGCTTTTGTGCAGTCACTTTAAGCTGTACATAAATTGGCAATATTTTCAGCTTTTTAACTGATTCAGCAATGGATTAAATTTAAAGTTATTAAAGAATTGAGTTATACATTTTAAAACAGGAATTTAATAGTTTACAATTTTCTTTGTAAGTTGTTGTTGTGTCTTCGGCTCCCGAGCCCGGACCTTCGGAGGAAGAACCCTCCGAAAGTGAAGAGGAGGAGGAGGCAAGGCCCCCCTCTCCTGGCCTGTCTGGTTTGGCACCACCCCAGGCCTCAGCTGAAAGCCCTGAGGAGGAAAGCTCCTCTGAGTCAGATGTTAATGAGGAGAGGGAGTGGATTAATCACATTAATCATCAGAGAGACGGGCTCAGCAAAGGAGTGGGTGGGGCCGAGCACGAGGTGATGAGTCACAAAGCCAACGCCCCACAAGGTATAAAAGGAGCTGACCTTACCTTGTTGGCTTTTGTGACGAACAAATTATTAACTTGGCCGCTTGTTTCCTGAAGTACTGCATCAGATAAGTGTTTGCTAACCTTAAGACTGTTTGTTTTTGGACATGCCGGAGAGCCTTATCAGGGACTGGCCGTGGCAACTCAAAATAACAGCTGTCTTTATCTTTCCCGGGCTCGCTGCCAGCTTGTTGTTTATGAATGGTGAATAAACGACTTTCGTACACTTCTGTTTGTGTGTGTGCTTGTCTGGGCTCCTGAAGCAGGGAGGGAACAGAACAGTTGTAAAGAGATTTTAAAAAGTTGAATAACACAGGAATTAAAATTTAATTTAACTTTTAAATAACATAATATTAACATAAACCAGAATTAAAATTATATGAAGTTATATAAAGGTAATCCTAGACCACAATTGAGCCCAAAGTTTCTGTTGCTAAGTGAGTTTATTTGTTAAGGGGTCAACAGAAAAGGAAAAGATGGAAGATGGATATGAGGGTGCTTAAAGATGAGGAAGCTTATGAGAGAAACAGAATATTTCTTTAAAGAATAAGAAAGAGGATACGAGCCTGCAAAATAATTGGGATACTTATAAGGTGTTAATTAGGGGATTGGTAATAAAATATATAATAAGGAAGCGAAGACTGGAAAGGAAGGAATGGTCAAATTTAATGGATGGTTTAGGACAGGTGGAAAAAGGATTACGAAACAAACAGATGGATCAGGCATTATTAGAGGGGGGGGGAAAGTAACACAATTCTTAAGTGAATCTGATTTCCTCATTGACTTTGCTTGTCAGAAGGCCGCAAAAAGTGATCACATGACCCAGGACACTGCAATCGTCAATTATGAGTCAGTTGCTAAGCGTCTGAATTTTGATTATGTGACCATAGGAATGCTGCAACAGTCATAAGTGTGACAACAGTCATAAGTTACTTTTTTCAGTGCTGTTATAACTTTGAATGGGCACTCCTCAGGAGATGGTCTCCTCGAGAGTAAGGCTTGGGGCTAATTGGCCACTCCCTTAGCCTATTTAAGGAGGAACGCTGACTGAAGCAATTTGTAGGGAACAACTTTAGTACATTCTCCTTCGTGTCTGGATTCTCTGCAAATTGCTTCTGGGCTTTCTGCCAACCTTAGTAAGATTGTGATTACTTTATCTTTGGTTTCTTGTAGGCTGTTAGGAAAGTTTATTAACAGCCTTTGTTTGGAAAAGACTGAGTTATTTTAGTAAATTTAAGTTTTGTACAGACTTGGTGTGTGCTGTGTTCTTTGGGGTCCGTAACTGGGGCAGAACAGGTGGCTCAGCAGTTAAGATGCTGGGCTTGTCAGATGGAAAGCCGGCAGCTCAGGTTCGAGACCCAAGTGCCACATGACAGGGTGACCTCTCATTCTCGCTCCAGTTCCTGCCACCTAGCAGTTCGAAAGCATGCAAATACGAGTAGTAAATAGGTATCACTTCAGTGTGAAGGTAACTACGGAAATGTCTTCGGATGATGGTCTTCAGACTCAATGGCCTTGAAATAGAGATGAGCGCCACTCCCCGTAGTTGGTAACAACTAGGGGAGTAAAATCCACAGGGATCCTTTTTTTACCAGGGGCGTGAACTTAGTTCAACCAGTAAATTTACCCAGTGCATCAACTTTACTCCCAATTTCATGGCTCTCCCTTTTCATTTTTCCTCCCAGAGAACTAAGATTCTCTCTACAATGTTTTCCTTCTGTTAGACAACCTAATGGCTCTCCTGACTCAAGGCCATTGTTCCAGGAAATCTTGAGCCTAGCCCTCCATTGCTATATTCAGTTTTAAATTTTATTATAGCCCTAAGGTCAGACATTAACAAAATATTGAACAAAAATCCCAAAGGTGCTTTTTCAGGAGGCAACTGAACTTTCTGGTTTTTCTCCGAAGACGTTTTGCTTCTCATCCAGAAGTTTCTTCAGCTCTGACTGGATGGTGGGGAATGGAAGGATTTATACTCCTTGCAGACAGCTGGTCATTTGCATTCTCTTAGTGAATTGTTTTAACAAGTCAAGAATGCAAATGACCAGCTGTCCTAAGGAGTATAAATCCTTCCATTCCCTACCATCCAGTCAGAGCTGAAGAAACTTCTTGGATGAAGCTTTGAAACATCTTCAAAGAAAAACCAGAAAGTTCAGATGCCTCTTGAAAAAGCACCATGTTTTCCCGAAAATAAGACCCTGTCTTATATTTTTTTGAACCCTGAAATAAGTGCTTGGCCTTATTTTCAGGGAGGTCTTATTATTTTGGGGCACATGGAGCAAGATGGGGATTCTCTTTCTGTCTTACCTGATTTCTAGCCCTGTGTTTAAATATTTTCAGGGAGAGCTTATTTTTGGGGGGAGGCTTATTTTAGCACATGCACTCAAAAGCCCAATTGGGCTTATTACCGGGGATGTCTTATTTTGGGGGAAACCTTTGGGACAGCCATGATATGGCAACTGAGAATCTTCAGGCATTGAACAAAAGTGTTATCACATTTTTTTGTGTATTTGTGTATGTGTACTAGAGAAAAGCAATAAGTATAATCATATTAAGGATTATAATAATTTAGAACATCATTAACAAAACCAAATACAATACTATTACAAGAAGTTCCCACCCTAAGTAATGGTACATATTGTATAAATTGTGACCCAGAGCTGGAAAACTTGAGTGATTATTTTTGAGTCCTTGTCTGATAGTAGTAACATTAAATAGAAACATTAATTAGAAATGGAAATTTCTTCAAGACAGGTTATATAAGGGTCTGCCTAGAGTCCCCTATATAGAACAACATAATAGCTTATGGCCTGAAGTTTCTACCATGTGAACCATTCCCACATGGACATAACTGAAGAGGCATAGGAGTACCCTTAAAATGTCCAAGAAAGATTGCTGATGGCATACTATCCAACCTGGCTAAAGCAAAGATCTTATGAAATTTTAAAATTGGAATGGGTGATAAGTATGTGGTTGGAAGGGACCTTTTTGAAAGCAAATGATAAACAATGAGATGTGACACCTTACTTAGTCTTGTTTGGAAGTATCTATCCCAGATTTGTTACTTAAGGGCAGTTCTAGCAAAGCCTAAAATGCACAGGCTTTCCATAGAGCAGTGATGGCTAACCTTTTTGCCATTGCGTGCCAAAAGTGGGGAGAGTGTGGGGGGCTGCGGGTGCGGGTGCCCACATCCATAATTCAATGTGCCCCGCTCTCCCGTGCATGCGCACGACCCCCCCACTTCCCCTTGCTTTTGGCACGCGATGGCACGGTTGGCCCAGTATGTCCATTTTCCCCCCTCCCTAAGCTCCAGAGGCTTTCTAGGAGCCTGGGGAGGGCAAAAACAGCCTTCCCCAACCCCCCGCAGGCCTTTCGGAGGTCAGAAATAGCCAGTTTCCTGACTTCCGGTGGGACCGGAAGGCCTGAAAATCAGTTGGCTGGTGCGCGCATGCGCGCTGGAGCTGAGCTAGGGCAACACTCGCGTGCCCACCAATATAGCTCCGCGTGCCACCTGTGGCACCCGTGCCATAGGTTCGCCATCACGGCCATAGAGCATCTGAATTTTATCCAGGAACCATTCCTAACAGAAAGCTAGATATTATGGAGAAGAATTTAGTGCTTATCTCATCTACAAAACATATTAGCCAATGAGGGTTCCCAGAATGGTTTACAAACACCAATAATAAGATCCATGGAGGTGAGGTTGAATAAAGTAGCCTTTTCTAAGACTTGCTTTTCACTTCAATTTACAAACATTTGCACTCACTTCAGAGTTTGCCATAGTCGTATGTGTTTGGTTAGGAGTTCACAAGCACAAACAATACACAACCTTATCTAATACATTCATCCACACAGACATTTGCACATGGATGCTTTAAATTAAGGTAATTGGGAATTTGAAAAGAAGTACATTTTCAGGTGACTGTTGACCTTCATCAGTAAAAATGATGGAAGTATTAAAGAAGCACGCAGACAAGACATCCCAATAACCTTTTCTCTTACAAAGCACGCACGCAGAAACATTGAGTTGTATTTCGGCTTTTCCTTCTTGATGTATGCAGGCAAATGCTTTTGACATTTTCATACTGTAATAATGTCATAGAAAAACAGAGCAGATTATTATGAAATAGGAAAGGTCTTACAGGGTTCATCTTGAAGGATTTAATTTCGAAGCAGTTTCTATCAGATAATTCATCAAAGTAAATTCAATGTGGGATGAAGCTAGTTTGGGGAAAAGAAAAAGAACAGCTAATCTTTTTTTTTTCTTTTTTTGTTCCAGATTTCAACAATGGGCTAATTTATACAATGAAAGCTATTGTACTGAATCAATAACCTGCAGAGACAAACATAGTTGTTGTTGTTGTTCGTTTTGTTTTAGTCCAATGTTTGTAATACAAATTCTCACTTTTTGTCTGTGTAAATAGGTCCTGACCAGGGGTGAAATTCACTTACCTTCGCTACCGGTTTGCAAATGTGCACACGTGTGTACTTGCCACGCTCACGCGCACCTCCTCCACACATGCACAGAGGGTCAAAAGCGGGACGTGATGATGTCCAGGTGGGTGAATGGAGCTTCCCACCGCCGGCGCTGCCAGTTTGCCCGAGCCGGATAGAACCAGCTGAATTTCACCACTGGTCCTGAACTGCACCATTAGGGGATTAGGCTTGAGTTAGCTTTGAAACACTGAGTAGGTCATGTTTTTCCTGCACAGTTTTCCAGAAAATTATGGAGTTGGAAAAGACCATTTAGGCCAATCCCCTGTCCAGTACAGGAATCCAAATGAAAGTATCCTGGGCAAATGACACTCATCCCCATTTCAATATGGAGACTAAAGCTTATCACCTCTTGGGATAATCTGTCCTACTGCAATTTGTTCTTACTCTTAGAAAGTTCTGCTGACATTTCAACCGGAATCTGTCTTCTTCCTGTAATTTAAATATCTGTCTTTTTCTTGTAATTTAAATACATTATTCCATGCAGTGCACTTTAGAGCAAGACAGAAGGAGTTCTGGCCTTCTTTAAGGTGACATCCTTGGAGACATTTGAAAGTGCCATCACACATTTTCCCATCAAATATTCAATCTCACTTCATAATCTATTAGGTATGTAAAATGGAGGACGGTTTCTCAGCCTGATATCTTCCAGAAATTCTGGATTTTTATTCCCACAATCCCCAACTAACATATTTTTACATAAGGTCTTTTTATTTCTGTTTAGACATTTTCTGCAGAAACCAAATGACCATGGTCTGTGATATTATTATTATTATTTTTAAAATCATAGCTAAATAATCAGATATCACTACCAACATTGGAGAAGGTCTTTAAGACTCGCAAATGAAATATGAGGCTACCTTAGGAAAATAGATCAACTTTCATTTTAAAAAAAAATCTTTTGCTGCTCAACATATAGGCCTGATTGCAGATGTATGCCCCTACTGAAGTACTATATCATTGTATCTGAGAATACGGCAACATGTATCTTACCCTTTCTTTGAACTTTTCAGAGTCTCAAATTTAAAATGGGTTATAACTCCAGAGTTGTAAGCTAGATCGAGATGTCAAAAAGATCCTCCAGAAGAAAGCAAAGGCAAGCCACATGTTTTCTGTGGCCAAGAAAACTAAATAAGGACATCTTTTCCATCCCTTCCTAATAATCCCCACTAAATATAATGTAAATGTATAATTATAAAAATATAATGTAAAATTAAAGAAATATCCCATCAGAAATAATATGTAGGTGGGATGAGCTCAGGAGATGGAAAGAAGAGATGCTAGTTGGGGAACTACTCCCGATATGACTGCAATCATATTGGGAGCACTGAAGCACTTCTGAATTGAAAAGATTGAATGTTGACAATCACCAATTACATCACTGTTGCCTGGGGGATACGCAGTTGGGGGGTTCTTTCATGTCTCCATTAAGTTGCCCACTGAAGTGGTACCCATTTATCTACTCATGGTCATCTGCTTCTGAACTGCTGGGTCAGCAGGAACTGGGGCGTGTGACGGGAGCCCACCCCATCCTGCAACAACAATTGGGTCTTGAACGTGAGCCTGCCAATCATCAGTCCAGCATCTTAACCTTGTGAGACACCATGCTCCTACCTAGTGGAACAATCAGATAAGAGAGGGTGTAGCCCACAACTGCCTAATGGGAAGAGAAAGAAACTCAAAAAGGATCCAACATAACTTACCAAGCAGTAAAGGAGACATTGGGAGATTTGTAGTTTCAGACTTGCAGGGTTTTTTAAATGTAGCCTTACAGTGAAATAGAATTAGCTCATCTGGTTGTGTGTTTCCTGTCTGGACTACCTGAGAAGGCTAACAGAGTATAAAGAAATCTTAGATGTGCATTCAGTTCAAACATAGGTTTAGCTATGCTCACGAACAACCTCCTCTGGTATTGCTCAGATTCCCTGAACTCTAAAATTAATTAGATTATTTAATTAAAAGAATAAATAAAGGGGAAAGCAGCCTGCAGCAGCAACAACAAAAATGTCATCCTCATCTTTATTTACAAGAAGAAAGAGGCTGAAGTGGCCAAGTCAAGGAATTGGCAAGGCGAAGCCAATGAATCTGGTTCTATCTTCTATCCACTAACACGTCTTCATTTATTAAGTAAAAATCAAGAGCCCAAACAATGAACATCTAATAGAACAGTATTAGAAATAAATAAATAAAATTAAAAAAAAACAGTTACTGTCAAATATTATTTTTTCTGGACACAACCTCAAAATACAATATCTTAATTGTATTAATCTATTTCCTTCTTAGGGATGTGATGGCTCAGTGGCTAAGACCCTGAGCTTGTTGATCGAAAGGCCGGCAGTTCAGTGGTTCTAATCCCTAGTGCCGCGGAACAGGGTGAGCTCCCATTACTTGTCCCTAGGTTCTGCCAACCTAGCAGTTCGAAAGCACGTAAAAAATGCAAGTAGAAAAATAGGGACCACCTTTGGTGGGAAGGTAACAGCGTTCCGTGTGCCTTTGGTGTTTAGTCATGCCGGCCACATGACCACGGACACGTCTTTGCACAGTGCTGGCTCTTTGGCTTTGAAACGGTGATGAGCACCGTCCCCTAGAGTCAGGAACAACTAGCACATATGTGCGAGGGGAACCTTTACCTTTATCTTTTTATTTCCTTCTTACTTTGTTAACAGTTTAGATTACACATCCTTAAAAAGGATCTATAATAAAATGTTTGGGTTTGTTTTTTTAACCAACATCAAACTTAGGCAAAAATGACACTATAAAAATGTATCACCGTACTACCCAACCATTAACACATTTCTTCATTATCACATTTTACATTTATTATACATTTCTGTATAATAAAATTTTGTGAAGATTGAATCTCATTCAGATCCACCTGTCTTTTAATCGCTGAGGTTTAATGGCACAAGATTCTAGGAGATGCCCTATTCTTGGTTTATCCTTTATACTTTATGACTGAACAATAGTTTCTACTTGAATTATATGAGGGATAGAATCTTTCTCACTCAAAGGCTTCACTCCCAAAATCAATGTTTCCATCCATCTAGGCCATGGGTGTCAAACTCACGGCATTACATTGCCATCACATGACATGTCACAACATTTTTTCCCTTGTAGGGCTGGGGTGGGCGTGGTCTGCACATGATGCATCCGGCCTGTGGGCTATCAGTTTGACACCCCTCATCTAGGCTATCTGAATGGTTCATCTATCTGTACAATCAGCCGTGAATTTTCCCTGTACTCTTGATTTCTGATCATATAAGAGTTCCAAGCTGTATGTTAAAGGATGGAGAATTTATGGCCTTTCAGGTCTTAGTACATTCCAATTCCTATCACATTCAGTTTTCCATATTTTAGAGAAGATGAAAGCTATATAGTCCCATATTACCTGATTGATCACATCTCCTATCCTTGAGATGCTTTGTAGATGTGATTAAAAGTAGAAATCAGGGGAAGATGATCTGCAGGGAGCAGAGATTGGATCTAAAGAAATCCCATTCTCTACATTCATGGATTTCACTGTTATCTCCCCTGAGAGATAATGCTTGACCCATCTCAAGGGTCCCAGTTCTAAGCAGGAGTTTGAATTGGATTTCTCTGCAACTATACTTAACTAAACATTATACTCACTCCAAAGGTGCTTTTTAAAAAAAGGCAACTGGATTTTCTTCGTGTTTTTTTTTCTTTGAAGATGTTTCACTTCTCACCCAAGAAGCTTCTTCAGTTCTGAAGAAGAATTGAAGAAGAACTGAATAAACTTTTTGGATGAGAAGTGAAACACTTTCAAAGGGGAAAAAAAACACAAAGAAAATCCAGCTGCCTTTTTTTTTTTAAGCATCTTTGGGACAACCATGACCTGGATGAGTGAGCATCCCCATAGATATTAAACATTACACTGCTAATGCAACTGTTGCTAAAGATAGGGCACTTCTTTTATCAATTACAGTATATCTTTACACCTGAAATGGAGACAAAGTATAAATATAAGAAAAATAATTCCTCTGTTAATTACTCCTGTCACATGAAAAATTATGGAAAGGTTGTCATCTTTCAAGCTAACTTAATATTAGGTTTCTCTGCATAATTTCGTGAGGCTGTTTTGTCATTTCATGTCAAGTACGTTTTGTGAAGGATGGAGCAAATGTAATGCAATTCACAGACGAATAGCATGCCAAAATCCCATTGCAGAAGAAGAAATAATGATGTTAAAAAATAGTAAAGGACTAACGTGGCCCTCCAATGATATTTAGCTTCTGATCAGAAGATCTCTTGCAAGAATACATAACTTCTGATGGATGTAAAGCTAGAGAACCCCAAAATATTTTGCTCAGGCAGAAAAACTACTGTTTTCTCCAATTCTCTAAGCCAAGGTGTGTTGTCCTCTAAGTCAACAAAGTTATACTGATTTTTTTTTAAAAAAACACCTTAACCTCTAATCATACCTGTTAAAATACAATCATATATTAATAACCAGCAATCTCGGAATGGTACTAAGTGTGCAGGCTGAAATTATTCTATAGCACTGTTAATGGTTTTTCACAGAATTAATGTTTTTAATTCTCTAAGTTTTATAGACAGATATGCTACTGGGATTTAAGTTTTATTTTATATGTAGTTTGTGATAGAAATCATATTTGATAATAAATGATGGTTTAGGTATTATAGAAAGATAGAGATATGTACAAGCTAAATAACTCAGCAAATAAGTAATCTGGATAAAGGAATATGATTCAAAGGGGAACAGTGTGAAGAAGTGGGGATTTGTTTTGCTATAAAATCGTGCAGGATTAGAGCTAGGATAAAATGGTTAGTTAGTAAGTGAGGTTACAATAGGCCACCAGTATGATGGCAAGGTCCTGAGATTTAGATAACAAAGAGAACATTTGGGAGAAAAATCCCAGAGGAAGGCAGTGGTAAACTAACTTTATATTCTACAAAAAAGTATTTGGATGTGACTGTGAAGTCAACAGGAGCTGATCTCAACTCAAGAGTCTTGATTTTATCTTTTATGTACAATTGTCCCTAACGCTGCATTTTCAGCCACTTTTTTCTCTTATCGTTCTCCATTTTCCTTGGATACCTCACAGATTTTGATTTTGCTGTTTAATAGTAAATATCATATTGGTTCTTTGAGCTGCTCTAGAAGGCTTATGACTAAAAGGAAATACAAATGCTTTGACAAATAAAAAAAAAATATTGCAGACATATTTTTTTTCTCCTTTACACATATTCTTGAGTACAGAATGATTGTCAACTGCAAACATGGATCTATTTATATGCATATGAAAATTCAGGAAAAATATCTATTTTTCACCACTACCAACAGTTTCAAGAGAAGTAACACTTTACCTACAACTATGGTCCAGCCAAAATGCATTTCTCACTCAAGCCTCAAACTGTGAAATGAGTGGCAAATAATGATGATGATGATGTAATAATTCCTTCTGAAGGGGCTGACAGGCTAGCAGTCATTCTCTTTATATGTCTAGACATAGAGAAATGTGATACCATATTCTGAGTATGCATTATTAAGTACAGGTTAAGCTGCACAAGGAACTACCCCATAAGAGAGGAAGCAATCTAGCCATGTGAATGTAGTGCTGGACTAATTAGTGGCAATAACATCTCAAGGAAGGCAGGTGTTTAAATTTGCTAAATTTAATGTTCTTTGGACAGCTTGATTGAGTGAGGAGTAGCAGATCAATCTCACATGCACAGATACCCACAGTGGTGGGATTCAAATAATTTAACAACTGGTTCTCTGCCCTAATGACCAGCTGGGTGGTCATGTGACCGGGTGGGCATGGCCAGCTTGATTGGTCTCACCCTTAGGAAATTTCTCCTCAGTCCAACTCACAATAAAACAGAACAATAAAATAGCACTGTTCCAATATTTAGAATAGAATAGAATAGAATAGAATAGAATGGAATGGAATGGAATGGAGTGGAGTGGAGTGGAGTGGAGTGGAGTGGAGTGGAGTGGAGTGGAGTGGAGTGGAATGGAATAGAATAGAATAGAATAGAATAGAATAGAATAGAATAGAATAGA
>WNWU01000017.1:8481078-8539735 GCA_012654045.1 Ptyas mucosa | reverse complement strand
GAATAGAATAGAATAGAATAGAATAGAATAGAATAGAATAGAATAGAATAAACAGAATTGGAAGGGACCTTGGAGGTCTTCTAGTCCAACCCCCTGCTTAAGCAGGAAACCCTACATCACTTCAGACAAATGATTATCAAATCTTTTCTTAAAAACTTCCAGTGTTGGAGCATTTACAACTTCTGGAGACATGTTGTTCCACTGATTAACTGATCTGTCAGGGAATTTGACGGGCTCCTACAAAAATGAGGGAGTCAATCTATTTTCCAAAGCACCAAAAGGCATGAAAGAAACAATGGATGGAAGCTAACCGAAGAGAGGAGCAACCTAGGACTAAGAAGAAATTTCCTAAGGGTGAGCCCAATCAACCAATGGAATAGCTTGCTTTCAGAAGTTGTGGGTGCTCCATCACACCCAAGCAACACAGTTACAAGATAATTTGAAATCTTTTTAGTCTAATACTGTAAGCTAACTCTTAAATGTTGAAAATGCAGGATCAAAATACATAAACATAGAAACAGCATTGCAACCCTTTTCCAAATTAATAAAATCAATTCTGCTAATTAGAATGTGTATTTAAAAGGACATAATAACTCTGACAAGAAACTCCTGCTCTGTATTAACACTTTTAAAACTCCTTCCCTGGCCTAATCCTGTCAAGAACAAGGAGAAATTCAATTTAGAAATAAGGAGGAATTTTCTGACAGTGAGAGCAATCAACCAATGGAACAGCTTGCCTTCAGAAGTTGTGGGAGCTTCATCACTGGAGGCTTTCACAAAGAGATTGGACTGCCATTTATTAGACATGGTGTAGGGTCTCCTGCTTGGGCAGGGGTTGGACTAGATGGTCAAAAGGTCCCTTCCAATTCTGTTAATCTGTATGATCTGAACGTTTCTATTGTTTCTGTGCTGACTGCATTCCTGCGGTTTTGTTATTGCAACTAAGTATTTGCCGGTTAAATGGTCTTGGCCGTCTGCCTGGAACTATTAACTGAAGGGAGAGAGAAGAAAAAACATATTTCTTTCACTTTATTCCCCCCCCCCCTTAGTTTTAAAGGGGCTAGTTTTTTTTCAGCTGAGAAAATGGCTATGGTTATTTCTTCTTTTTCTTTTCCCTTCCTTTGGTTAATTACAAATGAGCAAGAAGGTCTGAAATGTATGTGAGCTACTGGAATCATTAGGCAGGCAGGCAGGCAGGCAGGCAGGCAGGCAGGCAGCCAGCCAGCCAGCCAGCCAGCCAGCCAGCCAGCCAGCCAGCCAGCCTTGACTATTCAGCCGGTTCGTAGAACTCCAGAAAGAGTTAACAAATGGTTCTCCCGAACTCGTGCGAACCGGCTGAATCCCACCACTGGATACCCACTTAAATATATATTCATGTGTGGGTGTTTGTAATGGCAAGGTGTAATATCACTCTGATCTGGCCAACAATGTTCCTCTTTTTTCACTCATTTAGGGTTAAGATTGCCCTATTTGTGTTGGGAAGCAACCAGACAGGCTGAAAGGAGGGGTCAATCAGGGAATTAGCTTTGAATCCTTGCACAGCCAAAAGAGGCATAAACCTGACACACACATACCCTTCAAAGAGACATGAAACCTTACCTGCTTGTTCCCAAGGGAAGGCAAGCAGGCTGGGAGATTCCTGTAATATAGGTAGAAGTCAATAAAGTAGCTGACCTAAGTTATTCACAAGTGACTGACTTGTGTCTGACAATTTGAGATAACAAATATTGGAGTTCTCATCACAGTGCAGTGAAGAGAGATTGTAAATCCTCACTACTTGCTGCCACCTAGTGATTCCATGGATTCTTGCAGGACAAATATGGCAAATGTTTCCTAGGTAAACTTTCCCAGAAAATGTCTTCCTCCCTTTTGCAATGTTATTCTGGGCCTCACAAACAAGGAAAGGAACAGAAAAGTATAAAAGATAGGTATAATAAATACAAGTCCTGAGAGAAGCTGAATGCTTTCTCTGATTTCACTCCCTAAACAGGGAATATGAAAGAAGACCTAAGAAAAGAACAATGGAGCTGTTTCTGCTGCTACCCAAAACAATAAGAATGGGACCCAATTAGAAACACTCATGTCACTGAAAGATGTAAAAATAAATCTTCTACTAATGCCTCTACATATCCCTGAAGCAAAAACAGGGTCACACCCCCTAGTCTTGGTTAACTAATGATCATAGTTAACCAATCAAATTAGAAATGAAATCTTCATAACCTTTTTTTAAAAAATCAGAGCAGGACTTTGTTCATATGTTTTTTCCCCCACCTCTGTCATACTATACTTCACTAAGCACTGAGGTACTTAGTGAAAGGATCATCTGGTGACATCACTGTTGCCTGGGGGAGGCCCAGTTGTTGGGGGGGGGTGGTCCTTTCATTTTCCTATTAATGAACCCACCAAAGTGGTACCTATTTATCTGCTTGCCTTTGCATTCTTTTGAACAGCTAGGTCAATAGCAGTTGGAGCGAATAACAGAAGCTTACCTTGTCACACAGCAGGTCTTGAACACGGGCTTGGACATTGTCAACCCATCGTTCTA
Source organism: Ptyas mucosa (assembly GCA_012654045.1). NCBI lineage: Eukaryota > Metazoa > Chordata > Lepidosauria > Squamata > Colubridae > Ptyas > Ptyas mucosa. The sequence continues at coordinate 8,537,190 of WNWU01000017.1, read as the reverse complement.
ACCAAACAAGCCACCGTGCTCCTTCTTTTGCCATAAAGCCATGTTATGTGTATCAGCATCTAGAAATATCTGCTACCTTATTCATCCACTTAGGAACAGCCTGAAAGAGGCTGCCTTACCCAGAGGGTCATAGTGGAGATCCAAGGTCTGGAAATTTACATTGCCAATAGGGATTCAATCATTGCTACTGTAAATTGTATATATAATTAATTGCATCTATTCCCTTCCAATCCACTTCAGAATTAAAGTACAGTAGAAATGAAAATGTTAAAGGTTCCTCTTCATTATTCTTGAAAGAAAGGGGGAAAACACACTCTTCCTCTCTCTTCACTGACTACATCAGGGGTGTCAAACTCCCGGCCCACGGGCCAGATGTGTCACATGCTGGCCATGCCCACATCCGGTTTAGTAAAGAGGGAAAAGCCTGATATGTCCTGTGACGCTGCAGTGATGATGTGAGTTTGACACCCCTGAACCACGGGTGAAATCCAGCAGGTTCTGACAGGTTCTGGAGAACCGGCAGCAGAAATTTTGAGTAGTTTGGAGAACCGGCAAATACCACCTCTGACTGGCTCCAGAGTGGGGTGGGAATGGAGATTTTGCAATATCCTTCCCCCAGGAGTGGGGAGGGAATGGGGATTTTGCAGTATCCTTCCCCTGCCATGCCCACCAAGCCACACCCACCAAGCTACACCACGCCCAACAAGCCACGCCCACAGACCCGGTAGTAAAATAATTTGTATTTCACTGCTGACCTGGACCTTAAAGTAATATGTAGTCTGCCCAAAGAATAGTCTTCTGCTCTCTAGGATGACTCTTTGGCACTATGCTGGCTAAGGTTTTATTCCTGTTACCAACTTTTCAGCATAAACAGGAGTAACGAAAGCAGTAAAGATAAAAGGAATGACCTGGGCAAATATTCGCATAGAAGAGAACTTTGATTTCAACTTCTTTTTAAAAAAGAAACTTTTTTTTTTTTTGCTGGCTCTAAAACATTCTCAAATGCGAAAACCAAGAGTCTCTATTTTCCTGTGAAATTCCCTATACATGTTATGTCAGATTTGATGTCTCTCATGTCTAACATAATTCCTCTGTGTTATTCCATCCAAATAATATAACTTTCAGATTTTTTTTCATACACATCTGTCCTCAAAAGACTTTTTATTTATATCTGGGATCAATGAAGTTAGAAGTGTATGAACAAACCTGAAAAAAACCACTGAGTTATTAAAGCAATGGGGTTATTAGCCACTTGATTTATAGACGTGAGGAACATAATTTCAAACTTAGAAATGAACTCATTAAACGATGGTTTCAACAGCTCATAAAAAAAAGGCAATTTCTCTAATTAAATGATATTGGTTAGTAATTATATATATATATATATATCTTGTATTCCCTGAGTCACTTTCATCTTTCTGAGTTTCTGCCACTCCCTCCAGTGAATCAAAGAGCAATATAAAGGTGAAATTTCTTCAATAAAATGAACTATTCAGATCCAATTCATCTTTTAAAAGCCATCTTCAAACAAAATTTGTTTTTGAAGCAGGTCGTAAAGTTCAGTACATGATATTTGATATGAAAAACGGTCATATTCGGGACTATTTACATAATTGGTTTTCTCCTTTACATTATAATTAACATTAGAATGATGGTATAAAAAGAATAAGGCAACATATGGTGGCAATGGCATGGGTTTTTTTTAAGTTTATGGCTTTTTTTAAAGAGCATGCTTTGATCAAGTGGACAAAGTCAAGGCAGACTATCCTTTTCAAAAGAAAATAATAAAAGAAGGTGATTTAAAACTAGGAGGGAGGTCTAGGAAATGAGAAGGGGCAGAAAGTGAAGAAGGAGAGAAGGAAATCAGAAACAGAGGAGCCATATAAGACTAGAGAGAGAAGAAAAATAACAATAATGCCATTTTTTTATTTCTCACACATTTAACTTAGTTCTTTTGGATATTATTTCTTACAACTTTAACCTCAGTGTATCTACACCTTTTGGATTTTTTACTTTTGAATCAGGGGTGGGTTCTAAATTTTTTTACTACCAGTTCTGTGGGCGTGGCTTATTTTGTGGCTGTGGCTTGATGGTCATGTGACAATTATTTAGGATTTAGCAGAGATACTGGTCTACCAGGCTTTTAACTGCTTGCAGAACTGTACCGATCTACTCATTTATTTTTTTCAGGCACTGGTCTACCTATTTATTTTTGCAGGCACTGATCTACTCATGCATTTTTGCAGGCACTGATCTACTCAGGTATTTTTGCAGGCACTGGTCTACCCATGTATTTTTGCAGGCACTGGTCTACCCATTTATTTTTGCAGGCACCGGTCTACTCATTTGTTTTCTTTTAACACTGATCAGCTGTAAGGCAGCCCTTTGAAGCCCCGCAGCAAGAGTTTAAACAGTTTTTTTCCCTCTAGCCATCAGCTGGGACTCAGGAGGCAGCAATAGATTGGGGGTGGGGCCAAATAAAAGGTAAGAATAACATGGGGGTGGGGGGGCATGGGGGGCAGAACCGGTTTGGTGACGTCATATCATCACCGCTACCGGCTCGGAAGAACCGGACCAAACTGGGAGGAACCCACCACTGTTTTGAATGTAACAACCATATACACTATAAAAATGCTTAGGGAGATTTTCTGTAATCTGATAGGTATCAGTGAATGCAATAAGGGGTAGTTAAGTTTGGCAAAGCTGCATTTTCCTCTCCTCTGCCCCTTTTACCGTAAATCTCTGAAGCACAGCCATCCTAAGGAACATTTTAATCAAGAGTTTCCAGCAACAACTTTGTGTGACTGATGGGCTTAGGTAATTGCTTAGCAATTTTAGGGATCTAATCAATATTATTCGTGTTGGAAAATTACTGGGGTAATTTGCACGATAGTTTCCATGCAACGTAATCCCAGCCAATCCCTATATCCAAATCTCAGCAAGCAATGTGCCCTTCGGCTCATCTAGCAAAATTATTAAGCAGCGGCAAATATCAGAAATAAACAGCTGGCAAAAACAGGATGCCTATCAAGCAAAACAATTTCTACATCACAATAGGCCCAGAGACTTCAGTGCTATTGAAACAATATTGGGGTAATTAGGATCAAAAGCTTCCATGGGAAAGGTCTTTGGATCAGGGGTGGGATTCATCTGGTTCGCACCAGTTCAAGTGAATCGGTTACAGCCAGTGGCTGTGCTCGCCCACCCGCCCCGGCGTTATCCCATCTCATACAATTGTTTTTGACACAGCATGCATGTGCGCAAGGCACGTGCACGAGTGAAGCTATCCTGTCCTATACAATCACAGTGTTTTTGACACAGCGTGCATGTGCGCAAGGTGTGCGCATGAGTGAAGCTATCCTGTCCTATACAATCACAGTGTTTTTGACACAGTGTGCATGTGCGCAAGGTGTGCGCATGAGTGAAGCTATCCTGTCCTATACAATCCTATACAATGTTTTTGATGCGGTGCGCATGTGCGCAAGATGCATACACGAGTGAAGCTATCCTGCCCTATACAATCACCGTGGTTTTGACACAGTGTGCATGTGCGCAAGGCACGCATGAGCAAAGTGAGCGAGCACGTGTGCTCACATATTCAATTCTGGGCGAACCGGTTGTTAAATTATGTGAAGCCCATCTCTGCTTTGGATATTCCAACCTTAACCCTAGCATGTACCTAACCATAGCAGCATAGCAATGGAAAGAGGATACCAGGTGATCTTTTCTGCACCATGAAGAAAACAGGTTGAAGGGGGAAGGATTGTTGAGTCAAACTGTGTAGTAAACTTTTGGAACACTGAATACCTATCATTCCTACCTTTAGATGAATTAAGCTACAGGAAGTTCCATTTCCATAAATTATGCAAAATGATGCTTGCAATTCTTATGGCAAAGGATAAACAATTTCTGCCCAAGACCTTTTAAAATAAATCAGACCTAGCAAGATGGCTGCACCAGGCATCTCTTTATTTCTGTGCTTTTTTCCCCCCTTCTTTCAAATAACTCAACTTGTATCATTTTTATTTATCAGAACAGGAGCAAAAATATTATTAGGTACATCACATGATACTGATTTATTTGGTAAATTTATATAGACCTCCGTCTCACATTTGTGACTCCTGACTAACTTACAAAGTTAAAAACTCAAAAAGTAGAACAAATTGTCCAAAACCATAACAACAAAAAACATTAAAACAATAAAAAGTTAATTGAAAGCCTCACTGCAGGAATAGAAATCGGCTAGGATAATGTTGGATGCAACCTAGTGAAAATTGTAATAATCTCAAATCAAGAGAATTGTGTTCTCTGTAACTATAAAAGCAGCACATGCATATTTCTATTGTTATGAAGATATGAAATCATTTGAAATGCTATATTATAAAGTAAAAAACCAGGTTAGACGGTAGATAAGCAATTTTGAGAAGTAGTAATTGACTCTAGGTGACAGGAAATGGAGAAAAATGTAAGCATTTTTGGGAAAGGAAAGTAATTTGAGCTTGGGAAAAAGGTGGCAGCCAATGATTTATGTTAAAAAAGATTCTAGTATCTTTTAAAATTTCTGCTAGCAATCTATTAAAACTACTCAGAATTTAGGGGTGGTAGTGTTTCCTACCAGTTTGAATTGATATTTAATATTTTAATAAAATAAATTGGTTGCTACCCTGGTCATTCTAACTGCTGGTGCTGTAATGCTGGGGTCTCCAAACCTGACAAGATTAAAATTTGTGGACTTCAACTCCCAGAATTCCTTAAACAGCCTGACCTCTTCAGGAAGTAGGATACAGGAGATGACCAGGCTAAGCCTGAGGGTGGGGTCAAATGAGTCATTAGTCAGAAATCCCTGCATACCTGCAAGAGATCTAAGTCCAGCCAGTGGTGGGTTGCTCCCGGTTCAGCCTGGTTCGGCCGAGCCGGTAGCGGTGACAATGTGACGACCACGAACCGGATCTCTGTGACTGGGAGCTGGGCCCTCCCACCTGCCCCCACTTTATTCCTACCTTTATTTCTTGGTTTTTAGCCCAGCTGATAGTCGCAGCAGAGTGGCTTGCCGCACCTCAGCTGGCCAGAAACCTAATGCGCTTGCGTGGAGCGCAAGTTTTGTGATTGCGCACAAAGCATGTGTGCGAAGAAAACCGGTAGTGACACCGGTTGGACCCAACACTGAGTCCAGCCCACTTTGAATGTCTTAATTCCCGCTCATTTGCTTTGACTGCTAGTAGCTCAGATTCTTGTAAAGAGCTTAAGCTTGAAATAAATCTTTATACTCATTTGGACTGCCTGGATCTCCTGATTTCCCCGGCGCTTGAAATAGGAAAGATGAAAAGCATAGTTTTGCAATCTAACTTCTGCACTGATATATGCTTAGAAATAAATGAAGTGAGTGATATCTCTCTTCTGTATGCATTACTTTCTCCTACAAGCACATTTCCATCAGATGTAATTCTGCCAAAGGTGATATACATTTAGAGCTAACAATTTTATTGTGAGAATTAAACATGAGTTTAACTATCTCCCTTGATTAAAATTGCTTAACTGGGGTTATGCTTCCCACGTCCCTGTAGGTGAAGAGCAGGCAGATCATGGGGCAGAATTAAACATGTCATCAGCTTAGAGTTGTTGTATTCCCACAAGTGCTCCAAGTCCAACCCCTCCTGAATTCCATTGACCCTCATCTGGCACCAATTTACTATTAAACTTTAGTTGACCAGATTCTTGTGTATAGGCATGAATAAATCTTCTATGCTACAAACTGGTACTGATTCTTTGTACCTGACATCCGTGAGTGTAATTTAGACCAAGGCTACGCACTTCCCAAATATCATCAAAAGCAAAACTTTTTTTTCATAGTTCTTTATTTTATTTATTTTATTTTAAAATATGTCGCCCTATCTCCAACGGACTCAGGGCGACTCACAACAATAAAACCACAATCCAATGCAAGTTAAAATGCCTAATTAAACAGATACAGTTAAAACCCGTAAAAAAAACCCTCAGTCCAGGCCGGGAAACTCAAATAGCCAAGTTTTTAATTCATGGTGAAAGGTGCGAAGGTCAGGGGCCAGCCGAAGCCCCAAGGGAAGTGATTCCAGAGGGTGGGTGCGCCTACAGAGAAGGCTCTACCCCGGGGGCCGCCGGCCGACATTGTCTCGCCAACGGCACCCTGAGCAGGCCCTCTCTATGGGTGCGAACCGGGTGATGGGATGTTGTTCCTGGCTGCAAGTGGTCCGCCAAATATCCTGGGCCTAAGCCATGTAGGGCTTTATAGGTCATTACCAGCACCTTGAATCTCACCCAGAGGGCAACCGGTAACCAATGCAGGTCATGCAGGAGGGGTGTTACATGGGAGTATCAGGATTCTCCCATCACAACCCGTGCGGCTGCATTTTGCACCAGCTGAAGCCTCCGAGTGGTCCTCAAGGGCAGCCCCATGTAGACAGCGTTACAGTAGTCAATATGGGAGGTGACTAGTTCCATCCTTAAAAAAAAGAAAGAAAGAAAGTAGATAATGCCAATAGCAAGACTTCTTTTTTTACTGACACCCTTCACAATGCAAAGATTTTTACCCATCATAATTTCTCATTCCTTTCTCCCAGCTGCCTTGTAAATTACATAGGAGGTCCTTGGGACCTGGGAGACCAGATTTTTTTTTTCCTGCCAGGCTAAATTTTTACATATTCTCTTTATGGCCCAGATTCAACAGTTAGAAATAGGGGGGAATCAAGCACCCTTCTAAAGAGCAAAGCTGACAAATGCCTCTGCATTTCTCCACATTGCTTAGCATTAATTTCCCCTTTAGCTTGAATATATTTAAGCTGTAAGAATGAATGAGAGGCGCAACAAGCCAGTTGAGAAAATGCCCTTAGAATATCACAACATGCCAACTCGCCAACACCAAAGTTAGACAAAGGTCTCTGCTAAAAAGCAGGGAAATGAAAAATATCAACCTGTGTGTCACAACATTGCTACGCAACCCTCCCTGGTCTTTTGTACTTGTGTCCTGAGGTCAGACAGGAGCATTTAAGTCAAGGGAGCTAGAGGGGGGTGGTGTCAAAAACAAATTTTGCCATTCCTCAAATTCCCTGCAGACTTCTATTAAGTTGGAATGAGAAGCCTATATTTATTTAGCTATTTGGATGTTGCAGAGGTTTCTAAATATATCTGTCTCTTTGCAATAGCATAACATAGCAAGTTATTTATTCCATGAACTTCCCCCATCCTCACCTATGAAACTTATGTACTGTCAGGTTTCCCTTTTTAAATGGGCCCGAATTAGCTGAAATTTCCCAGATATTGAATATTAAAGATTCCATTTTTTAATAAAGAATCTTGATTATATGGAAGATATTTCAAAATGTTGATTTCTCTGGAACCAAATTAAAATGAGTCTTTTCCTACATCCTTTTTGGTTCTTTTTCCTTTTGGTTCTTTCCTACACCTATATGGGAACTATGATTTCCATTTTTCATGCATAGTTCTTGACCAGTGTTAGCGAATCTTTTCGATACTAAGTGCCGAAACAGGAGCGGGTGCGGGCGTGCGGGGACTTCTGAAAACCAGAAGAGCAGCTCTCCAGTGCTCCCATGTGGGAGCTCCAGAAAGCTGCTCTTCTGGTTTCCAATTTGCATATGCGCACCAGTCACCTGCTCTTCCGGTTTCCAGCGCTCCCACAAGTGCGCACCAGGGAGCTGCTGTTCCGGTTTCTGGCTTGCACAGTCACCTGGTCTTCTGGTTTCTGGCATGCATCCATGGGTGAAGACCAGCTGGCTGGCATGCATGTGCACACCGGAACCCGGAAGAGCAATGGGCATTGGCTGGCGTGCCTGGAGAGATGGCTTTCAATGCCACTTCCAGCACACATGCCATAGGTTCACCATCACAGTTCTAGACTGTGGTTCATTATTGATATTTTCAGCATCACTGCCTTGGGAAACCCTAGTTCCCACATCTAACCATCCATATGGCTATCACCCTCACAAACACACAATATGTATATTATGGGTTTCTCAGTCTAGAAGTGCAGATTCCACCATTACCATAAGAATCTTTCAGTCTGCCCAAATGACAACTCTATGGCTACCAAACATGATTTAAATATTTTTCTGCCTCATCCATTATGAGCAAGATGCAAACTTATTTGCAAGTTGGCAGCTGTGTTTCAATGGCAATTGGTCAAAATGTGAAGGAGACTCTTCTGCAAGGAAGAAGATGGCTAATAATGCAGATTTGTTTTTTTTTAATGCTGATGAAAATCCTAAATTATTTATCCTTGGAATTATTGAAAGCTCCTGATGTGAAAATATTTTGAAGGACTCTGAAAGGATTTTAACAAGCAGAACACGATTGAGATATAAGCTATTAAGTGGAATAATCACTTATTATTCTGTCATTAAATTGCCCACTGTCGGTTCCAGTCAATTCCTAACCATATTATGAAGCTTCTGAATTGATGGCACACATAAAACGCACTGCAATAATCTGATCTGGATAGTTATATAACATTAAAGGGTTCTTAATAGAAAGAACAGTTGATATGCTAATGAATCAATTTTAAAGGTGCATATAGTAGATGTAGTTCTTACTTAATGACCAGCAACTGTTCAAAGTTGGGGAAGAAGTGTATGGTCCCCAAAGGTATGGCCATTGCAGTGCAGTCAAGTCCTACTTATTTCTCTGGGTAAATTGGATATTAGACGAGAGTTCTGAATTCAAATTCAAGCAAGAAGCAAATTAAGACATGATAATTTTCATTATCATTGAAAAATACTCATAGATATATAGTTGATTTCTAGAAAACTGTCTTCACGTCATCAAAGTTTAGGTTATATGGGTTTCCCGAGAAAACTCCCAACATAAATGCGTGGTGAAGATTCATTTACATATTTTCATATTAAAAATGAATTATTCAATCCAGCACCATGGGGAATCCATCATTACTTTCTCTCACCATTTCTTTACCCCCCCCCTTTTTTTTTCTTTTTGGCAATGCAGCTTGCAAAAAATATAGAAGATATCCTAACTCCATCAGAAACACCGTATTTTGTCATGCTAAACAAGTCCATTCTAGGCCCTTTCAAGTGGAAACAATGCTATGCCAATTATACGTAAGAAATGTGAAGGCAGAGTGCCTGGCTCTCCACTGACATTTTGAGGTTGCTATGGCAATTACTCATCTGTAATTCAAAGGAGAGAAACAGGATTCAGCATTTCTTCATGTATGAGAAATAAATGTGTTTTAAAATTGAGCTGACAAAATGTGGCACACCATTTTTTATGAAGCTAAAGCATTACTTTTTTTTCTAGACACACTTATATAGTTTATTACTCATTTACACAAGTGGGAAACATGAGAGGTAATTACTAATATACTATTAGGCTCCCATCTATACCTGGCAAAATAATGGAATTCATTATTTGAAATCAATCTTAATTGATTTTGTGTAATCTGTTACCCATATACTCTGAAAGCCACAAGAGAGACTCATCCACAGAACTCCATCAGATGCCCACTTTTCATGATTGTTGACTGGGAAGCACCCAGAGTTTCATATAAAATGAATGGTTCCCAATCCTTTATAAATGTTTTAAATAAAGTGAATAAATAAATAAATAAATAAATAAATAAATAAATAAATAAATACATACATACATACATACATACATACATACATAAATGACTATTTGAATAGGCCTTTATAAAGTGTGTCCACCTCATCATCAGGAATCAAGCCTGGCTCCAGGAAAACTTTAACTTTCAACAAAATTACTCTTTTTCTGTTTGGTCTACTGCAGGGGTGTCAAACTTTATTTCATTGAGGGCCACATCAGAATTGTGTTTGACCTCAGGGGGCCGGGGTGGGCGTGGCCAGAGTGGGCATGGCCAGCTTGACATCACTCATGTCAGGGACGCCTGTGGTGGCCTGAGCAGTCTGCCAGTGAAAACGGGCTCCCGAGCTCTGTTTTCAGCTGTGATGGCCTCCTGCAATCCTCTGCCAGCAAAAACGGAGCTCTGGAGGCTCTCCCGAGCTCCGTTTTCTCTGGCAGAGGCACTGCAGGCCAGTCTTTTGCTGTTTCCAGGGCCAGATCTAAGCATCCTGCGGACCGGATCTGGCCCTCAGGCCTTGAGTTTGACATCTTTATTCTACTGGATAAGGAGCTGAGTTCCAATCTGTCATAAACACAAAAAGTAGCTTGCTGATTGAAAAAAGACTGTTAAATAGTTTGGCGACGGGACAAAATGTAATTCAAACCTACTAAAAGAATGTTTTGAATACTGAATACTTCCTTTTTTAAAAAAAAATAAATAAATATTGCAATAGCATATAGATAAACCCAAAATGTCTATTCCTAATTTTGTTTCTGAATGGGGGACAACTAAAATTAGGAAATGTTGGAGTTAGAAAAAAACCCCTGTCATCTAGAATCAGACTCAAATAAGAAATTCTTAGATCTACCTAAAATAGTTTTATTACCTTAATTACAGAGTCTGAGTCAAAATGGATGGAAATGACCAGTGAATGGAAAAACAATGCTCCTCAAGGCGGTTTTAACTCTGGCTGCGTATTAGGAACATCATTTGCCATGCCACATAAACCATGATGCCCTTATGGATGTTCAAATCAGAAACTGTGGCATCAAAGCTGTAAGACAGTTGATGGGAAGTGAATATGTGAATCACTCATGGAAGATATATGATGATACTTTGCTTCTTCCTGAAAAGTTTTTTGTTTGTTTCCAAAGTGACAACGGCCTAACAGACAACAGGCAAACTTTATTAAGCCTGCTCTTAAATGATATATCTCAGATGGGGTGAAATGTTCCTGGTTCGGACCGGATCGCCCAAGCTGTAGCGATGGTGGTGGGTGATTTAGAGAACCGGTAGCAAAAATACCTCCCCCCCACGCCCAGCTGAGTCGCACAATCATCAGAGGCTTTTTCATTTATTTTTAAAAGCATTTTTTCTACAACCTCTTTGGCCGAAAAAAATGCTTTTAAAAGTAAAAAAAAGCCTCTGATGATCGCGCGGCTCAGCTGGGATCATCAGAGGCTTTTAAAAGCATTTTTTTCTACAACCTCTTTGGCTGAAGAGGTTATAGAAAAAAATGCTTTTAAAAGCCTCTGATGATCCCAGCTGAGTTGCCTGATTGTCAGAGGCTTTTAAAAGCATTTTTTTACAACCTCTTCGGCTGAAGAGGTGGTAGAAAAAATGGTTTTAAAAGTAAAAAGAAAAAGTTGGCATGGGATTCAGCCAGTTCGCACCACTTCGGGAGAACCGGTTGTTAACTTTCTAAGCAGTTTGGCAAACTGGTTGTTGAAAGAAATCATTAGGGCAGAGAACCGGTCGTTAAATTACTTGAATCCCACCACTGGAGGTTAGGTGTGGGGTCCCCAGACTGGACAGAGAAATATTGCTGGAAATTTCTCCTCATGAGTGTGGGAAGAATAGGGTAGGGTTTTTTTTTCCAAATCAGGGGTGCTATTCAGCAAATTCTGATAGGTTCTGGAGAGCCAGTAGCAGAAATTTTAAGTAGTTTGGAGAACCGGCAAATACCGCCTCTGACTGGTCCCAGAGTGGGGTGATAATGGACATTTTGCAATATCCTTCCCCTGGAGTGGGGTGGGAATGGAGATTTTGTAGTATCCTTCCCCTGCCACACCCACCAACCCACATCACGCCCACCAAGCCACACCCACAGAACCAGTAGTAAAAAAAAAATTGAATTCCACCACTGTTCCAAACCATCATTTGAGACATTTAGTAAGAGTTTTCTTCCTTCATCAGGCAGTCTGTTAGGAGGGAAGAGAGATAAGAAAATGTTTCTTTTTATTTCTGACCATTACTGTCACTGATTATGAAAACTATAATAACTGAAAAAAACTATTGTAGAGTTGTTGTTGTTGTTGTTATTTTATCTAAAAGAGTAAATATCCTTTCCATTTGTTGTGTTTAAATAGGACTGAGCTACTTTAAGCCATTAACAAGGTAGATGCTAGGTAAGCTAAAGTCAAGCTTGCCTATGGAAAAAAAAAACCCACCCTTTTCTCAATGCTAACTGAGACCAATTTAAAAAAGCAAAGAAACAGATGTTGCAATTAATTGCTGAAAATAACAAGATACTCTCTTAAGTAATAAAATGGCTTCAATTAACAGAAATTTGGTGTGATAACATGGAAAGCTAGTTCCAGGAATTTTTTATTTGCAATTCCATATATAAAAGTAACACATTCTTCTAAATCCATTGGATAGCTGAAGCAGGCAGAGTGAAAACAGCTCAAAAGGAATGGTTCTCTTCCCGAAATATGTAAATATCACAATTTCTATCACCAGGATGCCATAATCACTACACATTATAAGATAAGAGTCAACAATGATCCATATTTTATTTTTTAAAAAAGAATGTAAAATATAAAAAAAATATATTTATTTAAATTTCTGGTTTATAGATGTTTCAATGCAACCTTAATGCTAATCAAATCATATAAAATGGAGTTATTAGGATGGCGCCTTCTATCTTTTCTAGAGATTTTCATTAGGAGACAATTGTTCTTTCCAACCGTTGAGATGGGGCGTGATATGCTGGGCCTGCCGGTGGTTTCTGTATCTCATAAGACCAGCAAAAAAGAGCTTGCTTAACACAGTGGCAAGCATATTTTCCTATTTTATTGTTTATATTATAAGCTATAGGCATACCTTCAAGCCCAAAATCTCTTACAAAATGGTATGCTAAAAGGCGGACTGTTGGAGAGAAAAACCAAATCCCAAAACAAAGCAATTCAGCAAAATAAATAAATAATGTTTAAACACACACACACACACACACACACAGCTGAATAGGTGAGCGGGTTGTAATATGTGCAAGAGAGAAGCATATGCATATAGGAAAATCGATTAATTTTATGAATAGGCATCTTACTTTATAAGAAATTTATTTTGATTAATTGTTATTAATTCAATTATTATTACTATTATTATCATCATCATCCTGATGATGATGATGATGATGATGATAATTATTATTATTATTATTATTCTGCTCGCATAATCCGTCGATACATTACGCAGTCCTAAACACTTAGGAAGTGTTCGACTAGTGATTTGGGATATGAAATCCAGCATGGTCATCTCGTTTGCTGTGTATACTGTCACAAAATAATAATAATAATAATAATAATAATAATAATAATAATAATAATAATAATAATAATAATGTAATAATAATAATAATAATAATGATAATAGCTTTTTTAAAAATTTGGCTTTTAGGTAAAGTGACATGCATTGACATACTTCTATATGTACTGTCTATATGAGTGTATAATATGTATACTTATTATACATTCAGACTGATTGGTTGACAAATATTTACATGATTGACAGCAGCAGGAATTGGCAACTTAATTAAAATGTGGGGACACTAGCCATTGCACATGCATTTTGTTTGTGTTTATAATTTGTTTTTTATTCTAATATGCTGGGTGAGGAGGGGTCTTCATTTAGGGCCATCTTCCATTCAGGTATATGTTGTTGTTTTTTAACTCTACTTATTTCCTCCACAGTGATACTTCATTTATATATTTTACCAAGACATTTATTTTTTCAGTCCTTTGTTTTTATATGAAATATACTATTCAAACATGAGGTGTGAGAAAAAGCAACAGTCACACTTCTAAATACAGCAGAAACAGAAAAGCAGAGGCTGTAGCGGTGGCATTGTATTGGATTTCCCAAAAGATAAATATATTTGGGGTGCTACATACCATAGCATTAAAAATAGACTTAATTGGGACAAATTGGGAAGTGCAGCTGAACATTTTGTGAACTTTGTATTCTATGCCTTGTCATCTAAAAGATTAGCAAGTCTAAACGTGCACTGTGTGAACCAAAGGATAGCTATAGTGAAAACTTAAATTCTATGCTGTGTCACTATTTACAAGTCTCCTGTAATAGCTGAAAATGCAAAGGATCTAGTAATAAAAGTCAAGGAGCATAGTGAAAAAAAAATCAGATTAAACCTAAATATAAAGAAGAACAAATTAATGACAACAGGTACAATAAACAGCCCTAGAATTGACAATGAAAATATCCAAGTGGTAGACAGTTTCTGTCTACTAGACAGAATCCACATGAAGAGGGTGGGTTCCCCCCCCCCTTTTTAGCATCTGATGACAACATGACAAGGAGAAATAAACTTATACACACAATCCATGTAAAACTTCTATGGGGGTACGGCAATAGCCTCATAACTGGATGTCCAATTCATCTATCCAGGTAATTGACTCTGATGTTGCTTTGGGCAGCTCTTCTAAGGAACCAGAGAACACAGATAGTGGACAATCTTGCACAATATGTTTAGTTGCCCGTATCCATAGCATCCTACAAATACTCTCTGGATAGTGCTAAATGGGTGGATAGTGATCATATGCAGCCATACTGCCCTCCTCATGCGGCCTGACAAACAGAACAGTACCGTATTTTTCAGAGTATAAGATGCACCTTTTTCCTCCAAAAAAGAGGGTGAAAATCTGGGGGTGTCTTATACTCCAAATGAAGCCCCGCCCAGCTTCTCAAATGGAGGTTTCAGAGGCTGAAAAAAGCTTCAGAAATGAAGCTTCAGAAAAGAAGCCCCCAAACAGAACTTCAGAAAAGAAGCCCCCAAACAGAACTTCAGAGGGTTTTTTTCTGAAGCTCTGTTTCGGAGACTTTCAGAGGCAGGAGAAAGTTTTTTTCTGAAATAGAGTTTCAGAAGTTTCAGAGGCAGGGAAAAAAAGCAAGGCACAGAGCTCACAATCAAGGAACCTGTTGCTAAAATTCATCTCTGGGAACAGCTGATTGGGGGTTTTCCGGGAAGCTGATCCACTTGTCAATCCGCTTTTTTCTTATTTTCCTCCCCAAAAACTAAAGTACGTCTTATACTCCGAAAAATACGGGTATGTAAAACACCATCAACAGTAAAGGAACAAGACTTCAAGAAATACACTGCAGACTAGCACTTGGAAAGATACTCACGTACCATAAATTGTCTGTACCTACAAGATCAGAACTGTGCAAGCCACGGTAGTCTCTCTATATACTTTATTTAATTAGAAGTTGGACTTTAAAGAAGCAGGACAGGAAGAGTATTGAGACTTTTAAATTTTGGTGTTGGAAAAGAGAACAGCAAAAATAGTCAAAAAACAAACAAACCCCCAAACAGATAATTGAACAAATCAACCTTGAATTCTCACTTGAAGAAGTAAACATATACACACAGCAATACACAGTTCACTTGAGAATTCCCTGACCGGGCTCCAATTATCCTCCTTCAGACATATTATGTGAAGAACCCAGCACTCTCAAGAAGATCGTAATGCTGGGAAAAATGGAAGGAAAGAGGAGAGCCAACAGCAAAGCCTATTAATTTTACCAACCATTCCTTCACAGTGGGTAGTATCTCTCCCCCAACTTCTGTGCATATAGTAATCTTTTATTTATTTTATTTATTTGTCAAGCATATATAAGATAACAGATAAAAGTATAAAACATGATTATGAATACATGAAATGGATCTGAATAAAAAGGGACAATAGGACAGGGACAGTAGGCACACTGGTGTGCTTATGCACACCCCTTACAGACCTCTTAGGAATGGGGTGAGGTCAACAGTAGACAGTCTAAGGTTAAAGTTTTGGAGGTTTGGGAAAGAAATCACAGAATCAGGTAGTACATTCCAGGCATTGACCACTCTGTTGCTGAAGTCGTATTTTCTGCAATAGAGTTTGGAGCAGTTTACCTTAAGTTTGTATCCATTGTCTGCTCATGTGTTGTTGTGGTTGAAGCTGAAGTAGTCATTGACATTGTAGCAGATAATTTTATGAGCCACGCTTAACTCAGACCTAAGGCAGTGTAATTCTAAGTTGTCTAAACCCAAAATGTCAACTCTGGTGGCATAAGGTATTCTATTGTGAGCAGAGGAGTGGAGGACTCTTCTGGTGAAATATCTCTGGACTCTCTCAATTGTATTAATGTCCAATATGCAGTGCGGGTTCCAGACAGATGAGCTATATTCGAGAATTGGTCTAGCAAATGTTTTGTATGCTCTAGTTAGTAGTACAATATTACCAGAGAAGAAGCTACGCAAGATTAGATCTGTACTGTAATAATCTTGTAATGAAGTAATCTTCACTTTTTCTGTGAATCCATTAGTCCCAAAAAGGGGGGGGGGGGAATCAGGCTTCAATTGAATATTGATGTCTGTATCAAATGGTCAGTATGGATCTGAATCCAATATTTTTTAGCTTTGTTACATGTCCACCAATCATGATAAAATGTCCCTTCATGTTGGGCATGTTTCCAACATATTTTTGAAGCACCTTTAAAAACTCTAGATAATTTCTCTGGCATTATGTACCAGTGATACATCATTTTATAAAAATTCTCTCCAAGATCATAACACAATGTAAATTTCAACCCTTTAAATCACATATTTTCCCACTGTATGTTATAGCCAAAATTCTTAGCTCACATTATCATACATTTTTAATCTGTTCTTCCTCTGTTTTAAATTTCAACAGAAGTTTATACATTGTGATAATTACATGTTCATCATCAGTACACAATTGTATTTCAAATTTAGAGTTAAAGCACTGGTGGGTTGCCCCCAGTTCTGACTGGTTCGCAAGAACCGGTAGTAAAACCAGAGGGAGGCTCCGCCCACTGACTCGGACGTCATCAAAGTTGATCTGCAATGCGAACCAGTAGTAAAGGTAAGTAGAACCCACCCCTGAGTTAAAGGATCAGTTAAAGGAAAATCTCTCTATGTAGTTTCTAAGTGTTAACACAAATTTGATAACACATTTATAAAGCACAACATCTTACTCTGTCTTTCGTTGGACCATAAAGCTTTGTCCTAAAATAATTATAATATTCCAAAGAGAGTAGCTGCAGTATTTGCAAAGAATATATAGTTTCATCAATACTTTAAAAATAGAATGTGAAGCTGCAATAAAACGTACATACCATTTTATTTTCTGCTGCATTTGTACACCCAAGAGAGCTAAATTTCTACTGATTTGCATGCTTTTACACACTGTTAACCTGCCTGCCTGTAAAACCACCTGTATTGTGAGCCTATGAATTTACACTCTGCAATTTTTAATGCACATTTTTAAGTAAGTGAAGAAGTCTAGGTGTCAGAATACAACTGCTTCCAATACTTCTTTTATTGGACCTATAAAATCAGTATCTTAGAGTTTGCAGTATCTGCAAAAACTCTTAACCTTTAATGGAATTCATGGGAGCAAACATGATAGCTGAGGAAAGTGATGATCTGAGGGTTTTAGAGAGGCAGATAAATGAGCATTATTATTTATGGTTGACATTTTGACATTATTAATTTCTTTTCTGTCTTGCCTGTTTTTGTATCTCATACCATTGAATTGACTGCATATGCTACTTTGATTAAAAGCTGAACCCAGTTATTTGTCACCTGGTTCCAAAGACCTGATGATGTCATTTGGATAGGTGAGCAAGTATATTGTGTAATCTCATACAAATCTACTCAGAAGTAGGTCTTATTGCTTTCATTAAATTTGACTTTAAAGTACATGCAATCACCTTCTGCAAAAGTTTAAATATCTGGCTCTGCCAGTTGGCTTGGGGCCCCAAAAGAGAGACTTCACATTGGCGGTAGTTCATAGATTAATAACAAATTTCCCTTCCCCTCCCCTTATCCTTTTCCCTCCTCTTCATATTTTAGCTAGGGCTATGTATTGTATTTTGTATTTTTGTAGTACTTTATTTGTATAGTTTTGTCTTTTTAATATTGTGAGCCACCCAGAGCTACCTGTGATAAGATGGGCAGCCAATGAATTTAATCAATCGATCAATCAATCAATCAATCAAATATATAAAAATATAAAATGAATAAAACTAGTATCCAATTGGGGGCAGGAACAATATTTTCTTTTGATGTACAAATATCAGCCAGTACATTTGATAGATTTTGGTGGTGTCAGGCTGATTATTTTCGCTCAGAAGAATGCTAACCTCGTGATGTTAATGTCCAAAGTCACTTGATGAATTAAACTTAGGCTTGTTGTATAGCACAGACAAGATTCTGGAGGACAGTTCATTAAAGAGCCGAAGTCAAAAAAGAATCAAGAATCAAGGAAGAGAGTACTGAAATCAATGAGAAACGCAATGCCAATGGAAGAACAAGTTGTAGTATAAATATTGTACGAGAAGCTGGCTTAGCCAAAGAGCTTAAAACATTTTCCCATTATAACTGGGCCACTTTGGGAGAGTTTTGCAACAGGGTATTCTTCACATATTGAACTAAGATCCAGTTCCACAGATTGAAACTACCTACAGTTTACTTTCTACAATTCCGTTCTAGACAATCTTGTATTAGTTCCAGGCCAAGTTAATTAGACTTCCTCAAATCAATAGATAAGAAATCATTAAAAAGTTGCCTCGTTAACTTCAATGGAACCCAACTGCTGCTTGCTTAGTTTGGATCAAACCTATAACATTTGAGGGATAATGAGTATGTGGCATGAATATTCATCTCCATGTTGATTCACATAAAACTATTTTAAGACTGAAGAAGAATTCTGAATAAAGTAATTGCTACAAAATACATACCCTCTGGATATTCTTTCCATCACTTTTGAAAGGTAAATATAACACAAAAATAAATACATCCCATGCATTATTCGGGGGGGGAGGGATCACTTTTTTTTTTTTTTTTGGCAAATACTGTATAAAAATGAGCCAAATGCTTCAGGCAGCTTTAGTTTGGCATACAAAATATCTTGTTCTGTGTTCAAATTTCAAATCCAAGTCTTGGGTCATAGATTGCAGAATATCACTGTAGAACATCAACACACCATACTGACTATATCAGCCTACAAAATAAATATCAATTGTAAATTAAAAGTTATGTGCATGCCATCATTGGGAAATGTTTTAATCTCAATGGTTATATGATCTAGTTGGCTATTTTATTTGATCAAATCTGCCTATTCTTCAGAATTTGAAGAATTACGAGTGTGGTGAAAAATGATGAGCTGTTGAAAGTGAAAAGCTGTAATTTTTGAGATTTGTTATATTGAAAAGATTGAATTAATATAATGCTAAATATTTTAATGGATGGCTAACATAGGTATGTATATATCTAACTATATAGCGTCTCTAACAGGAGGAAATCTGCCTAAAAGGTGCAAATGTTAGGAAAACATGCCTACAAAACATTCCCCCCCCCATATAGCTTTTTAAAAAATGAATTGATTCAATAGCTGGATAACTTTAGAATTGGGAAATAGTTCTACATTGGACTGTTAGCACTGCATCTTGAAAAATAAAGATTAAAGGCACAGATAGCAAAGGGGTCCCACTAGTACTCTTAACGCACTGGAGAGACCCTTGGAGCCCCTCCAAAATGTATAACAGAACTATAATTGTTAATGTGCAGAAGGGAATACTTTTAAATAATGGGAAATCATCATACTGACTGAATTAAATAAAATTAACTCACCTTCTATATATCTGTCCCCCTCTTACTAGACCTGGTCATATGTATTTTTTTGGCTCTCAACTGATATTAAAAAACAAACAAAACAAATACGGCTCTTGGACCAAAATGGTGGTCTAACCCTTATATAAAGGTAGATAGCTGTAGGAGGTTACACACTTGGATCACATACTTTTATCATAGAATTATGGAATCATAGAATTGGAAGTAATCTTAGAAGTCATCTAACCTCCTTCTCAGTGAAAATTCCACTAAAGCATCCCTGACAGATGATCCTCCAGATGCTGTTTCAGCAAAGGATGTTCCAGTGGCTGACAGCTGAAATAGTCTGGAAGTTGCTTCTGATGCCTACTGTGAAACTGCTTCCTTGTAGTTTTGACCTGTTGGCTTTAGACCTGCCCTTGGGACAATAGGTAATAAATCCATTCCTTGTCTATGGAGATTCTCAGTCATCGAGGTCATGATTTGTCTCAAAGGTGCTTTTTCAAAAGGCAACTGGACCTCCTTTGTTTTTCCTTGAAGACATTTCATTTCTCATCCAAGAGCTTCATCATTGAATGCCTTCAAGGAAAAACAAAGGAAGTCCAGTTGCCTTTTGAAAAAGCACCTTTGAGACAAATCCACTCTTCCTTCTGTGTGACAACCTTCCTGATAATTCAAAACTGCTCGCTTCAGGCATTTTTCTTCTAGACTCAACCTTTAACTGGCATCTTTATTTTTTTTCTTATTGATTTCTAATGCCTTTTCCATTTTGATAACCCTCTCCTGAACTTGCTCCAATCTATCATTGACATTTTTGAACCAGACACCAAACTAGACACAAATACCTAAATAGGTCTGACCAGGGCAAAACTGAGAATGGTTATTTTGGGGGATCTGGACTCTATGTTCCTGTTTCGGGGTGAGTTACCATCAGTATGCTGATGATACTCAGCTTTACATCTCCACCCCGGACCAACCCAGGGATGCCCTTTCCCTGATGGCTAAGTGCCTGGAGGAGGTGCAGGTATGGATGGGTAGGAACAGGCTCAAACTCAACCCTTCCAAGACAGAGTGGCTGTGGATGCCGGCATCCCATGATCTGGTGGCCCCATCACTTTCGATGGGAGGGGAGTTATTTACTCCCTCTGAAAGGGTTCACAATCATAAAGCCCTTCATGGCATGAGCCCAGGACATTTGCAGGACCACCTCCTACCGGCCTCCCACTGCCCAGTGCGCTCACATAGGACTGACCTCTTCCGGGTGCCATCAGCCAGACAATGTAGGCTGGTGGCGCCCAGGATGAGGGCATTCTCTGTGGCTGCACTGACCCTCTGGAACGAGCTACCACTGGGCTCCGGTGGCCCCTGACCTCTGCTCTTTCTGTAGTGACCTGAAGACATGGCTTTTTCAGCAAATCTTCTGATCTGTTTGGGAGCTATAGTTTTTAGTATTATTTATTGTTTTGTTTTTATTGCTGTGAGCCGCCCTGAGTCCTTTGGGAGTAGGGCAGCATATAAATTTTAATAAAATAAATAAATAAATAAATAAATAAATAAATAATATATCCAAAAGAAGCATTTAAATGTGCAGGAACTGTATCGTATTACTGGCTCAGATTTAATTTTGGTTGAAAAGGAGGCCGAGGTTGCTTTCACGTTTGCCAGATCAGCATTCCTTATCCTACATGGTTTTCCTACTCAGATGCAGAACTTTTTTGTCTTTTAAATTCCATCCTATTTTGTCCACTACCAATATCTAGGTATTGTTTCATCTTCTCTCTTTTCATACTGTATAAAGTTATAGCCATCTTTTTCAGCTTTGTGTCACCTGCAAACTGAATCAGTATTCCCTAACTCACTCATCCAAATTGTTGATAAATATGTTGAATATTCATAATTAATGAACCATTAATAGGCATTTCTTGGGTGTGCTCCTTCTATCAGCCACTTTGGATTATTTCAAGTGTTTATCTCTTTTTTAAAAAATAAAAAAAATCTCTATTTTTATACATTGTCCAGAGTTGCTTTTTTTTGAGAGAGATAGGCAGCTATACAAATTTGATAGCTAGTTAGCTGACAGATAGACAGACAGACAGACAGATGATGAGAGAGAGAGAGAGAGAGAGAGAGAGGGGGGGGAGGGAGAATAGGCAGTTAAAAAAAGCAATAATACAAAATATGATGTTTTATTTGATTTCACTCATTAGTTAGAGTATGTATCAGTATAATATTATCTTCCTTAAAGATGACTTTAATTTAGAAAATCCAGTTCATGAATAAATAGAAGCTAATTAAGAATACTGGAATATTCTGATATGCAGTTCTTGTTAGTATTCTAGTATTCTTTTTATAAGAGATACAGTGTAATATTATAGTAAGGCAGTCATATACTAGAAAGTTGACTAATTAAAAAAAATCTAACTGCTGAAACACACTATGGTACCATCTATCATTACTGAAATTCTGAATAAATTATAAATAAATTAAAACAAATGAGAGACTTGCCACACACAATTGGCAAGGTCAAGAAATTAAGAACAACACAGATTTCAGTAAGATTCCCCCCCCCCCACTAATCTGGGTAAATATAAAATATGGAAAATTGTAATGTAAATTTCCCAGTCTAAACAATAGTGAGGTAATTAAATCAGAATCTATTTACTACCATTTCCCCCCAAATCGCTCCACATCTGGACTAAGTTGTCTTTTCAGAGATCAACATTCCTCTGATTATCCATAGCTTTCCCACAATAGCTCAAAAAAGGGAGGGATCCAAAGGCAATATAAGACTAAGTAATCAATTATATAATTATTACTCTTCCTTTCAAAGATGATTCTGGAGACCTAGAATCTTCCACAGCAAAATTTTATCGGATGGAGGGTTGAAGGGTGCAGACAAAAGAAAATTCCTTCTAAATGCACATAGAATCAATTGCCTGCAAGACAGAACTGGAGGAACATTTAAATATATACCATAGACAAGGTTATATTACTGAGATTGTGGAGTATGCCTTGGAAACATTCCTGTCTAACTGGAGGCCACATTATGTAACTTCAATTATGTCAGTTCGCTGTTTCAGAGGACAAGGGCATTTATTTTAATGGGTGTTTATGGATTGCAAAGGCAGTTTGCTGTTGATATGGGTAAATATGCAGCACAATTGCTTTAACTGAAACAAAACATACATCTGAGAACAGCAATTATAGAAATCAGTTAAGTATATGATTCCAGGTGTGTGTACATGTTTTTAGAAATCTTTACATGCAGAGTGAAAATATCAATTAAGAAATGTCAAATGTTTTATGATTTTGGTTTTTTTTTTTAAAAAAAGAAATGGGTGTATTATTGAAATCATTCATCATCTCCATCATGTCTGATAAGACAACACTGTAACCAACAAAGTGAAGCGGAGGAGGAGGAGGAGGAGGAGGAAGAAGAAGGAGGAGGAGGAGGTGGAGGAGGAGGAGGAGGAGGAGGAGGAGGAGGAGGAGGAGGAGGAGGAGGAGGAGGAGGAGGAAGAGGAGGAGGAGTTGTTTTTCCTCATATATGTAACCTGTCCCCAAAATACCATTATTCCAAAACCACAATTCTGTGTGGTGGGTTGGGCTGAGAGAGTTGCTCTTGCTCACAAGCTGAGTTACCCCGGTGTCCATTGGGGAATTCCTTCCTAACAGGACTGTGCATATGTACTACTGAATCTTAAACACTCTGGTTGGCCTCTAACATGTTTCCTGGCAAGTCTGTGGCTTTTTTGCCATGGAGCAATTTAGCTATTTGCTGTATCAGAGCTTGTCTGATGAGTGCTGGAATAGTAGAGCACATTCTTGTACAGAAGTAATAACCTCATTACGACTTAAATTATGTACAGCACAAATACTGATGCCAACTTTCCCTCCCTTAGCATATGCATTAAAAACAAGGACATCATTTTCTCAATCTGTATAACCCACTAGGATATAATCACAAAGGGTAATTTTCAGTTGTAACTGATGATCCCTCTTTTGCTGTAGTTATCAGCCATGTATTTTTAGACAGTCTTCTATATTTGCCTTGAGGAATGCAAAAGGCGAAGATGTTACTTGGGCTTTTAATTCTGATTCTCAGAAGCTTCCTTCATGTTGTATACTGACATTCTGTTAGACGTTTTTGGCTCAAATGAGAAGTTAAGAAGATGTTCCAGATGTCAAGGTGATCGCTGGTAAGAGTTTTCCAGGTCCCTTTCCATGGATTGTCCTCCTGAAAAATGCATAATTTTTTATCTTTCCTTGCAGGACACATGTGATGTTTGCAGGCACTAGGGAACTGAGGGGTGCTTTTGGGTTTTGTGAAGTTCCTAATGTTATTTATATCTCTTCCAGAGCTCATTTGAAGTTGTTTTTGTTTATAATTGGACTGCTATCTAAAGATGGATGTTGGAGTTTTTTGCCTGGCTGAAATCACTTAGCTCAGCAGAGAACAGGAAATTTTGCACTGCAGAAAACAGGAGGATAAAACTGATAACCATGAGAGATGGAAGGAAGGTAGTGTACTGGACTAGAGTATTTAGAAGTGTGAAGACATGAAGAAGATTGTTAGAAAAGCTGGAAGCAGAAGAAAAGAGAAGATCCAGATGTCACATGGAAGCACATATGTGGAAGTACATATATGGACGCAGCACATATGTGGAGGCGCATATGTGGAGAAGAAAGGAAGAACGGAAGGTGGAGAAAAATGGGAAGGATGACAAGGAAATAATAAAATTGATCAGGAGCTGAGACTGATAATGCAGATCCAACTCTAGTGACTTATGTCTCTGCAGGGAACAAAGGCTGACAGTTCACTCTTGCCAATGCAAGTATGGGAGATACTACCAAAGTACAGCTTGAGGCAATCAGATTGCAAAACAGTAGAGGACACTATTGTTATACCACAATACTTCTTCCAGAAGATTAACATAAGCCACCAAAGGATCTGTTGACAATTTTGCCAGAAACAGAAGCAATTCAATGGAATCCCTGCTTCCAAGATCAAGTTGATCCTCCCGATTTTTGAGAACTGATGTTACCCAGGGTGGTGCCATTTTACTACAATGCTTATTACTGTGGGGTTTTTTTTGATGCAAGATTTATATTGTGCCTTTTAAACTTTGCATGTTGTCCTTGTATTGTTGTAAACTGCCAGGTTTCCTGTGATTGTTTGTCAATTTGTCACTTTTCGTCACAATTTGTCACAATTTGCGACAAATGGATAAATTTTCATTGTATAATGAAAATCAATCAATCAATAACAATACTCTATAACAATTAATAATACAGTTCAAATGCAAACGAAAAGGAATGGCTGCACATTTCATTTAAATGTTTTTAATGTATTATTTGGAATTAACAGCTATCTCTGCATAATAATTTTATGTCCTTATTTTCTAGACGACACCATGTTACATTATTTGGCAGTATTATTTATTGGCATTTATTTTTCTTGGCATAACAGGGCATGAAGCATATGGCATTTTCACTTTGTATATTTCTCATTAGGGATTACTACATATTTTTTTAAAAATCCTCAAAGGTTGCAAGAGAATTAAAGTGTTATTAGCATTTTTTTCAATTCCACCTAACATTACCACTTGGGAGAGGGAAATAAAGGCAAGTCAGGGTTTATTTGGGATTCATTTTCCTATTTGGATGGGTTGTGAAAAATCAGTGCTCATTTTTGGTATGAATTACACTAATATATTGCTTGGCACTTGTACATCTATCACCCATAGATGTGGTGCTTAAGAACTTCCAGTCCATAGAAAATGTCTAGTCTGAGAAAGGGGTGGTATGAGAAGATGTAATGGTAACTAAAAAGCCAAGTTCATTTCAAGGTCTTTTTCAAACATTGATATAGTTCTCTGTGATTCACTCCCATGTGTAGTTTAGCAACAAGAGGAAGGCAGGAATAAACAATAGGAAAATATGGCTTTTAAGCTTCTTAGGGAAGAGGCTAACAAACTATGGTCTGCATGTTTGTTTGTTTTTTTAATTAAAAAGGCAATGCTGATTCCAGACTTGATAATGAAGGCTGAACTTTCACAAAATACTTCTGGAATCACTGACTGCTTAGCTTTCTTCTCCTGAATGAAATGTGGGTTATAAATCAGATCAATCAACAAACATGCAGCCATGCAGGACTATGAAATGCTTAGTAAACACATTCTGCTAATATTTGATCCAATGAGAATGATAACTGCAATACATTTTCCAGTGCGATTCATAAATATTAATGATAAGGTACATGAACAGAGCCCGATTTGCAGCAGCTGAAAGTTCTTTCAGAGAGAGAAAAAGAGAGACATTTTTTATGGAATCACACACTAAGTTAACTAAATTAACTTAACTTAATCCCACTAAACCCTAACCCGAACTAAAACTCTTTGGAAACACTTAAACTAGAACTTATCACTTCAGAAATAACACCGCATGAAATGTTGGCCAGCACAATGTAATTAATACATCTCTTTTCAACGGGTTTTTTTTTTATGTACATATCCTCATTATATTCTTTTGTTCATTTAGCTATATTTCCATTTTTAAAATAAATTGATATGGGTGCTAAACGTTTATGTGATAAATATATGAAAACAATTTTTCTCTGTAATATCCTTTTGTAGAAGTGCTGTCATAAATCCTAGTAATATCCTGGCAGTACTAACAATAATAAGATCTATTTTTTTTTAAAAAAAATAACAGGCAAGCTAATCTAGAAATGTTCAAATATGAACCCTCAGTGGCTCTTTTGCTCAAAAGCTGTACAAAATATGAACAGGAGATGAACATGCAAATACGATTGTGCAGTAGAGAGATTCTGGGAGTCCTCACTGGCTATTGCATTGTAGTTTGTCCACTGTTTGTTCACAGACACACACTCATCTCTCTTACACATTGGCCTGATTCAGTTATGAGAACCACATATAGTGATGTCCATCATAACATGATCAGAAAAAAAAATATTAAGAGAGACTATTGAGCTAAATAAAAATAAGATAAACATTCCCAGCAGCAAATTGGTAACTCAAAAAAAATATATATCATTTTTCATGCGCATATATTGGTTTTGGAATAAAGCAGTCAGGTTTACTCCAGTGCATTCTACAGGAGACCTAGAAAACATATTGCTGTATAATATGGGTGGAAATATGGATTTTTTAAAAAGCTTGCTGTCGATCTACTTTGGCCCAACTTTTCGGCAGCCCAAATATACTCAGCCTACTTTCTTAATGTCTTGTGGGTTGAGATTTAGAGGCAGGAACACAATACACAGGAACAACAGTGAGATGGCAGCAGAAAGGTTTTTTGAGCCCTTTGTCTTTCCCTTGGGGATTGCTAGTGTCAGTTTTAAAAGCTGCCATAACGTGATTGTAGAAAAGTCCTACATTTCACTTGTATGCATACAGGGGGAGGGCAAAGAACAATTCATGCCTGTGTCAAAAGTGTGTATGTGTGAGAGAGAGAGGAGGGGAGGGAGGGGGGAGAGAGAAAGTGTCTATAAATTTGGTGAGAACAGATCTAATGTTAAATCCTCAGTGTTCCAGACCTTTCTGGTTGGAGTAAACTTTAACTATAAACCAAAAATAACCACTCCTCATCCCTGCCTTTTCCTCTGATGTTAGTCTATGTAGAAAATAAGTGCAATGTGTAGCAAAGGCAAAGTTAGTGTTTGAAGCATTGTTTTACAGGGGCTGTAATCAAACTCCTGCAGTTGCTTTCTGAAATGGATGGATTGATGAATGGATGGATAGATGGATACATGATAAATAGAAGATAGATAGATAGATAGATAGATAGATAGATAGATAGATAGATAGATAGACAGACAGACAGACAGACAGGGATGGATGGATGGATGGATGGATGGATGGATGGATGGATGGATGGATGGATGATAGGCAGGCAGGCAGGCAGGCAGGCAGATGATAGAAATTACAACAATATTGTCAGATAGATTGACCTAAGAAATAGCAACTGCACTAAAAATTATCTACACAGTTTTCACAGTTGAGGACAAACTTGAATCTGTCTCTCCAGTCCTCTAGCCTCTCCTCTAAGCCTCTCCAGTCCTAATGCAGCATCCCAACCATTACACCATACTGGTTCATTTTTGTTCTGGCTTCAATGGGTGATGGATTATGGCCAAACCTCTTAATTAGAGACATTCAGAATGTATTGTTTGCAAGCAAAGGGTGTTCCTGTACGCTGTTGTCAGTCATTAGAAACAAGTTATTTCCCTGTATCAAGAAGTTTGTTTAGGAATACATGTTCTATATATAATGTTCAGTTGCATATTGGTACACCAGATCTAATTTACTTATATAATTTTGCAATGTTCCAATCTAAAAGATGAACGTTGAGAAGCTATTTTAAATCAAGCCTATAATATTTAATAATCATAATGAAAAACTAATGCTAGACTACAAGACTGTTTCAAAGGCCATCTAATTTTAACAGACCTTTTGTACTCTGGCATACACTTAGTGTGAGTACTTTCTGACAGCTCTTCAGGAAAATAATTATTTTAACTCCTGGCCTTTAGATTTCTGTAGATCATTTATATATGTATTTAATACTTCCATTTGTGTTGTAACATTGAGAAAACAATTCATTGACCTCAATGCTACAATAAACACATGAAGCTGCCTGATGGTTCAGAAAAGGATTTTGAAAAATATAGCTAAAATATTGTATACGTCTACCTTGTTGACATGCCAAAACACCTACATTAGACTTTAAAAATATATTTATATTATGCTTGTCCTTTTTTTTTTATAGATGAGGAAGACTAAACCAGATTAGGAGGGCCATTGTTGCAGATTCTAGATCCCATCAACATCAAACTTTGACTTTGTCAATCAGAAATCTTGTAATTCTCCATTCTCAAATGGAGGCCATATTCACAGAGCTTGATTAGGGAAGTGACTCACAAGCTGTTACCTCACCCACACATCTATCACACCAGAAGCTGACAGTAAATGATAGCTTTCCATACCTTAATTCTTCATTCAACGTATGGCTTGAATTGGCAGAAAATTCTCAGTCAGACTTTCTTGAAGACAAGAATGATTGCGCAACAGTTGACTTTCCACTGCTGAACAAAGAATTCAGTCCCCCGTCTCTCCTTTCCTCCCTCCCTGACTGCCTCTCTCTCTCCCTCCCTCCCTCCCTCCCTCCCTCCCTCTCTCTGTAAACACTTGCAAGTTCCTAGTTTTTTTCCCTCTCAGCTATCCAACTTACAGATATTTAGCAATTTATTTGGAGGCCTTATGCAGCTGAGAGGTTTACAAAACAGTAGCATGTGAATTTCTGGCTCACATCTGCACAATTTCACCAATTCTGGTTCATGAACACAACATCATCACAAGAACTGAGGAACGCCTGCTAGATTAAGAGCCTGTTGGCTATCCCTTTCACTATTTTTTTAGGAGGTTGTATGCATTGCCATGGAAGAAGCAGTTCATCCCAAGATTCAGATGAGGTCCAATTGGCATTATGTAACATCCTGAAACTCAAGTCTAATTCCACTTAACAACATATTCTGCACACGTAAATCAGACAAACTGAGTTTTGTCATTTTTAAGGTATCAAGTCTTAAGCATCTTTCTGTTACCTGCTGAAAAACCAGTTATAGTTAAAACAATGCACTGCTGGATTTCTGTCCAAAAAATTATCTCATTCAAAAACGACCAATATTTCATGGGTAGTGCTTGCCAAATCAGATGTAAAATGCTGAAAGAATACTCTCTTTGACTAAAATTGATTACAATACTTATGCTATCTAGAAAACATTGGCAAGATTTTGACCTTAAGGGGAGAATAAATTATTCATTAATATTGCTTTATATTGCATAAAAAAATGTGTGCTATTTTTAAAGTGGGTACTGAAATAGCCTCATATAGATACCTGGAATGACAGCAAAAATTCCTCACAGAGTTGTGTTTTGTTCACTTTTTAAATAGCATTTGTATCCTGAACTGCTCCAAATCCCCAAGCAGGTAACTATACATAATCAAAATATAAAACTGACAATAACAATAAGAGAGGCAGTTTGGTCTAGTGGTTAAGACACCAGATTATAAACCAGGAGATTGTTCTAGTCCCATTTTAGCCATGAAAGTCAGCTGGGTTGCCTTGAGCCAGTCATTCCCTCTTAGCCTAACTTGTTTCACAGGGTTGTTGTTGTTGTTGTGAGGAAAATATGGAAGATATGTTGGATATGTTCAAACCTTGAGTTATTTGTAAAAATAATAAAGGTGGGATATAAATAAAAAATAAATAAGTAATAGTATACTCAGAACTACAGTAATGAAAAAAAACTTTCAAATAGCATTTGGAACATTAAGCACATAGGTCTGAATTAATTTGAGAATAGAAATGTCAGCACCCCAAGCTTCATTCCTCCTAGTGCTGACATGAAGGAAAAAAGAAAAGAAAAGGAGAGAGAAGAAGCAGGTTGACCTTTCACACAGTTACAACCCGGCAGATAACATCACCTAGGAGATGGGTTGGGAGGGGGACATTCCTGTGAGGTGACGTAGTAAGAGTGACTTGAGAGATGGCCAATGAGACTCTGGGTAATGAGGGACGGAAAGGGAAGGGTTTGGGGGTTAGCAGGTCAGTACTGGCACCGATGGAGTCGGGACCAGACATGTTCGTTCTTAAATAAATGAAAGATTTCATCAAAGACTATTTGTTTGGAAAATGTGATTTATTTAAGACAACGTCAGGACCTGACGGAATTTTTAACAGTCATTTCAGGTCATTTATAAAATACTTGGACAAGTGGGAAAATAGCCCACCTGTTTCTCCAGACTCTTCATTCTTTTCTTTTTTAAAAATTTTGTCTTCTTCAATCTACATCAGTAAACGAAATTGTCCTACAATCCCTTAACATTTCAGTCCCTTGTTTCCTGCAAGGGCTTTTTTTTTCTCCCTGAATTGCACATCTGTTTTCACAAGATTCCTAAAGCTCTACAATGAAAAGTGATTAACTGAGCCATTATATTCCTATTTTCCAATTAACTGTACAATTTTTTTTTCAAGTGTGTTGCTCTGTCTTTGCTCTCTGGTTCAGTTTTTCAACTGATCATAATAGCAGTTCCCACACATTATATATACTACTTCAATAATCACAGCAAGACTACCTACAATATGATTTGCTTGGTTTGGCTTAATACAATGTGCAAATTTAGTGATTACTGCTTTAGTGAAACAGTTAAATTCCATTCTGGGAAATATCTAACAACTTATGGTTAACAAAATCTTTATGGAGCAAGATTTTGAACCAAAATACTGAGAAACACGCTTTTTTAAAAAAAGAATACATAATATATTATCAAATGGACAAAGTTATTATTTTTTAAAAAAATTCATGAAGAACATTAAAACATATAAAGGATAGAAGTAGTATAAATCTATACTTGTCTGTTCTCTATATTTTAGGAACCTTGAATCCTTTGGAGAACGTGTGGAATTTTGAGAACATATTGTCCGCAAAATGAATCCTGTAGGGATATAACTAATTAAGAAACATGGATTTTCCAAAATGATATTTCTGCTCTCGCTCTCTCTCTCTCTCTCTCTTTTTCAACATATAGGAACAGTTCTGAACAAAATATTAGGTGGCATTCTTGTTTTCTAAAAAAGCTGAAGGGAACCATTTGAGCAGCAGAGACAATGACAGAAATGATGATCCTGGGAATTTGTCTTTTTTTTTTTTTTTGTAATATACTTTTTATTAAATTTATAGAAAAAAATAAAATATTTAAAAAATATATTAAGAAAGAAAAAGATAGGCAGGAAAGGTCCAAAAGAATAAAGAAAATGAACAGAAATAAAGAAAGAATAATTCCCAACTTTTTTCGATACAATTACAAAATGTAAAATATGATAACCTTTTGATCTTCAATCCAACAATATTTACTATTTCTGTAGTCATAATCATTTCTAATGGGCAAATGCAAAATGAACCTAGATTTTATATTCTGAGAATTGGCCTTTTATTTTATACCTCTCCATTCCCAACCTGTCTCTCATTGCAGTGTTCTTAGGCAGACCACACAGAAAACATTACCAGATGAGCTAATTCTGTTTTATTTTAAGACTGTAAACAGAATCTTGCAAATCTGAAAGTACAAATCTCCTCTCTCTCTTTTACAGCCTGATAAGGTATTGCAGATCCTTTCTATGTTTCTTTCTCTGCCCATTACTCAGCTGGAGGCTCCTCTGCCTTTTATCTGATCATTTCCTAGACAGCATCTCTTCCTCTGGTCTTCTAAAATAAAATCTACATCACATTACGCTCCTCCCAAATCATTATATAAGACTCACTGCTGTGAGAAAGGTGGCAATTAAAGCCTCAATTTAGTGATTGAGGATCCAGGCTAGAAACCAGAAAACCCACCTTAGCCATGAAAGCCAGCAAGATGGCTTAGGGCCAGTCACTCTCCCTCAGCTCAATTCATTTCACAAAGGGAAAATAATAGGAAGAAGGCATGTTGGATATGTTCACCATTTTGAGTTATTTGTAAAAATAATAAATAAAGGAGGGATCCAAATCAATCAGTAAATAAAATGTGTTTGATGCCTTGAGTTATTTGTAAAACTAATAAAAATGGGAAGCAAATAAATAAATAAAATATAAATTGTTTAAATAAATAAATAGTGATAAATATTCACAAATTCTGTCCACATCTGAAATCTAAAATCATATGTTCCAGTCAGAGGTGTATTCAGCAGGTTCTGATCAGTTCTGGAGAACCGGTAGTGGAAAATTTGAGTAGTTTGGAGAACCAGTAAATACCACCTCTGACTGGCCCCGCCCCCATCTATTCTCTGCCTCCCGAGTCTCAGCTGATCGGGGGGAAATAGGGATTTTGCAGTAACCTTCCCCTGGAGTGAAGAGGGAATGGAGATTTTATAGTATCCTTCCCTTGCCACGCCCATCAAGCCACACCCACAGAACTGGTAGTAAAAAATTTTGAATCCCACTACTGGTTCCAGTTGATCAAGGAACCACTGGTGTTCGCTTGATTTACATTATTGACACAGGGTAGATCATCCTGACTCTATTCCAATATATATGTTATGAAAATCATGACACTCCTCTCAAAGGTGCTTTTCAATAGGCAAGTGGACTTTCTTGTTTTTCTTTGAAGACATTTCACTTCTCATCCAAGAAGCTTCTTCAGTTCTAACCGGATGGCGGGGAATGAAATAATTTATATTCCTTGCAGATGGCTGTCATTTCCATTCTTTTAGAGAGTCGTTGAGGCCACATGGAGATTTGTCTGTGTTCTCAGGTTAACCTGAGTAGTGCAAATGGATGTGGAGAAAAGTTGAAGAAGCTTCTTGGATGAAAAGTGAAATGTCTTCAAAGAAAAAAACAAGGAAGTCCAGTTGCCTTTTGAAAAAGCACCTTTGGGACAACCTGGATGACTGAGAATCTCCACAGACATGATGGTCCTCAGAAGCTTCAGTATAAATCCATTTTCCCATGTACAATATTGAATATATGAGAGCTCTCTATATATTTTAGGTGTCTTGAGAAGAAAAACAGAGTGACATAAAGGGTTTGAATTCTTCCTTTCAATATTGGAAAGGGGCTACATATTTATGAGAATGGAACAAGTTTCCGGAAGCAGCCTCTGAACAAGAAAATATCACACTGAAATAGTACCCTGGGGTATATTTCTTGTAACAGAGGAACTGATGGATACCAATTTGTCCACCAGAAATTTCGAAGAAGATGAGAGCACAGAATTTAAAACTACTAGAATCTAGTCAAATGATTCTTACTCGCAGGAGAATTCTCGATAGAAATATCCACTTTAAGAAAATAAGGATGGAAGAGGGTGCTAATAATTACAGGCAGGCGTACCTCTCTGCTACTGATCACCATTACTCAAACAATTTCTCCTAGTAGCAACTGCCATCAGGCTACATCCATATCACTTCGGGAGCTCATCAGAGTTGTCAGATTTGGAAAACACATCCAAGATTCTGTTAGTATATGGATTTCTCACCACATCAGTCTCAGTTTTACAAGGACTGGCTCTTACACAGGCAGAATGGAATATACAAATTTACATAGGAACATTTCGAGGTTTACAGAGGCACAGCAAATCCTTGTGGGAGGAAGACTATTTTAAAGGTGAAAAGAGATGACGGTAAATTGCTCAGGAGATACTGGAAGGTACCTCCTGGAAAAGGAGCAGAAGAACATCATGTCTCAGACTCGGGGGCTACTTCAGTATTCCTGGACTGTACCCCACTGGTGAAATCCACTCGGATCTATCTAGTTCGTGTGATTCGGTAGGGCCGGCGGCAGGAGCCTGTGCCCACCCACCCATATTTTACCCTCTGCACATGCACAGAAGGATCTGTGCATGTGTGGAGGAGGGTCACGCTCTCACATTTGCAATCCAGTAGCGAAGGTACATGCATTTCACCCCTGCTGTACCCCCTCAGGAAAGTCAGGGCTAAGTGGGCAGAAGTGCCTTTTTCTGATAGCTAACATGACATACCACTACTTGCGGGACTTGGTACTCTACATCAGGGGCCTCCAAACATGGCAACTTTAACACTTGTAGACTAACAGAGTGTAGAGTGACAAAATGGCACTCTATCCTTTTTTATACACAAAGACAGAGGTAGGGAAAAGGGGAAGGGAAACAAAGTTATAGGACACATAGACTTGAAATGTTTTATTTTATTTTATTATTTATTTTGCAGAAGGAAGGACCATACTCTTATTGAAGCATTAAAGCCCTCGAGCAGAATAGGAAGACAGAGTAGAAACACAAAGTCACTCTGGACGGCGACATGGGTGGCATATACGTTCAATAATAATTTTTTAGATTAAAAAATAAACTATTTATTATTTATTATTTATTATTTAAAATATTTTATTTTAAATATATATATTTTTAAAATAACTAATTTTGCTTCTTTTAACATGTCTTCATTGACCAGAATGCTGCTTTCCATATAATAGGGCAAAAAGGAGTGTTTGGACAAGGATTGCTATATATATCCTAAACTTACAATCATTCCTTTAGTGACTATTCCTTGGTGGCGCAGCGGACTGAACTGCTGTTAAAGTAGCACCAGCTGCCTGCAATTACTGCGAGTTCAATTCTCACTAGGCTCAAGGTTGACTCAGCCTCCCATCCTTTCGAGGTAGGTAAAATGAGGACCCGGTTTGTGGGGGCAATAAGCTGACTTTGTATAAAATAGAACACCGCTCAGGGGAGGCCAAAAAGCCCTACTAAGCAGGTATATATAAAAGTATGAAGGCTATTGCTTAATGCATTGTAAGCCACCCTGAGTCTCCGGAGAAGGGCGGCATATAAATCAAACTAATAAATAAATAAAATAAATTCAAAGTTATAGCAGCACTGAAAACAGTGACTTGTGACTGTATTACAAACTTACGACTGTTGCAGCATTTCCATTGTCATGTGATCAAAATTGAGACACTTGGCAACTGGCATGCATTTATGATGGTTGCAGTGTTCTGGGGTCATGTGATCACCTTTTGCAACCTTCTGACAAGCAAAGTCAATGGGGAAGCAATCTGGGTTACTGTGAAAAAAAGTAACACAATACAGAAGTCAGTAAGATCAAAAATTCTGAAATTAATGGGCAAACAGAACCCAGTAGCAAGCAAAAAAACTCAACCTTAAAGAAAACAACAATGGAACGACAAAGGTAGCAAATAATCCCATTGTGTTTACAGGCTCACAACCAAAGTCACCTTTCATTTAAAAGTTTCCAGAAGTTTGTAGATTAATTAAAAATGGTATTAAAACAGA
This sequence comes from Ptyas mucosa, assembly GCA_012654045.1. NCBI lineage: Eukaryota > Metazoa > Chordata > Lepidosauria > Squamata > Colubridae > Ptyas > Ptyas mucosa. The sequence goes on along the minus strand of WNWU01000017.1, from coordinate 8,501,866 downwards.
AAAGAATACTGAATGCATCTTAAGTATGTTAGCAATATTCTCAGTTGTAATGATTTACTGTATTTGGGTATTACATTCATAAATATTTACACGTGTGGAAATCATAATCCCTTTTATATTGCAAATTAAATCAATTGGGTATTATAAAGTCATTTTAATTGATTACATTTTAAAGATGTGCCTGTCTCTTAGCATTGGGCTTTTTTATTATTATAGGAAAATATCATAATATGCTTACCCATGAGTGAAAAGAAATGTTTTTAACTTAGCTTTTTAAAATTACAATTGTTAAATTACAAATGGGAGATAATATTTTTTAAAAATATATAAGCATGTTTGTTTGGAATTATTTTTAAATATAATGCCCCATAATGCTTACTAATACACCACTTGATTCATTGCACAATTGGAAAGCAGAAATTAAAGCACAAAAGAAATTTTAAAAATCGATGTTTTTTTTAAAAAAAATCTCACATCTCCCACTACCGTATAGGACATGCTCTCGTATTAGCTACACAATTCTTTCAGTTTCTCCTGATTAAAACAAATGTGCAAAAGAGCAATTTTAACATCTGACATAGAGGCAGTGGTGGGATTCAGCCAGTTTGCACCACTTTGGGAGAACCAGTTGTTAACTTTCTGAGCAGTTTGATGAACTAGTTGTTGGAAGAAATCATTAGGGCAGAGAACCGGTTGTTAAATTATTTGAACCCACCGCTGCATAGAGGACATTGTCTATACAGATTCTCAGTCATCCAGGTCATGGTGGTCCCAAAGGGGCTTTTCCAAAAAGGACCACTGGTTTGAAAGAGGGGTCAAAGAGGCCATCTACATTAAAATTGAACAAGCCTCTCTCAACAGAGGGGGAGGGATATGATACCACCCATCTCCTATTTACAACATAGTCCTTTCAGCAGCCCCAAAGGTGCTTTTTCAGGAGGCAACTGGACTTTCTTGTTTTTTCTTTTGAAGACATTTCACTTCTCATCCAAGAAGCTTCTTCAGCTCTGACAGGATAGTGGAAAATGGAAGGATTTATATTCCTTGCAGATAGCTGGTAATTTGCATCCTTTTAGAGGGTTGTTGAAGTACTTGGAGGTTAATCTGTGTCCTCAGGGTCACCTGAGTAGTGCTCCTGGTTCCCGTAGTCCAGTTGCCTTCTGAAAAAGCACCTTTGGGACAACCATGACCGGGATGATTGGGAATCTCTACAGTTCTTTCAGCAATTCCAAGAAGATTCCACAGCCATTTGCATTATTCAGGTGACCCTGAGAGCACAGATAAACCTCCAAGTTACCTCAGTGATTCTCATTGAGCGTCCTAATGACCAGATGACTGCAAGGAATATAAATCCTTCCATTCTCCACCATTCAGAAGAAGCTTCTTGGATAAGAAGCAAAATTCTTCAAGGAAAAAAACAAGGAAGTCCAGTTGCCTTTTGGGGGGAAAAAAGCACCTTTGGGATAAAGTACATTGCTATATTATTGCTTTGGTTTACGTAAAGGAAGCCATAGGGTTGTGTCAGGAACCTGCATGTACTGTATCAAACTACAGCCTATAGGCTTATTAACATCTGTCCCAAAGTGATTGACAAGATTGAGGTGTTCATATATTCAGGAGTTACTCAGTCAGACCACATACCTGTTTAGCAAAGGGCCATGATGGGGCCTAAAGGCAGTGGTGGGATTCAAGTAATTTAACAACCGGTTCTCTGCCCTAATGATTTCTTCCAACAACTAGTTTGCCAACAAGCTCAGAAAGTTAACAACCGATTCTCCCGAAGTGGTGCGAACCGGCTAAATCCCACCACTGCCTAAAGGCATTAGTTCTGCAGTTCTGCAAAGTTAGTCAAGAATCTGTCCTGAAACTATTGAATTTCACACATGTAACATTCAGCTATCAAAAATCCTTCATGTTAAGGTGACACGTTACTAATTTCTAATTGAATTTCAGTATCAAATATTTATGTTATAAAGCTGATCACCTAAGTAAGAATGAGAGAAAACATTCTTTAGCATGATACAATTAATAAATAACCACTATTGATAGACTAAATTTTGGAAAACAAGTGGATATGGCAACTTAGACAAACAAGAAGAAGAAGAGTTCAAAGTTCAAAGTGCACGGATGATAGCTATAAAGAAAAAAGGATTTGGTCATATCTTCTGTATGGGATCCTGTTTAAAGGAGCTTTTGGGAAATCAAATATTTTCCTTATCTTCTTTTGTTGACCTTGCCCTTCTTGCTTCTTTTATTTTCCTTTATCTCCCTTCCACCTTTTTCTCTTTTTTCTTCAATTCTCCTCTTCAGAAGGACAACTGAAGAGTCCCTTCAACAGTGAGATGGGTGGCATATATATACATTTAATAAATAAATAAACAAGCTGCCAGCTTTCTAAACATTCTCCACATTTTTTCTGCCTTTCCCCTCTTTTTCTTTCATTCCAGCCAAGTTGATCACATCAGAGTATCCCAACTTTCCACAAAGAAAGATCTGGTTTCATTGTTTCTTCAGATTCCAGCTAAGAGACACAATTTCTTGGAAGTCAGATTTATGAGCCACAGTGGCACAGTGGTTAGAGTGTAATACTACAGGCTACTTCTACTGACTGCTGGCTGACTGCAATTAGGCAATTCAAATCTGACCAGCTCAAGGTTGACTCAGGCTTCCATCCTTCCGAGGTGGGTAAAATAAGGACCCAAATTGTTTGGGGCAATATGCTGACTCTGTAAACCACTTATAAGGTAAAGGTAAAGGTTCCCCTCGCACATATGTGCTAGTCGTTCCCAACTCTAGGGACGGTGCTCATCTCCATTTCAAAGCCAAAGAGCCAGTGCTGTCTGAAGACATCTCCATGGTCATGTGACTGGCATGACTAAATGCCAAAGGCACACAGAATGCTGTTACCTTCCCACCAAAGGTGGTCCTATTTTTCTACTTGCATTTTTAATGTGCTTTCGAACTGCTAGGTTGGCAGAAGCTGGGACAAGTAACAGGAGCTCACCTCGTTATGCAGCACTAGGGATTCAAACTGCTGAACTGCTGACCTTTCAATCGACAAGCTCAATGTCTTAGCCACTGAGCCACCACATCCCCTTATAGATGGTTATAAAGCACTGTGAAGCGGTATATAAGTCTAAGTGCTACTGCTATTGACTTTAATAGGTTTACTTTTGAACAGTTAGGCTTCTGCATTCCCCTTTTCTAGCAGCATCCCCACAGCCTCTTAAAAATCAGATAAATAGCTGGAGACCAGTTGGTGTCACGGCAGGAATGGCTGGAAATAGCAGAGCTCTGCCGATCTCCATGAAAACCAGTTGGTATCTGCTTGGTAGGAGACCCTATGAGGTCAAAGCCACCCTGGAGGGGTGGTGAAGAAAGGAATTGTGCTTTGTCGATTATGAGGAAACCACAATTTCATCATTAGATCCAAAGAAGCTCTCCCGAATGTCAGCAGAGACAACAGCCATTTTGGCAAGTCACAAGCTGTGACAACTAGGACAATAAGATTATGTGCTAGAGTCGTTCGTGGACAGAGCATTAAAACTAGGTGAGATAACTTCCAACTTTTATTCTAGAGATTTAACCCAAGTAAAAGAATTCCAAATAATAATCCTCAAGCGTTAAGAAAGCAGCGATTAGATACATGGAGAAATCAATGATCAAAGATTCAAATACAAAAAAAATGTCTAATGGAAGCTTTAAAATATAGAACGCCTGGAAAAGGTTTAGCAACAACTTGAAAAGTGATTATTGGGAGAAACTGCTTTTCTTATTTTTACTTTTAATCCCACCCCCTTGATCTGTTGACAGTCAGCTGTTATTTTTTGCATGCTGTTTAATGTTGCAATTTGGAGCAGGGGAGCCATCTGCTGGAAGAAGAAGATCACTATAGCGTGAGAAACTCAATTTAAAGTGATAATTGCTTAATATAAATAAAGGAAAGGAGGGAAAGTTAATAACACCTGGAAGGCCACTTGACCTTGATTCGATTTCAGTAGGCTATCTGGATTTTTGGAAATATTTAGTGAGCTTTTCGAAGATCTTTAAGACAAACTGAATTGCAAATAACTAAAACTCTATTGAAATTGTTCACTGATGGTGGATTTGAAAAACTTGAGGAAATTTGGTGGGCCAATTTGGATTTGGATTACTAATGCTACTTATTTATTATTTATTTTATTTTGTCACATTTCTATGCTGCCCAACTCCCGAGGGACTCTGGGCGGCTTACAACAGAGAATAAAACAATGACAGAACATCCATATGACTTTAAAATTTGGACAATTGGGAAGGTGTAAACTGGAAAATTATAAAGACTGTAAATTATCAAATAGCTTTTAAGGACTATAAATTTAGGGGATTTGGAGGTATAATTCTGGAACTGACTAAATTTTATTAATAATTGGCTTTTTTGGAGTTTTTAGATATTGGGACATTGAAATCTTAGTGGTATATTGAGTAACTCTTAATATATTAAACTATTACAAAGTGACTCAACGGGACAATAAAGGTGTATGAAGAAATGTTATTGTTGCTTAAAAGTATATATGAAAATGTGATAAAGAATCCTAAGGAGATAACGGGATTGTTCAAAGATAAAGATGTGAGTGTCAAAGATCCTCAGCAAATGGGGGGAAAAGATGAATATAATATTCAGAAAACAGATGAGAAACCAGAAGGAGTGGTGGAGGAGACAACTCAAAACAAGTTGCAAGAAGATAAAGATATTGAAGAGATAGTACAATACTGTCAAATAGACATCTGTCAAATACTGTCAATATGAATCAAATAGATTCATACTGTTCTATTGTAAACTTTAAGAGTTTACAATAGAACAGAGAGAAAAAAGAAAAATCCCCCCAATCCCCCCTTGGTGGCGCAGCAAACTAAAGTGCTGTTAAATAGCACCAGCTGCCTGCAATTACTGCAAGTTCAAATCTCACCAGGCTCAAGGTTGACTCCGCCTTCCATCCTTTCGAGGTAGGTAAAATGAGGATCCGGTTTCTGGGGGCAATAAGTTGACTTTGTATAAAAAAGAACACCGCTTGGGGGGGGCCGAAAGCCCTACTAAGCATGTATATACAAAAGTATGAAGGCTATTGCTTAACGCATTGTAAGCCGCCCCGAGTCTCCAGAGACGGGCGGCATATAAATCAAACCAAATAAATAAATAAATAAAATAACTAAAGGCTTATGGATAGGTACTCAAATGATGCAGCAGAAGGAGACAAGGGGTAAGGCAAAAAGAGCCTGGTGGTGCAGCAGACTAAAAAGCAGTGCTATTAACCTTCATCTGCCTGCAATTACTGCAAATTCTAATCTCACCAGGTTAAAGGTTGACTCAGCCTTCCATCCTTTCTAAGGTAGGTAAAATGAGGACCCAGATTGTGGGGGCAATAAGCTGACTTTGTATAAATATACAGAAGTATGAAGGCTATTGCTTAATGCATTGTAAGCCGCCCTGAGTCTCCAGAGAAGGGCGGCATATAAATCAAATTTTTAAAAAAAGGCAGAGGGAATATTTAGTTTATATAAAAATGTTAGAAAGAAATATAAGATTCCAAGAGAGAAATATAAGAGTTACCAAAAAGTCAATAAATGCTGGAATTTTAAAAAGGGCAAGAGATGATGGATAGAGATAAAATACCTTTCAATATGGTGACTATATCAAAAAGTAAAAGAAAGAAGTAGAAAGTACAAATTGGGAAAATAGTAGTACACATATTGATATATAATAGAATTTACTATAATTTTAAGATTAGAAGGTAGAAGTCTATGTGTAGGAGACTTGGATATATAATCCCAGGACTGATTAAACCTTATTAATAATTGTCCTTATTGGTGTTTCCAGATAATTGGGATATTGGAATTATGGTGAAATATTGAGTAATTTTTAAAATATTAAAATATTAGTGACTCAGCAAGGGACAACAAATACATTGTATGAAGAAATGTTATTGATGTTTAAATGTATTCATGAAGAAAATGACAAAGAATCATAATGAGAGAATGGTATTGTTTAAAGACAAAGATGTAAATGTAGAAGAACCCCAACAAATGGGGGGGGGGAAAGATGAGTACAAATTGGGAAAATAGTATTATACACACTGAGATAAAAAAGAATCTATTATAATTATAACATGCAGGTTAAGGCTAGAAGTTGGAAGATTAGGATTATGTATATTTAATTGTATTATTATTGTTAGCATTGTGTTAAAAGTATTGACCCAGTCAATACATTGTCCACAAAATATGTATGGCTGTTCAAGGAAAATTACAAATAAAACATATATAAAAATCAAATAAATAAATTAAATCCATACCCATGCCATGCCTGCTATGTTTCTCAACCTCTAAATATTCTCCTTGGAGAATGTCACCATTTACTCCTTGGGACTGGAACTTTCTCCTTTAATTTATTGCTGTTACAACCTTAAAACAACTTTTTTTTTTTTTACTGTTGCTCAAAAAATATGCCCCAGAATTATTTTTACTTTTAAAAGAGGTTTCACTGACTGAAAAACAGAGTTTCTACAGTCAGCAGACAGTATCTGGTCAGCAAAACTGAATCAGAGATTAGGAGGAAGCCAGAAGGCTCTTTTGGAAAAAAAGAAAAAAGAAAAAAAAGAGTTATTTCTAGAAAAACAAATGGGTCCCAGTTTTTGAAAACCTCTTTTAAATTCTCCTTTTTCAGCTAAATCTCAGGCTATCTATACCAGACATCTCTAACTTCATCTCTACCGAAGTTCAGGAATATAAATAAAGAAAAGGTTTTATTATAGGAGCTATAGGAGTTTCCGGAACTGAAAGCAAGAAAAACAAACACACCTCTTCCACTTTTCAATACATAGAAATGCTATTGTGTCTAACCTTTTGCAATGCACAAAAATCCAATACTGCCTGCCATATCTCCTGACGTAATGAAAATGCTCTTGATTTCACACTTTAGATCTGCATGGAAAACAAGTTTATGCACTTGTTTATGGTTCTGCATTTGTTTTTTTGTTTTTTTGTTTTTGTTTTTTTAAAGTACTTCATTGTTGTCAAACAGCATTTGCTCCCTGTCTTTCTTAATAAGTATTCTGTGAAATTTAACACGTAATTTATTAGGTCCATTAAACATCATGAATCATCTTCAAAAACACAAGAAGCATAATTTTTCCACCATCCACAGCTGTGAGAGTTAACATAGCATTTCAGTTATTAAAGGAATTGTAATTATAAACAACATATAATAAACTGAGGTATTCTGGGTTCTGGTTTAAAATTAAATTGATTTATTTTTGTAACAGTTAATCTTCAAAGAATACAAAGCTTCCATAGAGCTCCTGTTGCATAGGGCTTAGGGGTGGGATGGAGGCTGGGGCTTTTGTGCTCTGATTTCTTTCATTTTGCTATATCGCTTTTCTAAATATTTCCCAGAAAATCAGATTTGTAAAACTTCAGACAGAATTAGGGGGGAAAAATCAGTTAGTATTCTGCTTTGTATAATATTCATAACCACTTCAGCTCAAAGTTTCTCTTCCTTTACAAGTAGTCCTTAACAACCATTTGTTTAGTGACCATCCAAAGTTACAATGGCACTGAAAAAAAGTGACTTATGACCGTTTTTCACACTTAAAGCCACTGTAGCATCCACGTGGTCACATGATCAAAATTTGAACGCTTGGGAACTGTCCATTGTAGTTTCCCAGGCTCATTTTACGACCTTCTGACAAGCAAAGTCAATGGAGAAGCCAGATTCACTTAACAGCTGTGTTACTAATTTAACAACTGTAGTTGTTCATTTAACAACAGTTGTTATCAACATAAATTTTGGGCTCAATTGTGGTCATATGTCAAAGATTACCTGTACTGCTTATCTTATAGACTGAGTTTAGGTAGTATAATAACTCATAATGTCATATTGACTCTTTAGCGTCAATGGGGTTTAGCGGTTTAGTGTCATGGAATCAAACCCTGCGAATGATGTTTGCAATGTTTTATATGGCAGTAATTACAACCAATTACAAAGTGCTTTAAACCATTAGTTTGAATTTTCTTTTCTTTTTTTCTCCACTCAGGTTATTTACCAATCTGGAAAGGTACAAATAAGGAAGCTCTTAAGCAATGATAAAAAATAAATAAAAAAATAAATAGAAAAATAAACCAGGAATTGGCCAAAGATGCTACGGTAACTTTTCAATACTCTCTCTGGCTTGTTTCTTCTTTATTCAACAAACTATAGTAAAAATGAACCAACTATAGTAAAAATGAACCAGCCTGGTGGCGCAGTGGACTAAGTGCTGTTAAAAGTAGCACTTAAGTTTCCAGCTGCCTGCAATTACTGCAAGTTCAAATCCCACCAGGTTCAAGGTTGACTCAGCCTTCCATCCTTTCTAAGGTGGGTAAAATGAGGACCCGGTTTGTGGGGGCAATAAGCTGACTTTGTATAAATATACAAAAGTATGAAGGCTATTGCTTAACACATTGTAAGCTGCCCCGAGTCTCCGGAGAAGGGCGGCATATAAATCAAATTAAAAACAACAACAACAACTTTGTATGATATGTGAAGCCTGAGGTACTGCTACTGCTACTGAACTGTATATCTCTTTTGCTTTCTAGCGTTTCAGAGAAGAAAATTCTACAGCAGAGAGACGCTTCAAAGGAGCCTTCCTATCAGGTGTAGAAGATCAGGTCCACACATATGAAGGTCCAATTAAACCTATTTATTGGTAAACAGCCTATGCACAGGAAGTTTCTTAGCTAATGGCTAGTGCCTGCTTAGAGTAAATAAGAGTCACTTGAATTCAAGGGAGGTTGGGTTTAGTCTGCTTGTGATTACATAGGGATTCTAGCCTGATTCCTCTTTTAACTCCACTCCCAGGTTCTGCCACTACTTTTCCTATACTCCTACATGCAGCTGTATTTGTGCTGACTGATGCAGCTTCAGTCACCCATATTTCTATATTTCCATGCCAGTGTCCTTTTGTCCAGTGGTGGATTTCAACATTTTTTACTACCGGTTCTGTGGGTGTGGCTTGGTGGGCGTGGCAGGGGAAGGATACTGTAAAATCTCCATTCCCTCCCCAATCCAGGGGAAGGTTACTGCAAAATCCCCATTTCCTTCCGATCAGCTGGGACTCGGGAGGCAGGGAATAGATGGGGGCAGGGCCAGTCAGAGATGGTATTTGCCGGTTCTCCGAACTACTCAAAATTTCCACTATCGGTTCTCCAGAACTGGTCAGAACCTGCTGAATACCACCTCTGTTTTTATTCCCACCCCCCCAAATAGTAATTTTTCTTCCCATTCAGCTACATTGAAAAGCATACTTTCTTGACAGCCATGCATGCCTTTTTATTTCCACTTGTGGCCACTTGTGGCCACTTGTCTTATCTTTTTTACCTCTGTCTGGACTCACATAGATTTCAAAGGCAACCTTATCCAAAAAGTCGATCTTCTAGTCACTTTCTAGCCAATGTCATATTCTTTTTGTTTTGTTTTGTTTTGTTTTTTTGAAAACACACACAAATACATACACACACCATTTGGTTTAATAATCCTAAACTCTTGCAGCAATAGAGAAAAACAGTGGCATAAAACTCTATGGTTATACTATCATCACAGCTTTCAATGGGGGAAAAAAAACATACCTTAAAACCAGGTAGTGTATTCTTGTATGCAAAACTGACATTTTGGGAGAGGGGAAATGACTAAGACACAATGCATGTACTGAAAATGTGGAAGAAACAAATGATGCATAATTGTGTCTCTTCTCCGCACCCCCTCCCCAATTCCCCCAATTGCTTGGTTGGAGGAAACACTGACAGGCTCATGCATAAAAGAGATATATGTTTTCCTAAGAGAGAAATATTATTTTTCTTACATTCAAATGAAAGCAATAGATTCATAGGATCAAAAGAAATATAGAGAAAGATATTCCCCAAGTGGGAAAAATGGGGCAACTTTTCACTCAGCTCCCTTTTCTTCCTTTCATTTAAAGTGAAGATGCATTCAGCTGAACTCACCACTTGCTTACACAATCAAACATTAACATTAAATTAAACGAACACATAGACACATACACCAAAGCAATATAAAGCATCCTTATAAAAACAAAAAGTTAGGAAACTAAAACATCACATGAAAAATTTATGGGTTTTTTATCTTTGATACACACTTAATGTTGCTCATCTTTAACTTTGTGGAGGCCCCTAATACCTAAAACAGAGACAAATTTCCATTTGTGATCTCTACTTCTTTATATACTGTAGCACCTTGCCAAGATACGTATTATATTACAAATTTTCACAATCTGCCATTTTCATATTGACTTTAGAGGCCTCAGTTAAGGCCTAGCTTACTGACTTTTGTTTTACATTCTAGGGCAGGGATCTCTAAACTTAGCAACTTTAAGACTTGTGGACCTCAACTCCCATAATTCTTCAGCCAGCATAGCTAAGGAATTCTGGGAGTTGAAATCTTCAAGTCTTAAATTTGCCAAGTTTGGAGACCCCTGTTCTAGGATAGTCAAAGAACTTGATGAAAATTTGACCAAACTCTAGTCCATAATATTTGAGAAAACCTGAAGAATGGATAAAATGCCAGATAACTGGAAGAAGGAAACATTGTTCTTATCTGCAAAAAGGGGGAAAGACCCAAGGAATTACAGACCAGTCAATATATTGTTAGTACTTTGAAATATTCTAGAAAAGAATATAGATAAATCAATTTATCTGAATATTTTTTGAAAACAATACAGTGGTGATTTATTTATTTTATTTATTTGGTTAATTTATAGGCTATTCATTTCATATGCACAACTCTGAATTACTAGAATTCAGCATGTAAGAAGGAACCATAGCTTTGTGGATTTTTTTTAAAAAATAACTTGATTTAGTAGATGATGATGATGGTGCAGACATAACATATCTTGATTTTAGCAGAGTATTTGGTAATGAACCCCATATCATTCTGAATATATGCCAGTTAGTGTAAGTGTCAGCTTGATGACATGTCTGTTGTGGATCCATAGTGGACATAGTGCATGGTACCTTAGTATTCAGGAATGAATCTGTGTGTTCTCTGTTCTATGATTCATTCAGAACTCTATCTTTGGACTTACTGCTCAGAGACATGAATCTTGAAGCTCTAAAAACTGAAAGTAATAAATCTTGAAGAATGACAGCTCTAGAAACTGAAAGTAATAAAGTAACAAAACCTTGATCAATAGATCCTGAAAATATATACAGCTGCATAGATAGAACAGAGAAAGTTCGTTGCTTCCTCTATCCATTGTAGTGTGCTTTATCTCTCTATGATTTCTGTTTACCTCCCAAGAAATGACTGATGTCACTGTGTAGAAACTAAGCAAGTAGGATTAGAAGAATGTTAGTCATAATCTGTTTTGATGGCCTTTTTAAAAAAATATATATTTTAATTGTTTTGTAATTTTAGAATTGTAAGCTGCCCAGAGTCACTTGGTTGAGTTGGGCAGCTATAGAAATTGAATAAAAAAAATAATCTGCTGATAACATCTGATTCTTCAAAGAGGCCCTGTGGAATGATCTGCCCTGCGATTGCATCTGATTCCCACTCCTGGGTTTAATGACAATTAGTCCTGCATGCAAAATATATGGAGAGAGAGAGAGAGACAGAGAGGGGGGGGGGGAGGGAGGGAGGGAAGGAGGGAGGGGAAACTTGAAAAGGTTTGGTCACTTGTTACAGCTGCATAATGCAAAGCAGTAATGTTGAATTTTGAGATTGCTTACGCCATGCAGTAAGACACAGGGACAAAACACCGAGATACAATGTTTATTGATTAATATAACCACCGGTTATAGGACTCGGAATAACAAATTCAGTTAATGAGCAACATATCAACCCTTTTGCAATGCAACTCTAATTAATTTTTTATTAGTTTATCAAAATATAAAATACAAAGAGAAATTCAAAAAAGTAATTGAAAACTAGGAGGAGGGGGAAGGAAAAACAAAAACAAATGGTGTAAAGAGGGAAGAGGAAAGAAAAAGGCACCGACTTTCAACACACTTTAGCACAGTAGAAAATAACAACATTACAACCTCCACTTTTTACTTTTACACAACAGTATATACTAGCCATTTTTTAACAACAAACCTATCTAATCAGCAAAAACAAAAACAAAATTTCATTTTCCGGAAGCAATTTTTAAATAGAAACAAAGTTACAAATATATCCTCTTCTTTGTATAAAAGAATAAATTTGATCATCTCTGCTTCTCCTTGGAAATAATATACGTTTCTGTTTACTCATTGATCTTTATCATCATTTTTATTAAGGGAATTAATTGATTGATGTTGAGATTCATGGCATCACCTGGGTCTAAAAAAAGATGCCATTTTGAAGAAACATAAATCAGACTTTGTAACCTAGATCTGTCATAAGGAATCAAAATGGGCGAGATTTTGACATTTATTTTTTATTTTGGGTGGATAACGGTGTAGGAAGTTCTTTGCAAGTTTAAAGCATCCATTTTATCTCCTATGATTCCTCCACCCATGCCAAATTTCAGTTTTGCTCACTCCATGGGGCAGCGATAGATCTAGAATGCTGGGGCCTGCAGATTGCCAGCCCTGACTTAAATATTTCACATTAATTTCTCACTGTAATCTAAATTGGTCTTTGTCCTGGAAAAGTAATTGACAGATTTTGTGTTTTTAGACCATATACTGCCTAAATTCTGATGTTATCGCTTCCAGAAAAGTTGGGCTAGCTAAGACATTGCTCTTGATTTATTCTCACTAAGGGTTAAGGGTTTTTTTTTCCCTACAAAGAAAATGAGAGAAAAAAAAGAGAGAGAGAGAGAGAGAGAGAGAGAGGGAGAGAGAGATGGATGTTGGTACTGTACAGCAATCTGAAACAAAAATAAGTTCCAGCACACAAAAAAAGTCAGCTACTGTGTGGCTCTTCTGAAAGCCCTACCATTTTATACAAGACTGAAAATTCCTGTGTTTGTGTAGTCATAAGAGAGTCTCCTTCAATTTTGCTTATTCTCAGATATGAGGTCCAGAATGGTAGCATGTACGTTATTTTAATCTACATTACCAAAAGCCGAACTTGTTTATTTTAAACAGATCTTGCACCTAAAGTCATTACTCTCAGACATTTTCTCTGAGTTATGGAACTAATCTGACCTTTTCAGGTGTTTGTCAGCTGTGCTGGTGACATTTCTAAGGTTAAACGAAAATACTAATGACTGACGCTGCCAATGTAAGAATGAAATGGACATCAACTGATCATGAATATCTATAAATCATGCTTGCCTACATCTGGGTTACAAACTCCTACCATTTCTTATGAAATTCTGATTTTTCCAGAGCAGAAAATTGTCGTTGTATAGTACAATCTGACATGTATTGTATGTTATGCTTAATATTATTGCCTAAAGAAACAGATCTTCTTCCACAATACCCTTTCAACAAACAATAGCCTTGAAGATTCTTTTTTCAAGGCCTTTATAATTTTATATACTGCTATTAAGACTTTTTTCTTCTGAGGTTGTTAGATACATTTGTAGGAGCCTGTGAATGCTTCATTGTAAGACAATTGCTGTAGATGAATGAACCACCTCTTGAATACAAGTAGTCCTCCACTTACAACAGTTAGTTTAGTGCAGTGGTGGAATTCAATTTTTTTTTTACTACCAGTTCTGTGGGCATGGCTTGATGGGCGTGGTTTGGCTTGGTGGGTGTAGCAGGGGAAGGACACTGCAAAATCCCCATTCCCTCCCAATTCCTCGGGGAAGGATATTGCAAAATCTCCATTCTCACCCCACTCTGGGGCCAGCCAGAGGTGGTATTTGCCGGTTCTCTGAACTACTCAAAATTTCTGCTACCAGTTCTCCAGAACCTGTCAGAACCTGCTGAATAGCACCCTTGGTTTAGTGACTGTTCAAAGTTACAATGGCACTGGAAAAAAGTGATTTATTACCGTTTTTCACAGTTCTGATTTTTCCAACATACCTATTGTTAGATCAGGCGCAGGAAAGAAGACAAGACCAGCGGGGTCTGTTCAACAAGATTTATTCAGCTCTCAACTAAGTCAGAACAGACGAACGGCTGTGCTGCCGGAGCCCTTTTTATAGCGCTCCGGCAGACCAGCCGTCCAATGACAGCGGTTTAACTTTCCCGCCCGGAGGATTAACCAATCCCCGGCCGGATGTCCTTATAAGGACATAACACTCCTCCTCTCCTAGATGAAAAAATAGTTCAGTCCGTGTCAGTCAACAGACGTAGTCACGCAGGTAGGCGGGACGTCTGGGAGCCCTGCTCGACCTGCGCAGTTCATTCTGTTCTCCGTCGTCCGTCTGGAAGGTGGCTGCTCCGGTGTCCTCCGACCCTCGCCCCTGGGATGCCTGCCGCTGGGTCGTTGAAGGTGCCGGCCCTGTCCGTGCGCCTCCGGCCTTGCTGCTGGGCTGCGAAGTGGTCGTTGCAGGTACCGGCTCCGGCGTGCCGCCTCCCGACCCGCTGGTGGAATATATCTGCTGGTCCGGTTGGTCTCTTCCCTGTCCTGGGTGTCGCCCGTCGTGGACCGGTAAGTCCCTTGGGTTTTTTACACTTTTTTCAAATTGTCCGTATTTTTTAGACTTGTGTTGGTCGACCCTGTCTGGGTGGTGCAGGTCGACCTGGTCGGGTCGTTGTTGCTTGGGACGGGGGTCTGTTGGGCGGAGGATTTCAGACGGGTGGTGTAGTTCTTTCATGCAGGGGTGTTGTAGGCCTCCCTCACCGGGTTGTTGTTGGCCCTCTCGGTTGGGCATGTCCCGGTCTACTGGCGTTCCCTGGAGTTCCCTGCCGTCGGGGTGGCGTTGGGTCGCCTTGCCGGGGAGGCGTGAGTTCTCGCTGCCGTGGAGTCCCCTGTCTACTCGGCAGTTGCAGTACGGTAGCTGGTTTGCTGGCTTGCCGGTCATGTTGTGGTGGTACGGCCCTTCCTCGACTGGGTGTTGCAGGGCTACCTCGCAAGGGTGGTGTTGTCCTGCCCTGCCCGGGTGGCGTTGCCCTACCTCGTCGGGGTGGTTTTGGCCTGCCCTGTAGGGGTGTTGTTGTCCTACCTCGTCGGGGTGGTTTTGGCCTGCCTTGTAGGGATGTTGTTGTCCTACCTCGTCAGGGTGGTTTTCGCCATCCCCTTCCCACCGCTTCCGGAGTTGGTCGATGTGACGTCTACAGACCACTCCGTCTTGCAGTTCGACAGTGTAGGACTTCGGGCCGGTTGAGCTCTCGATCCTTCCTTTAAGCCATTTCGGCAGGCCGTGGAAATTAAGCGCGAAAACCGGATCTCCTGCGGAGAAGGCTCGGAGGGGGCGGCTCGCGGTTGCGGTGATCTCGGAGTGGTACAGGGGGTGAAGACGGTCCAGGGGTGACCTCAGCTTCCTGCCCATCAGCATTTCGGCCGGGCTCTTTCTAGTGGTGGCATGCGGCGTAATGTGCTGGATCAAGAGGAAGTTGTCGATCTTCTCTTGCCAATCGCCCGGCCCCATCCTGGCAAGGGCCTCTTTAGTGAACCTCACCATCCTCTCGGCTTGTCCGTTGCCAGCCGGTCTGTAGGGGGCAGAGAGGGCATGGCGGATGCCCAAACTGGCCAGGAACTCTTCCATTGGTTTCGAGGTTAGCTGCGGGCCGTTGTCGGAAACAAGGATGTCCGGCAGCCCGTGGGTAGCGAATAGTCGCCGGAGGGCTCTAATAGTGACTTCAGTAGTGATGGATGCCAGGGGAATGACCTCAAGCCACTTGGAAAAGGCATCCACCACTATTAGCAGGAACTTCCCTTGCATCGGGCCCGCAAAGTCTATATGTATTCGCGCCCACGGGTTGCTTGGTGTTTCCCATTCCGCAACAGGCGTTTGCGGAGGGGCGGGGCGGACTTCTTGGCACGGATCACATCTGGAGACCCAGTTCTCAATGTCTTTGTCCAGTGATGGCCACCAGACGTAGCTCCGTGCCAGTCCCTTCATGCGCACGATGCCAGGGTGCCCCTTGTGCAAAGTCTCCAATGTCTTTAGGCGCAAAGCCTGGGGAACCACAACCCTGTCACCCCACAGTAGGCAGCCCTTCATGGTTGACAGTTCCTGCTGCCTCTTTGCAAACGGCTTGAAGTCGTCGGTCATCGGTTCTGCAGGCCAGCCGCGCAGCACCCAAGACATCACTTGCTTCAAAGTCCGGTCTTTCTGGGTTACTGCCGCGACGTCTGCGGATGTGACTGGGCAAGCCAGGTCGCCATCGATGTGATGCAGTCCCAGGGTGGGGGCTGGGTCTTCCACTAAGTCCCTTGTCGGGCATCTGCTCAAGGCGTCAGCGTTGCAGATGTTACTGCCCGGCCTGTGGCAAAGTTCGTAAGAGTACCCGGCCAAAAAAATTGCCCAGCGTGTCATCCTGGGCGATGAATAGTTAGGTGTAGGCTTGCTTCCCGACAGGAGACCTAACAGGGGCTTGTGGTCTGTGATGACCGTGAACCTCCGCCCGTATAGGTACTCGTGGAAGCGCTTGATGCCCGCAACGATGGCCAGGGCCTCTTTGTCCAATTGGCTGTAATTTCTCTCGGCGCTGGACAGCGTCTTTGAGAAGTAGGCGATGGGGGCTTCCTTCCCGTCCGGGAACTGATGGCTGAGGACTGCTCCGACGCCGTAGGGGGATGCGTCGCAAGTCAATAGCAGGGGGAGCGTCTCGTGGTATTGGATGAGAACACTCTCAGAAGAAAGTAGGTTCTTGACAGCTCTGAATGCTGCGTCCTCTTCCTTCCCCCACCTCCAGGAAACCGCCTTCCCCAGCAAGCGATGGAGCGGTTCAGCCACAGAGGCTTTCTGTTTCAGGAAAACACTGTAAAAATTCAGTAGTCCCAGAAACGCCTGAAGCTCCGTCTTGTTTTGGGGGGCTGGAGCTTCATGGATAGCCCTAACCTTAGATTTGGTGGGGTGAATGCCGTTCTTATCAATGAGATAACCCAGGAACTCGACTTCCTGGACCCCGATGATGCACTTGTCTCTCCTGACTCTCAAACCCTTCTCCTTGAAACGCTGTAAAACCATGCGCAGTCGCTCAAGTAGTTGGGTTTTGGAGTGGCCGGAGATCAAGACATCATCGAAGTAAGGGACCGCCCCTGGAATGCCTTGAAGAAGGCGTTCCATAAAAGATTGAAAAATACCTGGGGCTGCGCTGACCCCAAATTGGAGGCGCGTGCATTTAAATGCCCCTCTATGCGTGACAATGGTTTGTGCCTCCGCAGTTTTTTCATCCACTGGCAATTGCTGGTAAGCTTGGGCCAGGTCCAATTTTGCGAATATTGATCCGCTCCCAAGTGAGTGCAGCAGATGTTGCACCACTGGAACCGGATATGCGCTCTGCTGGAGGGCCTTATTTATGGAACACTTATAGTCGGCGCAGATGCGCACAGACCCATCATGCTTCATCGGGGTCACAATGGGGGTCTCCCATGCAGCATGATCGATCGGTTCCAGGACCCCCTGGGCGACAAGCTTATCTATCTGGGCGTCGACCTTGGGCCTCAGGGCGAACGGAACCCTGCGGGGCTTAAGCCTAATTGGGGTGACATTTTTGTCCAAATTGAAGGAAATGGGCTTCCCCACAAATTTCCCCAGCTTACCATCGAAGACTTCCTTGAACTCTTCGATGATGGCGTCGAGTTCGTCCCTATGAATTTGATGGATCCCGCTGATAGACAGCCCCAATGGCTCGAACCACTCCATCCCCAGCAGGCTCGGGCGGTTCCGCCCCACGACAGTGATGGGTAGGACGCCCTGGAAGCCGTGGTAGGTGACCCGGAGCGAAGTCCTCCCCAGGATCTCAACAGGGTTGCCGCCGAAATCGACAAGACGGGCCCGTAGGGGCCTGAGGTCTTTCCTTGAGATGCCCGGTTTCAGGCGCTTTAACTGGTGCCAGTCCATGATGGAGTAGTTCGATCCCGAATCAACCTCCATAGAGCAGGGTGTTCCCTCCACGATCACGGTGGCATGGAACTTTGCGGCCGCATCGTCAATGGTGTGGATGCCGGAGGACAGTTGCTCGGTTCTGACCGCCGCGTAGCCGCCGCCTCGTTGCTGAGGCTTGACAGAGGACCGTTTGGATGGTCTCTGGTTGTCTTGCCGTTTCTCGCCCCAGCCGGGGGGAAACGGACCCGGGGTAGGTGCTTCGGCCCTGCAGGCTTCAGCGATGTGCCCCCGCTTGTTGCAGCGTCGGCAGACAGCGTCTCTCCAACGGCACTTGGCTCTGGCATGGCTTCCTTTGCAGCTGCCGCAGGGCTCGATCCGGGCGCCATCTTGTTTGCGCTCGCGACGGTTTTGGCGGGAAACCTTGTGAACGGCCATTTCGTCGTCGGAGCAGGAGCTGGTAGACGACTCCTCAGACGAGCTCTTGGGTTGGCGGTGCAATTTGTGCACCCCTTTAGCCCTACTCATGGCGGCAGCCGCCTTTTCTGAGATCTCGGCTGCGATTGCCTCCTCAACGACGTCTTTCAACGCAATCTTCTTTCGGCTGAGGAACTTACGTTGCAGTCCAATGTCCCTCATGCCGAAAACAATGCGGTCTCTGATGGCGTTCTCAACGTTGTCAAACTCGCAGTTTGACGCGAGTTGCCGCAGAGCTGCCACAAAGTCCTTGATGGGCTCCCCTTCCAACTGATTCCTTTGCTGAAAGGTGAATCTGTTGGCAATGGGAGTTCCAGTGGGAGCGTAGTGCTCCTTCAGCACTTCTTGCAGATCGGCCCAAGACATTTCCTCGATGTTCCTTGGGGATACGAGGTCAATGGCCATCTCAAGCACCTCGGAGCCGCAATGCGCTAGGAACAGGGCTCGTTTCCGTTCATCGGAGAGGTCTTGATAGTTGTTTCCCCGCAGAAACTGGCGGAAACGAACCAGATAGGAGGTCCATTTCTCCACTCTGGGGTCGAATTTGGAGATCGGAGCCATCGCGGCTTGTGATGCCTCCATCTTCAGTGACTTCAGCTCAGTGAGAAAACTCTCGATGAGTGACTTAGCTCCGCGTGGCGGTTCTTTTCAAATCCTTCGTCGCCAGTGTTAGATCAGGCGCAGGAAAGAAGACAAGACCAGCGGGGTCTGTTCAACAAGATTTATTCAGCTCTCAACTAAGTCAGAACAGACGAACGGCTGTGCTGCCGGAGCCCTTTTTATAGCGCTCCGGCAGACCAGCCGTCCAATGACAGCGGTTTAACTTTCCCGCCCGGAGGATTAACCAATCCCCGGCCGGATGTCCTTATAAGGACATAACACCTATGAACATGTGATCGAAATTCAGATGCTTGACATCGAGTTCATATTTAAGATTGTTGTTGTGTCCCAGGGTCATGTGATCACCTTTTCCGACTTTCTGACAAGCAAAGTCAATGGGGAAGCCAGATTCACTTAACAATTATGCTACTAATTTAACAACTGCAAATGATTCGCTTAACAACTTTGGCAAGAAGTAAAATGGGACAAAACTCACTTAACACATGTCTCACTTAGCAACATAATATTTGGGCTCTCATATTCACTTGGCAACAACTATGCTTAATGACTAAGTCTTTGGAAGCAACTGCAGTCACTAAAAGAGGACTACATGCATTTCTATTCACAAATGTTAAATCCTACAGCTCAAGAAAGAATTATATAGGCTCTCTGAAATCAATTATAAAAAATTGACCCTCATGCATGATGATCTAGATGCACTTTTTTTTTTAAACCTACAGACAAATACTTTCTGGGCAAGAATTAGGAACATTTGCCTTGCCTCTTTAAAAACTAGAAGCTTAAATTAAAAAAATAAATGCCCAGTTCAGCTATTTTTTAAAAAATCCCATTTTGCTTTGCTTCTCCCAGATCAATTATGCGTGGTTTAGAAATATTTTTCAACACCCACATATTATTTGTCCTGCTGATTAAATAATATCCTGTGATTAACAAATTGTTCATGCTCCTAGATAAATCATAAAGAAACAACAGGGAGGAAGAAACTCTCTGCAGGAATCACAAACAAAAACACCTGCATCCACCACAGATTCTTGTTCTTGCGAGCCTGGGTCAATAAAGTACCATTTCAGTTCCGCTAGACATCTACTTTCTCTTAATTTGCTATTGCTCTATTATTTATCATAAAAATCCTCTAACAAAGGATCCTAAAATAATTATTAATATATTAGACTTGAAAGAAAAAGAAATGAAAAAAAATGCAACACTCACTTTATGAAAACTTCAAACCGCCGCTTGCTGGCTGGGCTCCATACACTCCTTGTATATTAATCCGTCAAAGTTTATTGTTACAATGATAAGTTACAATACTGCCAAGAATTATTACATGAAAGAAAATATTCATATAATATCAATAAATCTTCTTTAGTGGTTGGGCTGCTTGGAAGATTATAAGAAAAAGTAGCAAGATTTGCCATTGCCCATACTAATTAGGGGAATCACTAATTGCTCCTTTGACTGAGAACCTTCTTTGGATAGTATCAAGGACTGCTTATCCAACTTCAAGAAGTTTACCATGGTATAACTAGAATCCTTCATACAAGTCTGGTCTAACAAAGAGAAGGGCATGATAGCAGTCTTTCAATATCTGAGAAGCTATCACAAAGAAGAGGCACAATGTATTCTCCAAAGCACCTGAAGGCAGGACAAGAAGCAATGACTGGAAACTAATCAAGGAGAGAACCAGCCTAGAACACTAAGGCTGTTCTAGGCTGTTCTTGACAATTAAAACAATTGATCAGTGGATTGGCTTGCCTCCAGAAGTTATAGGACCTCCATCACTGGAGATTTGA